>JBBBDQ010000303.1:4722500-4777500 GCA_037127315.1 Ascarosepion bandense
ATTCATTTATGATTTCATTCTAAGCAAGGAGGCAATGCCACTCAGGCGTACGAAGATGTTTAATCAGTGTCAAAGAATATAACACATATAAAACATAATTAATGAGAAATAACAATAGATGAACAGAAATTAGGTTGACAAAAGATAAGGATTAAACATGCCTTTGATTTTATTGTTTCTACTTATTTCTTTTCTATATGTTATTTTTTCCGCTACTTTCTTTCGCCTTTTACGTTTCCCGTGCAGTGCATTTGTCCCAAAAGCGAACGAAAGATACACAGATATACCACTTAAGAGAGGCCCACTGCGCATACGTTTTCGTTTATGTGTGCCTTAATGGCTTACTATGAGATTTTAAAGTGTTGGCAAATATTATAAGCATGCAAGGTTAACATCAACTTAGTTCCGTGCGTCAAAATTTTACTTGAACATACAGGTAATTTTTCTGTTTGCCCACCATGGATTGAATTGAATTAATCTATACTTGTGCAAATTGGTGAAAGCTGTTAAATCTGCTTATATTTTGTGTGTGAACTCTTGATGACCGACCAATCCCTGCTTGGTCACGGAAGATGCTTCAACTTACCTTTTCAGAAAGCATAAATTCATAGTTAAACAATTTCAGCAACTTTTAGACATCGCATTCCCTTAATTTGTTTGTAGTCACTATGAAACATAGATTCAGCTGGATTTCGAAAGATTTGTTTTGGATTCTTAAGGATGTTTCTTGCCGCTTTCAGATAAAAAGATCTAAGTCTTATATCAATGCTTTCTGTTTACAAAGAGATGGCTGATAGGACTTTATGCATTTCCTCTTAGTCATCTCTCTATAAGCATAATTAGTGAATTGTAAATGACATGTAATTTATACCCATATCTCTCTCTCTCTCTCTCTATATATATATATATAGTCATCCGCAGACAGATTTATTTCGCTGTATCACAGCTCATCAGTACGGTTAGACTCCGATTGCTTTTAACCCAGGATTGAAACCAGACCGAATTGGCGTCAGTCGCTGATTCTACCTCTGGGCTATGGGCGCTCGGTAGAAGGCGGCAGACTTTTTAGCATGTATATTAACATTATACACGCCCAATAGACAATATATATATATATATATATATATATATATTGTGTGTCCCAGTTGTTGCGCAGGAATTCATTGGTAAAAGATTTCAGCATAGTTTAGCCCTAACATCCCCCTTAAATTGTCTCTGGCCACGATGAAAAGAATCAAACTTTTTTGGAATGCAAGAAGATGGAAGATATTTCTTTAAAAGAAAACTGCGAGAAAAGAAACTGTTACACATAGAATATATGTGTCAAAAATCCATATCACAACTCGCAACACACAGCTACTTTCTTCACCCACTGTGGTGCAAGCATTCCTGCGAGGCTCGAGTGGAAATTACTTCTGGAAAGTAACTAGCTGTAAAAGAGTTATACGAGTGAGAATTGCGAGAAAAGAAAACGTTTGCATAGAATTTATGGTTAAAATATTCAGACCTAACTGTCATGCCGAACTGAGATCAGTAGCAATAGGTTTGTTCATATCTCCAAAAACCACATTTCCGACGTTTTACTTCCTAGTGTCATCAGTCAGTATTGCAAGCACAACGCCAGAAAATGTTAGGGACGTAAATCAAATTATCTGGAAAGCAAGAAGCCGACTTGTTACTCAGGCAAATGCCGCTCCGCCACCTCATGTTCGTCAAGCAGCTATCCTCTGGCTTTGTTCCCCTCTATCTGACCTGTGAATACCAGGTTTTCTAAGGCCTCTTTCTTGACAAGAGTAAAAGAATCAGAAACACCTTAAACAGGAAACAAGAGATTTACTTATTCTCCTGTTCTAGAAAAATGGGAGAATTATAGACCGAATAATAGGAATGGCTATCTACTCTTATTAAAAAAAGAAAATTACTAAATTAAGACTTGTTAAAAATGGAGAGACCCATTACAGATTTAACGAAGAATTAAAATGTCTGAGCCATATTTCTGAAGACAACTTCCAAAAAACTCATCAGATTCACTACCAGTTAATTTACAATCAGAATAACGTATACGGACAGTCGAATCAGCTATTAAGAGAGCTTTTTGGTAATAAATTAGGCAGAGAGAGAAGGGGGATATTAGTCACTCTCAAGAGGCATGTGTGAATCGCCATATCTAACAAAATAAAAACGAAAATACAAATGAATGGAAAAAAGCGATTTCAAACGAGAATTTTTTGATAAAATTTAAACATTCGGATACAGCGGAAAACATCATTTTCAAAATAAAAACAAAAATTTAAAAATAATTTTGCATGGAGTAGGCACTTCAAAAAGGAGACAAAGAAAAAGAAGGCAAAAAATAGCCTGAAAGACCAACTCAGACAATAATTAAAAATGGCAGATCTATACCTCTGCAGAAAATTTCTAAAGTAAAACATCGGTTTCACTTCCTTTTAAGTTAACTTCGAATATAATCAGAATAACTTATTTGGACAGTCAAATCGGCTACGAGCAATGATTGTTGACTATGCGATGTAAGATAACGCTTTTTTATCAAAAGTTAGTTGATACAAACAATTTTTGTATACCTGAAATATCGACCAAGTATAAATTTTAATTTAACGATGAGATAGTTCAGAGGCCAGATTTTGGAACGGTACCCCGTTGTTAAGTGAATTGTGGGGGTTTCTGTTTTTACTGGGATCTCTTTTCATTTTGTTTATTTATTTATTTATTTTGCAATTTCCAACGCAATAAACCCATCAAACGATAATCAATCTCTATTTATATTTGATTGAAATATTTGTTAGAATTTCTGACAATTAAATATATATTTATTTAAAATATCCTGAATAAAAATTTCAGATCGCAAAAACTTATTGTAATTTTATCATATATTTACATGCGCTTCCATACGAAAAGTTATCAAGTTATCGCCAGATGAACATGATAATTGTTATTTTTTTATTGCTCTATAAATTGATCTGCAAATTAGATCAGTCAACCAAACAGAAGGAGGATTTATGGCTTTTATTTTGCCTCAATTTTCCCATCGACTGAATAGTCAGATCCAAACGAATCTGGACCCGAGCTAAGCAGGAGGTATTGGTTTCCGTCTCTTTGCGTTCGGCGTAATTATTTGCTTGGCTTGTTGTAACATTTAATGAAGTGCGACAATGGCCATACAATATCTATGACAGAACTAGTAAACAGTTCATGCAGCATGTAAACATACATACATATATACATAGGCATATACATACATATCTATACATAAATATATAAGACTAATTGTAGGTAATTGATTAACACACACACACACACACACACTCACATATATATATATATATATATATATATATATATATATATATATATGAGCGTATTACATTAACTGTTACCCATTTTATTATCTGTATATACAAAAAATGCTTATTAAAAACTAACGGCTTTTTTTATGAAAGATGCGAACGTTTTTCTGCGTAGTGATAATGAAAGAGGCTTTGTATTTTTCGTAGTGAATATCCGTCAGTTAAATGTTGGTGTTACCATCCTTTTAATTGTCTTTAATTAATAATGCCGTTTACATAGTGAAATAGGTCGTGAAGAAGACTTCATTGACAGGGTGAACCCCGTTATATCTTTAAAAGAGACAAAAATTAAATCAACGCTAGATATTTTATAGGTGAACAAAAATTAACGTTTGACATAAGAAGAAGGACGGTGAAAATCCTCTACTACTTCGAAATAAGTCTCATGAGTTTAAAACTTTATCCCACTTATATATGTTCTCCATTGAAAGATTAGAAACAACCCTTTTCATGCTATGAATTGTTTAGCTTCATGCGTTCTTGTGAGTGGTAAAAAATCAAATTAAGCCGGCCGCGTTTAAAATTCAGTTAGAAAACATGAAACCATTTTTCCGATAACATCTAACAACAAAGAAACGAGGATGAAATAGGCAAAAAGCTTTCTTTCAATTTATTTCGGTCCTGGACTTGACGGTAAACTGCATCCGGCAGCGGGACCTCTGATTAGGAAGTTGTGAGAAGCATGGAACCACCTCGTAGTTGTCTGACCCGGAGTTGTAATACCTGTTAGGGTCCCAGCTATGGGTAAAAAGTTAACCCCCAAACTGGGGTCAAAACACTATGAAAATATAAAAATGTACTTTTATAGAAATATACACATAAAAACAGACTTCTATAGAAAAAATATACAGTTTTGAAGAAAAAATATTACCAACAATACATTTTTGAAGAAAAATTATTTCCATAACACATTTTTGAAGAAAAAAATTATTCTCAGAAAAACTTTTTTTAATGCAAAACTAGAAGACATTTTCAGTTTTCTCAAATAAAAAAGATTAAAAAAAAACAATTCATGAAAATCTGTCTAAATCAATATTCTCACTATAACAGAAAACTAAAAAACAATACCTTAAAACCCCAACTTTTTGGCATTGAATAACCCGCAGAGATTGTTATGTCGTTAAACAAAACTCAAACTCAAATTTATTTCACAATCGTTTTTCATTGAGAAGATATGTATCATTAATGTCAGTTTGCTACATCGTCAAGGCGGAATCGCGGTGATAGGTGGTTGGCGGTGGACCCAGGTCCTGTTTCAGATAGACTTTTGATATCATCTTTGAAATACATTAAATCTTGTAAGGCATATGTACAGACATTGTTCAAGAAAAAGTTACACATTTGAGGAATATTAATTTTAAATTGTTTGGTAAACTTTATTTATTTAAGAAGTATATCAGAAATATCCATTAGTAATACTAAAATCAAATCACCTGCATAGAGATAGAAAGTGAATTGCGTAAATAATGATTTCGTATGAGTATAAAACTGACTGTTGGCTCTTGGTGTTGACTTAAATGTCCACCTTTATATTTTCGTTCGTTCTATCGCTTTAAGCGTAAATATAGTATAACATATACAAATATATTTTAGGATAGCATGAAGAGTCAGGTACTTACTGGAGAGGTACAAGGTATGTTTACAGCTTTATTTGATCATGGCCTGCTGGGGGATTTTCATGACTCTACGTGAGTGTGATTGGTGTGCACTTACAAAGCATGTTACTTTTTTTATTTCACAGTCTTGGGCGGGAAAAATAGGTTCCCATTTTCGCAATACCGCATTGATGATTGTGTCAAATGCATTCAACTTATAGTCATCGACGGACACTGTACACCTGATATTTAATTTGTAATTTGAAAAATGTCTGCTATTTCATATGACTCTGAGCACTTGTTCTTTCCAGTTTCAATCACGCAGACTCATTTTGAGAGCTGCTTATTTATATTAATATATATATGTTTGTGTGTATGTGTACGTATTTGTTTGACAATCTCTCTTTTATTAAGGTTTCTTTACAAAGTCATCATTACTTTTTATATAATTTTTCAAGTAAACTTATGCTTTTTTTCTTTTCAAAACACGAATTATATAAAAATTATCCAAATGCTTTGTAATTTCGAGCACATTTGGCTATAATTTTAACTTTTATTTTAGTTTTAGTTTTTTGTAAATAAATATAAGTAATGTCTATGTATATAGCGTCATGTTTATGTTACATTCCGAACACGGTAAGCACATTGTTAACGCGTTCATAATTGATGTTATTTCGTGTAGGATTTCTCTTATTTGTGAGTAACGCCTCCATTATTTTTAATCTTCTTTTGCAAGTATATGATACTATTATGTATATATTGTCAACAATTATAACAAGGATAGGACCTGAAATATCTCGATGAGTGTTTAAATGAGATCTGATGGAACTGTTGTCAGAAACGTACAGTTTAAATCTTCTCGTCAATTTGGTGGTGGTGTGGCCACTGTAATTGTTTACGAAATGGAATATTTGTGGAATACAGTTCTTCAACGAACATATAAATTCGTAAAGACAATAGTTTTCTGAAATTTAGATATTGTAGTTGAATGATAATAATAATTATATTGATAAAGATAATATGATATAATTTTTATTTGATACATTTTTCTGAATATATATATATATATATATATATATATATATGATATTTTAGTAGATACTCACATTCTCCGTGGCCATTCGAGAATTCATCAACACACACACACACACACACACACACACACACACACACATATATATATATATATATATATATATATATATATATCAAATAATACCACCGTCGTTTGACACTTATTCAGAATGCCACCTATCACACCTGAGCAGCTAACCGATTCACAATAAAATCAGAATCATTTTTCTAGAAGCCAGGTATGCCATAATCGCGCGCCAAACCTGGAAGTCGCGATGAGCAAGTATCTTTTTTCTTTCCCCATTTTCATTCACTGTTCGCCATTTGCGGAAATTGTTGGCCATTGGTTACAGGTTTTTCGAGGGTGAAACTTTAAAAAAAGATTTATTTAAACGTGTAAACATACATTTCCGTTCATTATTTGTTTATAATTTCACTGGGGTCACGTGGCCTTCGTGCATTGACCCAAAGAGTTGTGAGTTCAATTCCTGGCTACAGTAGTGGTGAACAAAATTAATAAGGTGAGTTAAAAGGAAGATGACTAAAATATCCTGAAGTAACATGACACATGGAACGAGAACAGCCCACCTCAGTGATTGTAATAAATGGTTCTGTTCGAAATTACAATCACCTGAATAAGCTCAGATCGTAGAACGGTTGAAATGTTGTGATATGAAGACAGCATTCAGAACAATGTAAATATTTTCAGTTCATTGCGATTATTATTCTCTTTAGGTTGTTGCGAACATGATGGATGAAAGATTTAACCCTTTAACCTTAACCCATAAACATGAACATAGTTTAAATAAACTGTAAAAATCATCAGTTTATGTTTCATTTAGGATCAGCTGATAATATCAAACGATGATTCACTTTTTATTTCTGGGCTTACGGCCATATCACGTTGAATACACCGGTTCTCGCTCGATCACCGAAGTTAAACAACGTTGAGCCTGGTCAGTACATAGATGAGTGACCAGGTGTTGTAAGCGGTTAGTGACAGCTGTGCGTTGTGGCGCAGTGGATATTGGTTCGGAAAGAGAAATCAGTGAGTCGAGTTCGAATTCCAGTTGAATACCGTGCATTCACTTAAGCACTGGTACCTTTGAGTAAAGTACTAATCCGTCCCTTCTCTTTAGTTATGGGTTAAATAACAGTGTAGGACTTGGGGACCCTGCCCTTAAAAAAACAAAAACAAATATAGATACTCGAAAAGAAAAAGTATTAATAGACACAAAACTTAAAAAAAAAAAAAATTGTTGAAAGAAAAATATATTACCAGCAATAAATAAATAAAATTTAGTTGGCAATAAATGACCCACCGAGGTTGATAAGCCATAAAACAAAACCAACCAACTTTTTATTTTTAATATCACGAATAGTATTTATTTAAGATCCAGATTCAGTGTAGTAAATGACCGGTTTATAATTTATTTAGGAATGCTGGAGTATTATCTTGTAATGTTAGTAAAATCAAAAACAAACAACGCCCGGTTGCTAGGAAATGACGGTAAATTGCGATCCGGCATCAAGGCCACTGATTGCGAGTTTGTGAGGTGCATATAAAACCGCCTCTTAGTTGTTGTTGTTCCCATGTCCACTCTGACCCGGAGTGGTAACACCCGTTAGTGTTTCAGCTATGAAAAAATAGTTAACCCCCAAACTGGGGTCAAAACACTATGAATGAATAAAAATGCACTTTTATAGAAATATATACATAAAAGATAGACTTTTATAGAAAGATATACATTTTTTAGGAAAAATATTACCAACAATACATTTTTGAAAAAAAAATAATACCATAACAGACATTTTTGAATACAAAACTAGAAGATATTTTCAGTTTTCAAAAACAAAAAAGAATTTTTAAAAATCATTAATATCTGATTAAATCAACCTTCTCACTATAGCCGAACATTAAAATAAGTATCTTAAAACTGCAGCTTTTTGGCATTAAATAACCCACAGAGATGTTGATATGCCGTTTAACAAAACTCAAACAGCGCGCACACAAAAAGTAAAATACAAAATGGCGACATTTTACCCATTCTATCCTGTACACATATTTGTATATGAATGTGAGCAAGCCCTAGGTGGCCGAGACATTCGGATCGAACGACAATTTCTTTTTGTCAAGAGTGATGCAGGTTCGAATCCTGCCGTAGAGAGCATGTTTTTCTATAATAATATTTCTCGGAATTTCAAACAGCCACTCAAAAGTAAATGTACTGCTTCAAAAATTAGCGGAGTGGCTACTCATATTTGAGGTTTCACCAAAAAAATAATGTTTACCTGATAATATACATGTTTGTGTGAATCTAAAATTAGGACCATTTGCAATGAAGGGATATACTGTTACGCATTTACTATTACTGTGTTTTTAACTGTGAATGAATAAATATATTTTACCAATTATTATGGATGAAATGTTGATATTTCAATTTCGCAAAGATTTTGTTATTTTCTGCCATTGTTATATCAAAAAGTCTGACAGACGAGGACTTCCGTGCAAAGTATATCGCATTAAAAGCATCTTTCGGACGTTGCCAAGAAATAGATTTTATTCACTTTGTATTTTACACGCATAACCATAGAAAACACAAACTCACATACACATACACACACACTCTCTCTCTCTCTCTCTATATATATATATATATATATTGTTTAATACATAGTTTTTGTCCTAATAGGGTTAGACCAGTACACATTTGTATTAAAAAGTGTTCAATACAATTATATTGTAGAACTTTTGAATATTTTTCATTTATAAAGGAGTTATTTCGCTACCTCGGTTTTCACCATGCGTGGTTTTTATCAGGCAATTTTTAATTAAAATTATTTTTAATAATATTAAAAATCGCCTGAAGAAACCACTCATGGTGGAAACCAAGGTAGCGAAATAACTCATTTATAAATGAAATTATATATATATAAAACTTTTGTATAAATATTCAAGTGAGTCATACACAATTTTAATTTCTGTTTCACAATTTTATTCATTAAATATTACATTTGATTAGCCAAAAGAAGTATTTTTTCTCAACCTAAGGATAGTCCTGGGTATGACAATAAACTTCATTTGGCAGCAATGCTTCTGATTGGGAGGTTGTGCGGAGCATGGAACCACCTCTCAATTGCTATTGTTCCAAGTTCCACCATGACTCAAGCGGGTAGCAAATGTTAGGTTCCCAAATATGGGCAAATAGTTTATTCCCAAACTGGGTTCAAAACATTATCAAAGTATAAAAATAGACTTTTATAGAAATATATACATTGTTTAAAGAAAAATACTACCAACAGTACATTTTTGAAGGTACACATTTATTACCAGAAATACATTTTTGAATACATTACTGGATGACATCTTCAGTTTTTTAAAATAAATAAATAATAATAATTTAATTTTCATTAAAATCTAACTAAATCAACCATATCAATATAACCGAATATTAAAAAGATATCTTACAACCATAGCTTTTCGGCATTAAATAACCCATTGTGATTGATATGCTGTTAAACAAAACTCAAATTCAACCTAATGATTTTAAGAACACTACCTAAACCATGTGCGTTGTGGTACAGTGGATATCGACTCGGAACGAGAAATCGAGGAGCCGAGTTCGAATTCCAGTTGAATTCACTGCATTCACTTACGCGCAAATACCGTTGGGAAAGGTATTAATCCGTCTATTCCTTCCAGTTATGGGTTAAATAACAGGACAGATTGGGTTCTATAGCCTTGGTTGGCAACCAGTCTACCGCAGAAAGCAATGGTAACCTACTGCGGGATAATCTTCTTCCCAGTCAGTCATGTCTCTTTCGAGACATGATCGCCCAAAGCGTGTATCACCTATGGCACTTGACTGACCTAAACCATTTAAGTACTTCTATTTCAAAAAAACATTTTTCGTATGTTACCATCTGTCATGGCGTTGCAAAAACTTTCGCCTCCCTTTTACCGCTTCGAATCTATCGTAGGTATGTTCCGTCTTTCACGGAAAGTCACGTGAAGACTTATTGTAGCAACGGAACTTTATCCCAAGTCGATTCTTTCATAAATCCAATATTCTAAATAATAATAAAGTATATATGGGATAGGTAAGTTAACGGCATTTTACTATTTTTAATTTAGCAAATATACTTTGTTTACAGTATAGTAGGATGAATTTGCCACTGTCTGCGAGAAAAAAAGCATCATCACGCAGTTGATCCAGCCAGAAATTTGGAAACGGCATGCTATACTGCTTAGAATCGCACAAGTGTCTATGTGTCAACCTGAAGACAATGCAAAAGACTGATTAATCTAATGTTGATTATGAAGGTGATTGCTGTGGTAAGGAAGAGGTTCTGCTTCCATTCATTTTGCCACAGGGTTTTCACACTCAACACGGAGGCCTAAATCGAGTGTCTTGAGGAGGTAGTGCTGCCTTGGGTAAAGAGAGTGACTGCTAGAACAGACTAAGTTCGATAACTATGTCACTCAAGCAGGCGAACCGAGTCATTGCTGTCAAAGAATATCTTTTATCACATCACCCTTTACCTGTGGCCATTATCTCCCCAGACAGCAACCACCATGATTATTATCTGTGGGCGCAGTTCAGTGAAAAACCAACAAAACTTTTTAACACTAAATATGAATGAAGGCAAGCATTATTGCAGCATACACCAACTTAAACAAAGGAGACAGTCCAGAAAAATTACAGGAGAATCTGAAGTTGTTTGGAGGGCGTGGTTGACGCCAATGGCGATTGTATTGAATAAATTTTCTCGTTAGTATTTTAAGATAATTTTGTGTCATTTTGCTAAATATATATGTTAAAATATTTTACAGTGCAATGTCAGTAATTTTAATTGTTGCTTAATTTAGACAGTAATTCATCTATAGCACCCTGTATATAGTCTAAACTATCGCCCGGTTCACACTCCACCCACGTCTATTGAACAGGTGAAGAGGCTTATCCCTTGTTTCCTGTTCAGGTTGTGGTTTCCGGTTTTTCTCTTCTCTGATCTTTTCACTCTTTTTTTAATTTTATTTTTTTTTCAATTGGAGTAGATAGTCTAAATTATCGCCCGGTTCACACTCCACCCACGTCTATTGAACAGATGATGAGACTTATCTCTTGTTTCCTGTTCAGGTTGTGGTTTCCGGTTTTTCTCTTTTCCAATCTTTTAACTCTTACGTAGCCCCCTGCGCATTAGTGGCGTTTTCGCCTTGCTTAGGGTGATATGATTAAAAAAAAATATATACGAGGCACAAAACATTTCTATATAGATATTATTATTGATTAAACCTTATATTTACACAATTTTTATTAATATTCTATACGTTTATTAATGTTACTAATGTTCTGTAGTATTATATAATTGAATATTGCTGACAAAATTTTATTCGAGTTTAGACTTTTGTACTCGACCCACTATGAATAAAATAAATTCTGACTCACTGAAATGTCAATAACGAACTTAAATGAGTCAGACGTTTTCTCTGCTTCTGTATTTACTTTCCACGTGATTTTTTTCCTGCCTTCTGTCTCCCTGATGCACATCAATCTTCTTGCTTCCATTTATTTCTATCCCCCCCATCCTCTATTTTCATTCATATTTCAGTTCTCTCTTTCCAAACACTCTACATTAATTGTCCTCGATTTTCCCATAACACTCATACACATATATCGAGACAGGTGGGGACAGCTGAACAAGCCAGTCCTCATCATATGACACTCACTTTATGCCTGGTTTAATCTATAGAAAATAATAGAACATTGTCAAAAGCAAAAGTTTTAGACTGAATAATATGCATTATGTGAGGCGGCAAGCCAGGTTGTGTCTTTCCATTGACAGTTAATCTATAAACGCTCTTACAGAGCAGTGTAACCCTAGTTGTAATTTTTTTTATTTTTTTTGTGTCAATGTAAAAAAAAAAAATAAGTGGTAATAATTGTTCGCATCAAATAAGAAGAAATCATTCCACAAAGATTAACATAAAAATCACTTTAATTCATCCAAAATATGAAAAAAAAAATAGACATTTATTTTTTTCTATGATGAGTTCACTATACAGAAGAAAATATTAATAGGATGGCTGTAGAGGTTGCACTTTTCTTCCCACTAGTAGCCTATAATTTTTATTCTTTCTTTTTTTACTGATATTTCACTCTGTACAATTACAAAGCCAGGAGCTGGAAGTCTGAAAAAACAAAGTATTATGAGGAGGAGTACGATAGATATGAAGCGAATCTGGACTTAAGAAGACCAAGATTTTAATTGTCAATGAAAGATTTTTTAATTGTTTGTTCTCCAGTCTAACAGTTCTGTCAGAGAAGCTGTCCGAGCGGAACTTACACTATATAAAAGATAATGAATTAAGGGTAGATTGTTTGCTATTGTGAACACAGCATGTTTGGTCCGAGTTACGAAGATCTGAACAGATTGAAAGCAATGCAATATATCTGAAACTCTACGAGTAATAGCAATAGATTAAGGAGTGGCTGGAAACATTTCGGCTATTAAATAATTAGTACAGAGTGGAGAATACTTCACACTCAAAAGGCCGAATACATACATCGCAGAATTTTAAAAATGAAATCTTCAAAATGGAAAAACCTCACGGTATATCCAAACATTTTATAACACGCTCTAAACAATTACAGAGACCAAAGAGTTGATATGAGCATATTTTCTGTTTACTGTACATAAAATGATACGTTTATTTCTGGGGAAATGGATAGATCGCACTACTATCGGGTTTTCCTAATACAGTCAGTCGGTTAAGTGTCATACGTGATACACGCTTTGGGCGATCATATCTCGAAGGAGACATGACTGACTGGGTAGACGATTATCCCGCAGTAGGTTGCCATTGCTCTCTGCGGCAAACTAGTTGCCAGCCAAGGCAATAGAACCTAATCTGTCCTATTATTTAACCCATAATTTGAGGGAAGAGACGGATTAGTGTAGTGAAATTTATGCATAAGTGTATGCGAGGAATTCAACTGGAATTCGAACTCGGCACCTCGTTTTGTGGTTCCGAGTCGATGTATGTATAATGACGCATGGGGACTAGGGAAAATTTTCAGTCAGGCATTATTTCTTAAAATGTTAACGAATAAATATATGTCAAAGTACAGAGACATTGTTGTGAGATGGTAGCTGTCGTTAATACTTGTAGGAGTTCTATTGATATTTAAAGTAATGACGACGAGATGTTTTTTTTCTAGTGATAACTGACAAAGTAAAATAAGAACGATGTAGAAGATAGACACATGAGGCCAGCCTAAAGGGTAGTTCTTAACAGAAACCAAAATATATGTGTGAAAAATATTTTCCACTCATACTTGGATTCGTGAAGAAAATAGCAAGTTTATTTATTAGTTCATTAAGCAAAAAAAAAAAAACTGAAGCGAATTTATTTAGCTGAAATGACTAATCAATATTTTTTTTAATCATATCACCCCAAGCAAGGCGGTAACCCCACGGATGCGCAGGGGGCTTCGTAAGAGTAAGAAGATTGGAAAAGAGAAAACCAGAAACCACATCTTAAACAGGGAACAAGGGATGAGCCTCGTCACCTGGCCAATAGACGTGGGTGGAGTGTGAACCGGGCGATAGTTTAGTCTATCCACTCCAATTGTAAAAGAAAAAAAGAGTAAAAAGATTGGAAAAGAGAAAACTGGAAGCCACATCCTAAACAGGGAACAAGAGATGAGCCTCTACACCTGTTCAATAGACGTGGGTGGAGTGTGAACCGGGCGATAGTTTAGTCTATCTACATGTAAATTTCGAAGTTTTATCTGTAATAATCATCCATACATATATATGTGCGTTGGAAAGCTGCGTGTGAAAATCAATGGTGCAGTTTTCTAGCTTAATAAGAGCGTCCATATATAATTTTTTAATATTTGAGCAAGTTTTCCCTGTGTATTGTGAGTAGCAGTTTTGATAGGTTATTTTATATATCTACTTCTAAAATATTGTGGATTTTTTTTTTCGTTCAGATCATATCCATAACTGTCACAACTAATCCTCATAATACGATGGGGAAACTTACCGTAATTTAAAAAGAAATGAATCTCTGACCACAGAAAGATTCTTATACGTAAAAATTCATAAAATGCATTAGTCATACATAGAAATCCTTTCAACCTCAATTTTGATCTAAAGAATGTAGCACTTCTTGAAAAGAGAAAGTGCCTTATTTAGACGGAAAATTCTTGACAGTGTTGCGATAAAAATCTTACATATAAATCTACCCCACATATATATTCCCCCTCTCACACACACACGCACGTGTGTGTGTGTGTGTGTTTAGGCAAGAAATTTCCTTTTAGACATGTCACATTAAATAAATTGCAAACATTGTGTCTGCTTATTTTTAATAAAATCCGTTCAAACTTGCGGATAATCTTTCGCGTATTAAAATTGAAAGATTACAGTTCATTTTTGACGTCTTTCAAATATAATACGCAAAAAATTATCAGTGAGTATGAACGGATTTTATTTAAAACCAAGCCTACACAATATTTGCAATTTATTTAATATATATATATATATATATATATATATATATGTGCGTGTGTGTGTATTGTGGAGTTGTAATTAAGCTTGGTGCCAAGATTACTGTTATTTCAGTGGTTTACTAATAAAAAAATCACTTGGCAAGTTGGTTTTATTCTTTGTCGTAATGTGCTCGACATCGAGATAGAGAAAAAGCGTTAATAAGAATAATATGGAGAAGTTTGTGACTGGACAGAGTTAGGCAGACTTCGAAGTTGTGTGAAAGCATGATTGTCATGTTATCAGTTTTAGAGCTTTTTTTATTAGTGAAGTGTGAGGACATCACAATTGTGTCTTCACAAAACTGTGAAGTCAGTATAACTCTGCTCAAGCAAGTGAAAGACTACTGTATATATTACGGAAATTAACGAAGATTACCGAAACTGGTTATAAACAACTGACATTTTGAAATCATTTTTGATATTGTTGATAAATTTTTTAAATATTTTTGATCGATATTCTTATTTAAGTAGATTTTCTGTATATAATCGAACAGTATTATATATTTAAACAGACCTCTCGATCACAAATGATCACATGCTGGCTTCCCCTACGTGGATAAGTGTCGCAGGTTCGAATCCTGCCGAATGACATATTTTCGTAACATAATTTTATCTTGAATAATCAGTCCGGTAGAAATAACTATATAATAGTTTGATTATAAAAAGAATATCTAATTAAATACGTGTATCGATAAAAAATAATGTTCAAAAATATATATATATATATAAAAAATTATATTTTTGAACATTATTATATAGAACATATGAATGGTGTACAAATAGAATATATATATATACTAGCAGTATAGCCTGGCGTTGCTCGGGTGTAATGAAAGGTTTAAAGCTAATCCATGGTCCTGGAGCTCAGACTCAGCCTAAAGAATATTTGTGTGAAGTTTGGTGAGAATCGGATAAAATTTGTAAATTTATATAATGGACATACATAGAGATAAAAAGACACACACAAGCATCTTGCCTTATATATATATATATATGTGTGTGTGTGTGTATATTATCGATTTTCTGCATTATTGTGAGAACAGCAACCTTGAAAATTCTGAATATCGTTTCTTATGTCTTTGTCTATGAGTGTATCAAATTTGATTAAAATCGGACCACTCCTTCTATAACCCGATTTTTTCGATTATCCATTTTTGATATTTATCGGGGGTACTTCAAAACAAAACCTAGCTAAAAACACCCGCAGATGCTTATAGTACAACTGCGTAAATTTTCAAGAAAATCGGTTCAGCCGTTTTAGAAGCTATAGGTAACGAACACACACAGAGAAAAGTTCCATTTTTAAATAAGTTATATATATACCTGGATGGTATTATGGGTATAATTGTGAGCACGTCTCTGGAGCAAATGTATTTTAATGATGTTTTGTCATCTTACTCTTCCCGAACATCTAACTGTAAATTCCTTATGTAAATGATGATGTTTTTTATGGAAAACCGCACAAACAATAAATGATCAACTACGTGAATAGCTAGAGTGAACAAACTCGACATTTTCCTGCATACACTGACAAACATACTAACAGATTCTGCTTCGTATAATTATTAGATTCCATCAAAATATGTCTTAGAGTGAAGTGAATGATGGTTTTACAACACGCACTGATAAGAGATCATTTGTCAAGGCATTCGTTGGAAATGAATGATTTTTCTTGTTTAACTTCTTTTTCTTTATAGGTTGGGTCTATAGCACTAGTTGACACAACTGATATTTTAGATTAGACGTAATTGGCGGACGGCTCATAGCTGATAACATCATAATTTTATGTTCATCAGCGTCTTATTACGTTTGTATGATAGTGCTGTGAATGTATATAACGTATTAGGAATAATGTCTAAGAGCATTACAATATCAAAAGATACACGGAACGCATTGTGGCGAGATAATTCGTATTTGTTTTTCATTTAAACCGATTATTACATATTGAATAAGCAGAGATAATTTATGTATGTAAAAAATGAATGTATTATCGAAAAAGCAATTTGTTTATGAACGAATAATTCTTTTATATTTTATGATTATTTTATTTATTTTTATTTTGGTATTGTTCATCATTTCTCTGTAGGCATACATACACGCAAGCACACACACAAGCACACACACGTGTGTGTGTGTATATATATATATATATATGTATATATGTATATATGTATATATATATATATATATATATATATATATATATATATATAACACTCCACCCACGTCTATTGAACAGGTGTAGAGGCTCATCCCTTGTTCCCTGTTTAGGATGTGGTCTCCGACTTTCTCTTTTCCAATCTTTTCACTTTCTTTTTTGTTTATTTTTTTTAATTGGAGTAGATAGACTGAACTATCGCCTGGTTCACACTCTACCCACGTCTATTTAACAGGTGGAGAGACTCATCCCTTGTTCCCTGCTTAGGACGTGGTTTCCGTCTTTCTCTTTTCCAATCTATTCACTCTTACGTAGCCCCCTGCACACCAGTGGCCTTGCCGCCTTGCTTGAGGTGATGTGATTATATAATATATATATATATATATATATATATATAGTTTGTGTGTGTGTCCGCGCGCGCCAAGCGGCTTCACTCTGGATATTTTAAATCCGTTAATATATCAACAGTCTCAATACTTTTTGGTCAGTATATATGTACAAACTCACATGCACGTCTAAATATACAATTTGTAGTGGATATATATTAAAAAAATTGTACATGTTCTAAAATATACTTTATAATAAATATTCACAGCTGTATATTATATATCGAGCATTATTTTAAATGAATGTTTGGGACGTTGTAATCTTTTCTTCGTTCCTTATTCACACGGATATATATATATATATATATATATATATATATATATATATATATATATACTATTTGTACACCATTCATATGTTCTAAAATATAATTGTATTGAACACTTTATAATAGAAAGTGTATGGTTCAATTTTATTATAGCCCAAAAACTAAGTAGTTAAACAATCCCAATTAACCAATATATATATATATATATATATATATATATATATAAACATATTTATAAATGGAAATTTTCTCTCTGTGTGTTCGTTACCTATAGCTTCTGAAACGGCTGAACCGATTTTCTTGAAAATTTACGCAGTTGTACTATAAGCACCTGCGGGTGTTTTTAGCTAGGTTTTGTTTTGAAGTACCCCCGATAAATATCAAAAATGGATAATCGAAAAAATCGGGTTATAGAAGGAGTGGTCCGATTTTAATCAAATTTGATACACTCATAGACAAAGACATAAGAAACGATAGTTTCAAGGTTGCTGTTCTTACAATAATGCAGAAAATCGATAATATATATATATATATATATATATATATATATATATATATATATATATATAAGGCAAGATGCTTGCGTGTGTCTGTTTATCTCTCTGTATGTCCATTATATAAATTTACAAATTTTATCCGATTCTCACCAAACTTCACACAAATATTCTTTAGGCTGAGTCTGAGCTCCAGGACCATGGATACGCTTTAAAGCTTTCATTACACCCGAACAACGCCAGGCTATACTGCTAGTATATATATATATATATATATATATATATATATATATATTCTATTTGAACACGATTCATATGTTCTAAAATATAATTGTATTGAACACTTTATCATAGAAATGTGTATGGTTCAATTTTATTATAGCCAGAAAACTAAGTAGTTAAACAATCACAATTAACCAATATATATATATATATATATATATATATGTTCGAGTGATCAGCCGATAAGGCCGCCATGGTTTCAATTTTTTCGGTTTCGTCCAGTGATTTGCTTTCATAAATTGAAATCGTCTTACGAAACCGATTAGGTCGAACTTATGTTAGCGTTATCCGCTGTTCTCCCAAAATTAAATATCTAATCTTTCTACACGTTAAAACTTCATTACCCTGGGAAAAATGTTTTGATAAAATTTCTAATACAGCTGTTACATCGTATAATTAAAATCTGATATATATATATATTAGAGAAATAGTAAGAGGATTTCAATAATTAAGTAATTCATCGAGCTTTTATTCGACCTCAACAGAATGCACTGGACGGCCGTTTCGTCCTATATTTGGGACTCTTCAGCAGTGCGCATCCACTACCAGGAATTGAAACCGGACAGTTAGGTTACTAAGTAAACGTCATACTATATATATATATATATATATATATATATATATATATATATATAAATTTGCATTGAAATCTAACAAGTGTGAAAAGTGTTTTCTAAGATTTGTTTATAAAACATTGATTTGCTTCAATATATCTATCTGTATTTACAATATTTCTGTATGCAATTTTTATAAGAGAAATGTACGTGTGTATTTATTTTAGTAGAAATGAGTGTGCTTTCTTTTTTTTACTTTCCATTCATTTTTTTTTTCATTTCTCAGTTAAAGTTAATATATTTATTCATTTATTTCCTAATTTGGAATCATTTTTTTGTTTTCATAATACATACATAGTCCATAATTTATAGTACATAATTCATAGTACATAATTTAATATAAATCGTCCATTTTCAAAGTAGTTCCGCTTTACATAACTCATTATGAATTATATTTTGTTGAATTCGCTCTATCGTTTATCTGACATGGATATTCTAGAAGTTTAAACATAAAATCATTCAGATATTATCCAATATGGGAACACGCGTAATTGATAGATTTTTATGTATAAAAGACACGGTAACGAGAAATGAAAAAAAAATGCGATAATTTAAAAACAACTAAATGAAAACGCAATATTTAAAATTCTATGGAACTGACATAGTACGAAAATAACTAATAATTCTTCTTTTACGTTCCGTGTATATTCTCGCTGTAGGGAATTCTGACCTTCCACAACACCCTAGTTCTTGTAGCGCTTAATGTTTTGTCTTTTTGTTATTTCTCCTAATCCCTATTCTACTATCTAATATGTCCCAGAAAGGGGATATATATATTATTATTCGAAGTAGCTAAGTGGTTTTGGCAAATGTAATCGGGTAGGAGAATCTAGCAAGTAGCTGTAATAGACCGGTACACGTCGTAGTCTTATGCAGTCAGCTTAAGCGTAGGCTTATGCAATAGGCGTTCCAATAGGCATAGTTCTAGCATCCCTGCCTTAGTCTGTATTTATGGCCAATCATATTACTGTGAGGGAGAACCAAGGTGTATGCATATTCATTACATCACTATCCATTCGCTCAAAAGGATCAAGTATGTCACACGCTGCTTTCCTCTGCTACTCAATCTATCCTGTGAGTATTAGAATTTTCAAGCCTTTTTTCCTCATTATGTTCCCTAGAAACTGACTCTTCCTAATGTTAAGTACCAGTTTTCTATTTGTTTCTATTTATTTAAAAAAATCTCGTATTTGCTTCACATAGAAAATGCAAGCAGATATTACACAAATGAATTTAAAAATCCACTAGAAATTAAAAAAAAATATTTCGAAATATAGTAATATCAATAAAAAGTAAAATCTTTAATAAATAATTTTTGGTAGCCTTTAGCCAAACTTGAATAAATATGTAGTTATAAGAATGCAATGAATTTATCTGATTTCGAATTCTAATTTACATACGCGGAAATACCACGGGGAAAAGTATGAATTCTTCGATCTCTCTAGCTATGGGTTAAATAGCAGGACAGATTAGGATCTATAACCTTGGATTGAAACCAACATACTTTAGAAAGTAATGACTGTCCATTGCGGGAAAATCTTCTTTCCAGTTAGTCATGTCTCTTTCCAGATATGTTCGCTTAATCGTCTATCACATAAGGGACTTAACTGACTATAATGCCACAATATATGTGTGCATTAGCATAAAAATTTAAATAATATGATAGATTAAAATATGAACATTGGTTTTTCGTGCACATTTGCTATTTTAAGTTTAGAAAATATTTCATTGTTATCGTCAACGTTTTCTACTTTTAAATTCTCCCCATTCAAAGTCTTTTGTTTATAATATTTTTTCAAGCAGTATCTTGTTCTCCAGACGAGAAATGCTAGATTCGCTTTGCATATAAAATGTATAAGTTCGCAGAAAAAAAAAGAAACCAAAAAACACAAAAACTCTTTCTCTATAATCGACCTCAAAAGACATTTCAAGATAAAATGTGAAAATCAATTGAATATCTTGAATAATGCCAAAAGTTGTAATTAAAATATAAACGACGCAATTATTTTTTCCCTTTAGGATATTTTAAATTAATTCTTTTTCGTGCTACAAAATCCATCAATATCGAAATCGACGAATGATTGTCATTAACACAGCAACGAATATACAATGTTTTCACTAGGCTTAGTCTGAGAACAGTTTGGGTTCGAATATAATGAATGGTTAAAAGGAATGCGTTGGATCGAATTTTTTTTGTAGAAAAAAAGAGAAATAAGCATTTTGTTTCTTGACAAATAGTACCGTTTTAAAATATGCGAAAATCCCTTTTTTTTTTTTTTTTGGACAGTATTATTTTTTATAATCATTTCACCCCAAGCAAGGCAGAAATGTAACTGGTGCGCATGGAGGGGGGTACAGTGAGAGAATAAAAATGTACAGGGATACCGAAGAAAAGATATGAGGTGGAATCAAGCACGAAACCTGTTATGGTAAGAGTATAACACGCACTGCGAACGGTAGATTTATAAAGGTACAAAATAAATTCTGGCGTCAAAAACTTCCTTGCCCAACACAGTGAAACAACCTTCCTAGCAGTAGATGCAGCAATGGATTAAATGTAATCATTTTATTTAAAGCAATTTGAGAGAGTGAAGTCAAGGAGGTGCAGTATATTGCATTCTAGAAGATTTATCGCACTGCCTTCTGCTTATTCATGCTTATAATTGATACTATTACACTCGCGTAAACAATTTATTTATTGATATTACGGTGTAAAAATAACCGATGCGCGAGCAGTGTGCAGAAAGAGCAGTCTCTATATTAATAATACAGGTATTCGTAGTTGGAATACAATTTATCTTGAATAGAAAATTTATATTAATAATACAGGTATTCGTAGTTGGAATACAATTTATCTTGAATAGAAAATTTATATTAATAATACAGGTATTCGTAGTTGGAATACAATTTATCTTGAATAGAAAATTTATATTAATAATACAGGTATTCGTAGTTGGAATACAATTTATCTTGAATAGAAAATTTATATTAATAATACAGGTATTCGTAGTTGGAATACAATTTATCTTGAATAGAAAATTACCATACACGACCAAGTGTTTCCAGTCTACGTGTAAGAAACACTCCGAATCAAAATATGTAGCTCTAGTGAAAATACATATGATATTGATTTCAGAGTATTTTCTTTACTTAGACTGCTTACTAAGAACGGCCCTCGAGTCCAGTCTATTTTACCATTAACCCATATCTGGATGCAATATAAAATTAATACTATATCTGTGGTATATGCTTCAAATAGTAGTTATTTGATTTAGAATTAAATATTTATTTATATATGCAAACAATATTATAATTTTAACAACAAAGTATATATGAAATGCTTATGGATCAATGGTGAACAAGTAACTTAGAGAGTCTCGAAAGAGACATGACTGACTGGGCAGAAGATTATCCCGCAGTAGGTTGTCATTGCTTTCTGCGGTAGACTGGTTGCCGACCAAGGCTATATAACCCAATCTGTCCTGTTATTTAACCCATAACTGGAAGGAAGAGACGGATTAATACCTTTCTCCAGGGTATTTGCGCGTAAGTGAATGCAATGGATTCAACTGGAATTCGAACTCGGCTTCCCGGTTTCTTGTTACGGGACGATATCCACTGCGCCACAACGCACATATAAAATAAGTAGTACTCCTTATGTAATATAACAATCTGGCCCCACCCGAGGAAGGCTGATGCAAGCGAGGGTGTTTCCGGTCGTTGAAAGGAACGGATGTCGTTTGACCTTATTTCCGGCAGCAGCGGAAATAACTACAGAGGCAAACAGAACAGGTGTCTCTGAGAATTACGTGAGCGTGCGTGGGCGAGGCAAAACCGGAAGAAAAAGTCCCGGTTCTGGAAGATTATAAAAAGACCTCGGCACACGGATTCGCCAGTAGAGGAGCAACAGAGATCGGCCGGTGAAGAGAGACACAACAGATAAGACTACACTCCCGTCAACCCATTAGAAACGCGCTCTCTCAATTCTCTGTTCCCTATTCTACACGGTTCATCGTCATTAATAAAAATATAACTTTATATTTTTATATATATGCGTGTTTGTTGTTTGTCGATATATAACACTTATTCTGTTAGTTTTACTGTCATTCAGGAAATATACTGCATTTAGTTTGTACTTTTTGTTATATATCTTTATTTAGTGACAATAATTCTTTTACTACACAAGGTCTGATGTGTGCAAGAAAAGATTAAAACGAAAATCTTTTAGCGGTCGAAGTCTTGATAAAAGTTTTAGACAACTGATCATTGACTCCCATTATATATTTTTTAAATTGTAGCTCTTGAACACATGATGCTGGTGTCTAGCCTCTATTGTGGGTTTTGTAGGAATGGTTTTGTCACCAATCTGAAAATATCGTCGTGTATAACCACTAACTTCGAGCATAAATAAGAAAACTCCAACATGTCGTGGCTTCTTTCTGCCTTTCTAAAAATATTTATTTTATGGCAACTGCTGCGACTAGCGATCCCACTGTTGGCCTTTAGGTTTACTAGTTTAATAAAAAAAATAGCTAAATGCAACTATCACTTCTACTGTAATGTTTTCTTTTCCCGCACTTTCCACCTATGGAAAAAAACATCTGTTTATTTGCTTCCCTGATAAGTTACAAAAATTTAAATGCAACGTCAATCGCTATTTTTTTATCATATCGCCCCAAGCAAGGCGTTTTATTCTCACTGTTTTACAGGGGTTTACATAGAAGGAAATTTATGAGAAAGAGTAACTAGGTGTCAAGAAGTGGGTAAGAGAAGAATGAGAATACTGATAAGAGTAGAGTGAAAGAAGAAAGGAGTATGAGAAAGGAGATGACTATTGACTTTATATTTAAATTCTTGGAGATTATAACTGTCGGGAAATCAAGTAAATGGAAGGGAATTCCACAAGCGGAAATTGCGAGAAAAGAAGCTGATGGAGTAGAATTTGTGTTTACAATTTATTGGTTTCACAATAAAAGTGTGAGACATAGTTGCTAATCTTGTGGGTTGAGTAAATGTTTATATAGGGGGCACCAGTGAGCTAAGTTAATCGGAGCAGAAACCGTGAAAGTATTTGTAGAAGAGACACAGGGAAGCCACATTGCGCCGGTAAGAAAGTGACTGTATCCGAGCTGTCAAGTCGGGATCTATCCCATTACAGATTCTCCGTTGGAATTTGTGAAGGATACCTAGGTTTTATCTTATAGAATTTCGTTCATTGTTTGCCTTTCTTCAATCTTCCTTATACATATATTTTCTCTTAGTTTCACTCTCTGTAACCACTCCCTGGGGATTAGAAGCATTCTCGCTTTGTTTTTGCTGAAATTATTAAAAAACACAGTAACAATTCTTTTTTGTAATTTGTCAGTGTAAACCTCATGAAATATTCATTTCTAAAATGATGTATATTAATTGAAACCTTAACTTTTGTAGATTACTAATATTCTTACGCCATTTATATTATTCGGATTATTATCCTTATTTTCATTGCCATTTCCACAACGTTTCGGATGTTATACGCTCCGATATTCTTCAACTACTTCGAAACGAGCCCTTTATTATGATCACTGGGTATGTCATTCTCATTCCTTCTGCCAAGCCGCTTCTGGTAGTCATAAGTTGTCTCAATTTAACCCGACTTTCTAAGTTACTTGTTCACAATTGCTGTAGCCTGGTATTGAATACACAAGTCTCTATGTTCACTGGAAATATAGACAAATACGAATATTCTTTTGCTTGTCATGGCAGCGTTTCCTGCGTGTGTCGATAAGAGTGAATATATTGTTTGTATTTTGTCATCAAAGTTTGACATATCATCCACAATTCCCAAACGCACAATCTCCACAACGTTGTCAGATTGCAAATGTTATAATGATCTGAACATGTGCTCTAGATGTGCGTCCAGGTAACCATAGTAACACATTTTACGCAATGTTGACCTTAATAGCTGATATATTTATCGTTCGCGTGTTTACTCGGAATCTTTATTACATTATTCCCAAGACACACACAAGTACGCCCATGTGACTAACATAAACCTTTCAATTAATTTGACTTTCTGGTGTGGTAAAGAAAAAAAAATCCGTATGCTGAAAGTTATGGCTAATCAAGAACTGATTTATTCTAAATGTATTCCGAACCCTGTGAATCGGTAGGGCCGTATATCTTGTTGGATTAGAGTGAGAAGCTGTCATTAGAGATTTTCAGGTTGGTTGTAATGTAAAATTAAAAAACAAACTATTTTAATTTCTCTGTATAAATTATTTTTATTCAATTAATATTACCGGGCTTTTTTGCTGCAGTAAGGTTCCTGGGATAGATACTGTAGTAGTGGTTACAGTGAACTATATAATCAGCACGATATGAACGTCCTGGGCATGACTATAAACTGCATCCGGTAGTAAGGTCTCTGATTGGGAGGTTGTGAGGAGCATGAAACCACCTCTTAATTGGTGTTGTTCTCAGGTCTAACCTGACCCGGAGTGGTAACATCTGTTTGGGTTCCAGTTATGAAAAAATAGTTAACCCCCAAAATGGGTCAAAATACTATGAAAGCATAAAAATACACTTTTATAGAAATATATACATAAAAAATAGACTTTTATAGAGAAATATAAACTTTTGAAGGAAAAATATGAGCAACGATACATTTTTGAAGAAAAAGTTATTACCATAACACAGTTTTGAAGAAAAAATTATTACCATAACACATTTTTGAAGGAAAAAATTATTCGCAGCAAAACATTTTTGAACACAAAAGTAGAAGACA
This sequence comes from Ascarosepion bandense, assembly GCA_037127315.1. NCBI lineage: Eukaryota > Metazoa > Mollusca > Cephalopoda > Sepiida > Sepiidae > Ascarosepion > Ascarosepion bandense. The sequence continues at coordinate 4,748,062 of JBBBDQ010000303.1, forward strand.
TTTCTAAAATAAAAAAATAATAAAAACAAAAAAAATCCTTAAAACCTAACTAAATCAAACTTCTCACTATAACCGAACATTAAAAAATACTTTAAAACCCCAACTTGTAGCATTAAATAATACACGGAGGTGTTAATATGCCGTTAAACAAACTCAGACTGAAACTCAAACACTATGAAGTTAACCTGGAATTGGCTAGTTTTTTCTTGTCAAAACATTTTCTTGTCCATAAAAATTTTCTGGCTCCAAATGGAGCATTCAGTCATGACTGTAGTAGATCTGGAGGCTTCATACTTACAGAATGCTAATAGAGAACCATCCACCATATATGAAGCTGTTTCAGCCATTGGTATACCGAAAAATTGTCCTATGACACGCTTCATCAGAGGATGCCTTAGACATAGCATCACTTTTAACACTGTTCAGTTGTAATGTCTGCTGTGCCCATGAGCTATAACTCTTCAGCAGGGTGTTTTTCAGAGAAGTGCTTGAGGAAAAGGTCCACGATCTTTGAGTGCATTTTGTTGTATCGAGAAAACAAATGAGTTTATCGACGATAGCAGCATGTGTTTGAAAATGTGGGTAAAGATTAATTAGTCTTCCTATGACAGGAACATTTTTAAAAATCTAATTTTCTAATTTTTCAGTAAACTCGTACAAAGATCTTACCTGCTTTATTTATATGTTTTCATTCAAAGAGTTTCCGGAAAAACATACATTATAAAGATTCAGTCAATTACGTGCCATACGTCATACACGATTGGGCGATCATGTCTCGAAAGGTCGACATAAGACTGACTGACTGGACATAAGATTTTGCCGAAAGAGGTTGCCATTAATTTCTGCAGAAGACTGGTTGCCAGCCAAGGCTATATAACTCAATTCTCTCCTGCTGTTCACTTTATAACTGGAGGGAAGAAACGGATTAAAAATAGGAAAATTTTATAAAAGCTTCTTTTGTTGTAATCGTTCAGTAGATTCGTACAAATAATTTACCTGCTTTATTTATATGTTCTTAATCAAATAAATTCATTACATACACGCATAATAAAACATTTCTTAAGACGCTAATCTAAATGCTATATTTTTTCTTTTATGAGCTCTGCCTCTACTAGACGTAGGAGCATAGTCCTCATTGTTTTCTATCCGCAAAACAAGCATATGTAATTCGTCACTCTTTCTATTAATAAGTATATTTAATTTTTAATTTTCGTCAGAAAACAACGTATTTAGGATAGATAGATAGATAGATAGATAGATAGATAGATAGATAGATAGATGTGAGTGAAATTAGATTAATTATAAGTAAATTAATATAAGATAAGTCAGTTGAGTACCATACGTGATACACGCTTTGGATGATCATATCTCGAAAGAGACATGATTGACTGGGCAGAAGATTATCTCGCAGTAGATTGCCATTGTTTTATGCGGTAGACTGGTTGTCAGCCAAGGCTATAGAACCCGATCTTTCATATTATTTAACACATAACCTGAAGGGAAGGGACGGATTAATAACTTTCCCAGAATAAGCGAACGCAAGAAATTCAACTGGAATTCGAACTCGACTCCTGGATTTGTCGTTCCGAGTCGATATCCACTGCACCAAAACACACATCCTCAAATAACTGCTATAACATTATTTTGTAGACTGTGAGAACAAACTTAGATAGATAGATAGATAGATAGATAGATATGAATTATTATAAAGTGCATAATAAACGAATAAAGAAAAGTATCTATATCAAAGACAATAAATTACTCGTATATTAATATAAAACAGATAAATGCAGGTCGAGGAACAGACAGTCCAACTAACCGAAGACGGTGTGAATAAACTAGGCGAAACTAAAACAGTTTGCTACGAAATAGATAGATAGATAGATAGATAGAAACAGACGTGCATACATACGAACATAGATGATGGTGTAAATGAACGAGGGTAAACAATATATATATATATATATATATATATATAGAGAGAGAGAGAGAGGTGGGTGAGATAGACAGGAAGACAGATGTAAAAGACCTAAGATAAGTAGAACAGACAGATGTAGATAGGAAAATACTATAGTACTAACTATGAAATAAAAAAAACGCTGAATATATTTATTACTAGTTTGACTATTTTATTAACAAAATAAATAAATGGGAATATCACATTTGCACAAACTGGCACTTTATATATATATATATATATATATATATATATATATATAGCAACTTGCTCCTGAGATCGATAGATAGATAGATAATATTTTAAATAAATAATTGAGAAAGGAATCAGAGATAGAGAGAGAGAGAAAAATGGAGCGAGAGAGGAGGGAGAATGAGACGTTCACTTAGTTGGGATTTTTCATAATTCTATTTCATTGTTTTCCCTTTTTTTGTATTTTTCTCCGTCTATTCTATCTTTCCTGGCTATTCCAAGTAACCATTTTTGTTTTCGATATTTCTCAGATCGATTCATTCACTATAGAAGAACCCGGCACGGTTACCAATTGTATTTATTACGTAAATAATTATGCACAGACTAGAATATTTTTATTATATAGATAACAGGCAGAGAACAAACACACTCTAAATATATTTCTGCCCCAATGCATATCTGTGTTTGTATTGTATAGGGTCACGCACATATATTTTTTTTATCATGGCGTTTGCACACGCTTCCAACTCATACGTATAAATATATTATTATGTCGAAGTAAAGTAACAGAGGAAGCACAATGGATTCAACATTATTTCTATTTAAATCGAAAGTACACTTTTACTATTATTTCAAGTTTATTTGCTTTTTGGTTTCCTGTGGTGCAGATAAATTCCTTGGTCTCATGGAATAAGATAAATTATTGGCACTTATCTTCGGTTGAATGCACCAGTTTAAAACCTATCGAACATAAAAAAAATACCAAACGATGAAAGACAAAAACCGTAACTTGACACTCACTGAGATATTATCTATTCTTGTTTAAGTGCCATTATGCTTCAGGACTAATACGCGCACAGATGTTCACAATTTCTTATCATTTGTAAATCTAAGTTAGGGGTCGGCAATTTACAGCAAGCATGCCACGCGTGGCACGCCGAGCAATTTTTAATAGTAGGATTTGTTGAACTAAGGAAGTCTCTGGAATAAGAACATTTATAAGAGTCTGCTGCTATACTCAACGGTTGGACACCCTTCCGAGATCTTTTATCTGTTTGAAGAGTGTTTTTGCTCTGTTTTCTGTTTCTGTTCGACTTATTTATGTGAGTAAATTTTCTTTCACACTAAAACAATGCTAAGTCCACAAAGAAGTGGCCGAATCTTAAGACAATTGTGTAAAATTCAAAATAACTAAATATGTTGCCGATATCGAGCAGTTGATTAAAACCATACAAGTTTTAGTTTGAGTTTTGCTTAACGATATATCAGCCTCTGTGGGTTATTTAATGCCAAAAAGGTGGGGTTTTAAGGTATTTTTTAATATTCAGTTATAGTGAGAAGGTTGATTTTGTTAAATTTTGATGGTAAATGTTTTTTTTTATTTTTTCCCTCTATTTTATAAAACTGAAGATGTCTTCTAGTTGTGTATTCAAAAATGTATTGCTGGTAATAATTGTTTTCCTTCAAAAATGTATATTTTTCCACATAAGTTTATCTGAATGTATATATTTCTATAAAAGCCTATTTTTATACTTTCATCGTTTTTTAATCCTAATTTGGGCGTTACTATTTACCCATAGCTGGGTCCTTAACAGGTGCTACCATTTATGGTCAGCGTGGACCTGGGAACAACAGCAATTAAGAGGTGGTTCCATGCTCCTCACAACCTCCCAATCAGAGGCCTTGCTGCCGGATGCAAGACCATACAATGTCAAGTCTCCTATTAATTATCGAAACTTAAAAACATTTTTTTGAACAGTTTATTCTGTTAATGTGGTTTACATATTGTATATAATACTATATGAAATATATTGTAGAACAGTAATATTCGCCTTGACTTGTATAAAATTACATATGATGTTGCCAAACAAAATAACTTTGAAACCCTCAATCGTCACATAGTTAGAAACAGGTTGCCGTCTCCTGATCTAAGTAAATATGTACTCTCTTTCTTTCTGTCTCTTTCTCTCTCATTCCCTCCAGGTCTGCTCTGTATTTGCACACGCTTGTTATGTAGATTCTTGATGTTTCCCTCTTTCTGTCATGTCATTAATACGACTAGTGACAGCCAAATACATAAAACCTTTTAGGGTTTTTTTTTTATTTCTGATTCTCACCATGTAAGCCGGATCAGACCGTAAATGTAATACTCTTGCCAAATCATGTTTGGAGTAGCAGCGCGCTCATTCTCCGTAGATAGAGGTCAATGTGTCTACGCGTTGTTGTGGTTGGTAATTTATTACACACCATACAATCATTTTTTCCAAAGACGATACGTTTCAAACATCTGGCTTTGGCAATCTCCTGTAACATTGAAACCAAGATGGGTAGAATAAAATTTTGAATAAAGTACTCAAAGAGAAAAGAGACTGGGATTGATAGCAACCTGACAAAATTTCCTAAAAGCTAGAAGTATAATAAGTTGAACGGAAATAAGAAGGGTCCCATGATATGAAAGAATTCAAAATATTAATCTCATTCTATCAGCTTATTTGAAAATTGCGCATTATCAATGTTAGCCATAGCCACACAATGTCTTAGATACGCGCTTAGATATTTTTTTGCGAAACAAAATTAATACTAAATACAGAAACTCCCTAATAACGTAAAGATGTAACCAGTTTAGCTAATGGTAGTTGCACCCTTCGACACAAACTCAAGCATCATGTCGAACTAAGCAGTTGTCTGGCAGTCTTATCTTAATCGGTAGCCGTTAAGAATTTATTGTATCACAAACAGGCAAGTTTGTCGCCCTTATGAAAAGTGACTCAGAATTTATTTTTTGACACTGACACACTGACATTTTTATTCACAAGTGTATATCCTCATGCGTTGAAACATTTTTCCATTTAAGTTTTTCTGCTTTTAATTTCTACTTTTTCTTACAGAATACTCGTTAATAAATAAATATATATATATATATATATATATATATATATATATAAATAAACGATAAATTCTTTCTGCCCTTCCATGTGACTGAAACCGATCTAACATGGGGCGGCTACACTTACTCTACAAGAAAATATACTTTTTTGGAATGAAAAACCATCCCGGGACTGACAATCTCTTATTCATTGGATGCATCAATATTCCAATATTGGGATTTGTGTCATTGAGGATGAGGATAAAGTCAAAAATTTAAATTTTAAAATAACTGAAAAAATATTGATTGTAATATATATATTTAAAAAAAAAACACGAAAATTTAGGAATGAATAGAGGACAAAATAAAAAATAGGAATAAAAAATGAGAATTGTACAATTTTGTTATCTACTAGATTTGCATACATAAGAATTTTTCATTATTTCCATTGTTCAGGAATTGTTCTCATCTTTGTTGCAATATTCAGAACTTTCGACCGTTATCCGCTCCGATCGTCAGGTGATTGGAATTTCGAACTGTACGCTTTATTTCTGACGTGCATTTTGGTAAAGTGGACTCGGAACGAGAAATCGGGGAGCTGATTTCGAATTTCTGTTGAATTCCTTGCGTTCAATTACGCTCAAATAACCCTGGGAAAGGTATTAATCCGTCTCTTCCCTTCAGTTATGGGTTAAATAACAGGACAGATTAGGTTCTATAACCCTAGCTGGCAACATGTCTACCGCAGAAAATAATGGTAACTTAATGTGGGATAATCTTCTGCTCAGTCAGTTACTTATCTTTCGGGACATGATCTGTCATGCGTGTATTACGTACGACACTTAACTGACTGGCGCTTTATTTCCCTCACCGGGGTAGATTGTTCTAGTTCCATTAGTCATTCACCTTCCAGATATATCATATCAGTTATCTCCCTTTGACTTAACTCTCTAAGTTTGTTGTTCACCTCTGCTGTAGACAGGTACTGAACTCACAACTATTTGGGCCAAATCAACTCGTTTTATCATTGTGCCGTGTGTCCTTCATGGAACAGGTCAGGGGTGCAGCTGCCGAAACGTCCTGCATATGTCAACAAATATGATGACTGCCGTTATAACTGGTTTGGAATAGTTTTTGCACTGCTATGTCGGTTGTCAATCCATTTAACGTACCCAAAATGTTAAGAACTTGGGTATCGTCCACGAAAGCTGACTCAATAGAATTCGGCTAACTTCCGACTAATTTCAACTGCTTCGTAATTCTACTGAACTCTAATAGGAGTCTCAAGAACTCCCATGAACTTCCCAAGTACTTCTTTCGTTAGCTTTCTGTTAACTCTTATTAATATAGGAGGGAGTTTTCATTATCTGAGGATATGCGTTTCACCATAACAATATAAATAACCAAATTATCTTATCTCATAAATATCGACCTATGTGAAAGTATTTATGAAATACTAAATTTGTGATGCTTTCTTTTAATAGTAATGTTTGATTGTACCTTACGGGAAATATTTCCTATTCATTTATCAACTATTTGTTTTTACTGTCGAGTGGAATCAAAAATTATATTTACTAGGATTAAAAGTTTCTGTAGTGTGATATTTTAGAAGCAAAACTTAGTATAAAAATCTAAAAGATAAAACAAAGAATTTTGTTATAAATAAAAATAGCAGAGTGCTAAACTACTTAGTAATATCAATATGCAAATTAATGTTGGAAAGATTCTTCACAGATGAAGATGAGACTTTAGACGACAGAGATGATTTATATTACAACTGTGTGGTAAGGGTTTTGCGAAAGTAGTTCGAGTTTACTCCGTTTCTTTGTAGTCGACATCACGTTTTAAATAAACTATGCCAGCATAGTGCTCTGTGGTGTGTGTATATTTAGAAAATAAATTCTCATTAGTGAAAAGAGAAAGACATTGACTTGTGAAAATCTGAAAAAAAAAACACGTTTATTCTCTCTCATAATTTGTCTCTCCCATTAAAACTGTGACCCATAATTAATAACATGTAACATGAATATATTTTAATTTTAGAGTTTGAGTTTTGTTTAACGGCATACCAACCTCTGAGGGTTTAATGCCAAAAATGCGAGATTTTAAGGTCTTGTTTTAATGTTCCGTTATAGTGAGAAGGTTGCTTTAGGCAGATTTAGGCAGATTTAATGTTTTTTGTTTTTATTATTTTTCATTTTAGTAAACTGAAAATGATTTCTAGTTTTGTATTAAAAAATCTTTTGCTGAGAAGAATTTTTTTTCTTCAAAAATATGTTATGGTAGTAATCTTTTCTTCAAAAATATATTTTTGGTAATATTTTTCCTACAAAAATATACATTTTTCTATAAAAGTATCTTTTTATGTTTATAATTTATATAAAAGTGTATTTTTATACTTTCATAGTGTTTTGACCTCAGTTTGGGTGTTAACTATTTTCCCAAAGCTGGTACACTAACAAGTGCTCATACTCCGGGTCAGGGTGGACCTGAGAACAACAGCAATTAAGAGGTGGTCCCATGCGTCTCACAAGCTTTCAATCAGAGGCCTTACTGCCGGATTCAGTTTACCGTCATATCAAGGACCATTAATTCTAGCAACATCAGTCATGACAATTAAGTATAAAATTATACAACTAAATTTAATAAAATAAATCAAGATCAACATAAATACATGCGTAAATGAGATGAAATAACATTGAGTTTTTTATGGACTATTTTGCGCGTAACCAATACATTTGTTTTGTTGTTAAAACCGCAATAGATATGAAACTGAAAATAGTTATTTTATTTTCATCTGATTCAAAGAAGGAAAACCATGAATACCAAGGTATTACTCTGTGAGGAAAAATTAAGAACAGAAACATTACTAATGAGCGAGAAGAGAAAAAATGCAAGCAGTAGGAGAATAGATAGCGATTGATGTCGCATTAAAATATTTACAGATTAAATTCGACTGGAAAGCATGGACCCGGAAGCAGTTTTACAGGCGAGAAGAATGTGAAAAAAAAGCCCTTCGCATAGAACTTACATCTACGTCAAACCGACTCAAACCTTGAATTAAAAATGTCTAGGCGTCATAGTGTTGTGGTGTCCTCTAAAGAGTCTTTGTTGTACTCTTCTGCCTACTCTAAGATTAGTAGAAGAGGAAGCCCTAAGGAAACAGTTGAATTGATTTCAATTGCGTCTTTGTCCTCGGGCAGAGTGCGGCTTGGCTGTATGTCTGCACGAGGATGGACATGCCGCTGAAGGAAATTGAACTGAAGAGTGCCATACCCCAGGGGACTATTCCTAAAGGCTAGCCTCTTCTTCGGAAATGTTTGTAGTTTGGTGTCTGAGGTGCCCCCAAAAGGGAAGTGCCGAGTTAGTTTTAGGAATTTTTTATACTGCACTACCAATAAATCTACCTGAAAACTGACCTTGTGCAGCATCTGTTGCATGGTGGGTGCTAAAGTAAATACCAAGAGTTGAAATGATTGAACGCTGGACAACCGACACACGCACTAGTCGTGAAATACCTATCTGTTGTATTTACTGTTAAATATACAATATGAAACATGTTTTTTTTTTATTTCTTGAAGCTTTCATTTAGTTACAACACATAGCGAAGAGTTCATCCGAACAATTAGCATGAAAAAGAAAAGATCCAGGGAAGCAACCTTGGGTCGGTGGGGAATAATGTGTATATTAATGATAATTATATAAATAAAAAATTAAATTTAAAAAAATCAACAAAAATCACATTTGCTCTTTGTCTTTTATTGGACATTTTATTGCATAACTTAGTGTCCTCTATAATTTACCTAACAGAGATTTAGGAAAACGAATTTTACCCTGTTATAATTTCACAGTTTTCTTATTTTGATATATATCTGTGCGGTTCTCAAACACACACATACACACATAAAATCACTTTTTCATTGAATAACAAATATTACTTGCTTACTATAGGACAATTTTGAAATCGCAATCTAGCGATAATTTTTTTATCGCTTATATTTGCCTAGTAAGATTCTGTGCACCTTTGGTATAAGGTGGCTTCAGATAGCTTCTTTAATCTTACGTGAATTAGAAGAGTGATTAGTTGATTTTAGCCTATAGAATCCTTGACATGTGAGATAATTTTTTCCCGCGCAGCTAAGTTGACACTACCTGACAACTATAAAAACCCTGTGATTTGTTGCTTTCACCAGTGAGTTTTATTTTGTTACAAGAATCCACGCCAGTCTAAGTTTCATGCATTCACTCACTCATACTTGTAAAACTGCCGAAGTTAAGAACTCTTTCAACGCACACACATTTACTCAATAAAATTCGTCACACGGATTTCTTTCCTGCAAACTCTTATGCTTTTATAACATTTAACTTTAAATCTAAATCAACTACAAGATAACTGCCGACAAGAAATAATAAATCTTAAACAACCAAAATTTCTATCTTTGAAATTTAAGACTAAAGAGAGACAACTCAATATTCTCTGAATATTTTTCTAACTCAAGCATGAGTTTTTCTTATGCAATATTTTCAATCAATCTTTGTCAACATTGATTAATCCTTTGTGCACAACTGGTTGATTCATGTATAATCAAATGTACATTCGTTAATAAAGATTTATATTGTTGTTTAAACAATGTTTGTCTTCTTTCGTCAGTTATTCCTATGAAATATTTTGTCTTAAAGAATATATGATGAACATAATTCTGTCCATGTTAAATATTGACCTAACGTTCTTCTACATATTTTAATTCTCTCGTTAACGATTGAATAATTGCATGGCAAATTCTATAATAATAAAATGTCCGTAGAAATTTCCCTATTGCATCCTTAATTATTTCAACTTAGCAACTCTAACAAAATATTGCAATAACAATGATAAATATAAAGTTCTCTCTCTTCGTCGTTCATATCATTTCTCCTTGCTTCATTCGTTCTCTGTTATGTTTACGGGTTCCCTTCTCTCTTTTGCCCTTAATCGTTCTCGTCTTCTTCGCTGCCGTTCTCTTGTTGCCTCTCTCAGTTATCTTATTGTATCTTCCATTACAATGATTTGATTTCCGGAAATATAATGAATTTAGAAAATACAGTTAATTTCCTTCATTTCAGCAAAAGCGTGACACACGTAGATACCTAGATAAATATTTATCTGTATTATAATATAAAGACAGCGATTTGTAATGTTTTTAAAAGCGAGAACTGAAGAAAAAATTGGATAAAATAAATAAAAATAAATAGACAAAAATTATGTTTTTTTAGTTGAAGGGGAATCAAGATGAAGACGACAACGAAAGATTTATTATTTCAAGCACAAAGAGAATATAAGTAAATAATACTCTCTTTTTCTGTCTCTCTCTGTTTTTTTTTTAATAAAGATTATATATATTTTACAGTAATTTTCTGTTTATTTCATATTTCCTGTTTGATGATTTTTATCATTTATCAAGCTTGTTTGTGTGTCCGTCTTCGGCGTTCCTATGTTTAATCTTTGTGTCTGTGTGTGCGTTCAAAACACTTTCTACAGCGTGACACACGTAGGTACTACCGTATTAATATATACAGATTATAGAGCGTTTTTAAATTTAAAAATTGAAAACTTAAGGATAGTTTTAATTTACTTTTTTTTTTATATAAATCACAGTTTCAATAAAAAAAAAACCTTTACATTTCCCTTGATAAAATCCCACAAACTATGTTATGCGTCGGTAAAGAATAGTTTTTTTTTCTTTATTCACACATATACGCACACTCACTCATAAATACACAAACATATATGTAAGAGAGAGAGAGGTGGTGGAGAGATATATACGCAATCTGGTTTTTGATAATGTTTTTGTAATATATCTAACATTCACGACAGCAACTAATTTTGCCTTCATGGTTTCACGTTATTCACTGGTATGAAGTGGAGTGTCAGACATTTTCTTTTTAATCGGGAAACCATCTTTTGAATTTATAAATCCACTATTCATCAATGCAATGAGTATCGTTGCTATAAATGACCTAAAAAAAATCAAAAGAACAGTCTGCGATTTAGTCGGTCCTGTCCTACCATCCCGATATCAGTCATTTTCCCACCAGCTTGACGTGGCTTCCCTATGTCTTTTCTATAAATATTTTCAAGTCAATTACTCTAATGACTTATTCTCCTTGATACCTCGACCATATGAATTTAAGCGTGTGACTAGACTGGAGATTAGGTTTCCTTATTGTACTGTTGAATTAGCTAGATGAAACCGGAAGTTATATTTTAATAGTTTCTTTTTTTGCACTTCTCAAAAAAGAACTGCAACGAAAAAATAATCTTCTATCTTACTGCACCTTGTTATTTTTACTGTTATTTTCCTTTCTTCTCACTAAAGTCTTACCATTCTCTTACACTTTCAGTATCCCTTTGCGTCTTAGTGGCATTATCGCATTGCTTGGAGTAAAATGATTGCAAATAATGTGATTACTTTTACACTATTAAAGTTTTCGCCATTTTTACATTTGCCAAACACGTTAGCCATGTTATTATGATAATTATTGATTCTTTCAAGAGGTTTTATAAGCCAGGTGTTAAAATACAAACGCCTTAAACTCACAAAATAATCAGACAAACTTGAAATCTTATATATTTAAAATTTGTTGCCGCAAATGCACAAAAGAAAATTGTTGCAGAAATTAGACCAGAATTCCGTCTTCGGTTCAATAACCATAAAGTAAACACATCAGGTACAATAGTAACAATTTTACTTGTCGATGCACAGTTTCAACCAACCGTTTCCTGATATTAATGGCATCAGATGCAAACTTCATGCGCTCTCTTTCAGTCGCCCCCCCCCCCCCCCCCCCCCCCCCCCCCCCCCCCAAAAAAAAAAAGAAAGGACGACGATCGGAGTTGAAATTAATTTTCAAAATGAATTCGCACATTGAGGAAGTAAAAAAAATGATTTAGTCAGAGAGTATAATTTCTACAGAAACACTACAAACCAGCAACAAAATTCATCGGATAAGTAAGTCTCACGTCATTGTTTATTAGGTGGTTTCGTTGAAGAAGAGTACAAGCTAATAGTCAGATTTTATATATTTAGAAATATATTATCAATCTTTTTGTCAATATAGTTATCATTTGGGGGGGGGGGGGCTTTTTATTCCTCAAATCGTATTAAACGTTCAATTATATATATATATATATATATATATATCTTTGAGTTGTGACAGTGCCGAGTGAGAAGATTGTAGTTTTTTCAGGGGTTTACAGATAAAAAGATAGTTTGGAAAGTACTTTTTGCCGTAAAGTGCTCGATATTGATATCGAGATAGAAAATAAATTGTTAATAGGATTAATGTAGAGAGATTTATCACTTAACTGAGCAAATTCCTGCCGACTTCGAATTTTCGTGAAGACACTATTATGAGGTTTTCTTTTCTCAGGACATATTTTTCAATCTGCTTATTTTTTATACACACATACGCATACAAACTTTCTCTCTCTTTTTTACAAGCACACACACATGTATAATATAAGTACTGGTTCCGAATGGAATTACATTCCACAGAGATATTTACTTTGAGATATTCCACAGATATTTGCTTGATGATGGTGTTTTAACACCGAAACTATATACCTATTAGCCGCAGTAAGCTTTAATAATAATTATAAGAATAATAAAAATCCTTATATATATATATATATATATATATATATACATATATATAATGGCAAAATCTTTTGAAAAGTGAGAAGACAATTTGAAAATACGAAATCCTTAGACTCAATATCCTTTCTATAAGAAATAGGCAGACAGCAAAATATAAAAAAAATTGTTTTTAACTTTAGAAATGTTGTCTGAGATTAATGTCTGTAATATTTTTTCTCATTCAGATATTTCCTAGTCGTACAGAAAGTCTATATTTGAGCAAAGATATCGAACGTTTAATTTCGAGAGATCTGTAAGGTGAATAATAGTAAGGTTATTGCCGCCACACAGTTTTAGTCTTCTCGTGTATGTCCTCATTCTATTCGAAGCTAAGCCAGGTTACTTAAGTTTTTTTTTAAATTTAATTTTCCCTTTTGCTTCTTTAAAAAAAAAAAACGCCTTGTCTGTATTGATATATTTTCTATTAGTAAAATACTTTCTCCTGATTGTAGAGATATATTTTGTTCTTTGCAGTCTCTTCTTACATTTTTACCTCAGTTTTTGGATAGAAAATTCAATAATTTTTCTTTTCACAGATTTGTAACTGTCAAAGAATTTAGCTGTCTTCCTTTTATCAGAGTCCTAAAATGCGATATAAGACACAGTACGGACAACAGCAAACATTGATATCATCTTTCACATGTTTATATTTAAAGAATATATAAAAATATGTATATTCATAATTCTATATATGTGCACGCTTATCTTCATAAGCAAAAGGCTATTACACTAAATATTAAATTTATTTTGTAACAAGCATTTTTCGTGTTAAAGCTTTTGTTGAGTAAATCAAATAGAATTACTTTTTTTTTTCTTTTAATCATATCACCCCGAGCAAGGCGGTAACGCCACTGATGTGCCGGGGGCTAACTTTAACTAAATTGCTTATTTTCTGGCAATATGCTTCCTAAAATATAAAATAGTTCTTGTCCTAATACTTTTGCACAGTACTGCATAATATATATATATATATATATATATATATATATGTGTGTGTGTGTGTGTGTGTGTACTACTGTGTATTTTTTATATATATATGCAGTACTGTGTATTTTATAAAAATATGTATTTATTTTAAAAAATAAATATTTTTGAAAAATATGTATTTTTTATTAATTTGGTTCTAAGCCTTCGGCTCACATGAGCTGAAAGCTTAGAAACAAATTAATAAAAATTTATCCAAATGTTGGAGAATTTTTGTCTTTATTTTCAACTGAAATTAAAGCCAAAACACGACTTTTAGAACGGCTCATTATGAAACATAATAGACATTCATTGTATCTTATATTTAACAGTATATGTTTAGAAATATATATATATATATATATATATATATATATATATATAGGGAACATCAGTCAGTCACTCTACCATAGTTTGAATTTTTTTAACTTCGTCAGGCTTCTTTTTTTTTTTTTCAACAAATCACCTAACGAAACCGAAGTGTTTGAAACCAAGGTTGTGTAACCGGCTGATCTCCCCTACCAATATATATGTATATGTATATGGGGGTGGGGGTGTATAATTTTAAAATATAAAATGGCAATAATTTACACATCGCGTTTATGTATATGGGTTGCAATGGCTAAACTGACGCACTCTATATATGGTGTGCGATGGGTAAATTTTCGCTATTATATTTTTTATTGCGCACATGCACATTGTTTCATTTTGATTTTGTAGTCTGCAGAATATAGTAAAACTAGTTGTGAATCATCTGTGAGAGAAAAAAAGCACCATGACACAATTAACTCTGACAGAAATTGGAAACGCCGTGCTGTATTACTTTGCATCAGCGCCGGATAAGAGTGTTTGTGTGTCAATTTCAGTGCATCGCAGAGGATTCGGAAAGAGAGTTGGATGATATATCCAGTCAACATCAAAGTGTTTGCAGTGATCACTAGTGATGGCGGCGTTATGTCTTCATTCTTCTTCCCACAGGGCCTCAGACTCAACACGGAACTCTACATCAAGTTCTTTGCGGAGGAATCTGCACCATACCGCCCAAGCAGGAGAACCAATTCATGGTTGTTAGAACTTTTCTGCAAACTAGATCATCTATCTACACGGACTTGCAATCCCTTGATTGTTATGTGGCGGGTGCAGTTGAGCGAGAGTTCAAGAAAACTCCTTGTAATACCAAAGATGAATTAAAGGCAAAGATTATGGCAGTATTCACCTCTACAAAAAGAAGACCTCTACAAGAGATGCAAAAGATTACGAAGCCGTCAGAAGACTATGTTTGAAATTCTAACAATTTATTGAATAAATTTATTCTTTAGTATTTGGAGATATTTTTGTGTAATTTTGGTTAATATGTCTGCTATCAAAAGTTGTCAGTTTTGTGTTCTTTTACTTTGTTTTAATTTAGACGACAATTCATCCATCGCACTCAGTGTGTTTGTTTATGTGTGTGTCTGCATGAATATATATATATATATATATATATATATATATGATTTTGTGCGCTGTATGTTCGTATGAGTGTTTTGTGATGTTTAGAAATTAAAATACATGTTTGTAAATGTAAGTCTATATAATTTGATTTAGATTTAATCTTACGACGAATTCTGCAACATTTCAGATGTTGATAGGAATTCGGTAATACAATAATCTCATATACAAGATTATATCTGATCAAGTAAAAAGGCGTAAGTTGTTTTTCTGTTCTTTTCAGTGATTCAATTCGATTTCTAACCGAAATATCAATGGTGTTATCCTCAAACGGATGCAGGGAAAGAAACTGAACAGAGCACTTCCTCAAAAATATCTATCTATCTATCTATCTATCTATATATATATATATATAACAGAAATAGTGTTGTTCCAATGAGAGAAATTGGTATAGAATAAAAAAACGCAAACGGATCCCTATATGTGAAATCATAAGTTTATTCGCCTGAAGAGAGTCAGCTTTAGACTCGAAACACGTGTAATGTCTCAAATACCATTATGGACACTTAATGTATCATACAAGAAGCAAGTAATATAAATAATAATAACAACAATAAATCTACACTTTAAACAAAACGTTCACGGATTCTCGCACTTATATGTTTAAATTTTATGATTCATGGGTGATGATGGATCGAATCAATGACAAACACTATATTAAGCAATCTACAATGTCCAGTCTTATCCCAGTTGATTAAAGATTCTGTTCCAGAATTTGCTGAGATAAAAAATAAAGTTCATTTTTTATAATGACATCACGTATATATATATATATATATATATATCTCCAAGTATAGGGAAGGTATGAATGAAAAAACCGTATCTGAAAAAATACTATTCTTAAAAAGTGCTCAAGACAAAATGGAGAGAATAATATATATAATGATTGTGAAATTAAGTGTAATCTCACCATCACCACCATCACTTGATAAGTTAAGACACAAGAAGTGTTGACGCGTAATAACTATTTTTGTAGTGATATCATAACATGTTATGTCATAATATATATATATATATATATATATATATATATATATATATATATATATTAAGAGTGTGTGCAAATTTTACTAAAAATGACCAAGTAATATGATTAAGAGTTTCATGTGATCTTGTAATTTTTTACTGATTTACATGTCCTTTAAAGAACAGTCTTCTTTATCAATTCGCATTCGTAAACAATTACATTTGATATAATACTCCATATTTAACAAGAAGACACAGGGTACGTCTCTCTGACCATAGTTTTTGGGCACCTTGACGTGGTGTAATTGTTAGAAAGCTTGTCACGCTAGAAATATTACAGCTGAGTAGTGAGTTCGATCCTCACAGGGTACCCCATGATTTCGGCCTCGTACCACATCTAAGCAGCGCATAAAAAATCAATCTTCTGACCATAGTTCTATTAGGTCACATCTCAATACAGATAGACACAAATTAACTCTATTCGTAACGCACTCGTTGATAATAAAAATATAATAGCATCCTTTACATGTAAGATATACTAAGATATACTAAGGATAATTGAAACATTTTTAATAAAAAGAAACGGCAACACTTAACAATGCCAAACTGTTTGGATAATAAAATATCCATATGATTCTACATACATACATAAATAAATCAACGTATATATTCATTTAAAAGTAAAATAAAATTCATCCTTGATAATGGTTATAAGTATAGTCAAAATCGCTTGGTTGATGAAAAGATATTGTTCTCTATCCTTAATTGTCTTCATTTTATCAGACTGTCATACTCAGTAAACCCCTTGCATCTTAGTGGCTTTATTGCTTTGCTTGAGGTGAAATGATTTTTTAAAAATTTATTTGCCTCATTTAATGTGTTTTTCTGAGAGCGTTCATGAAGTGTTCCGCGATAATTGTCTTTTCGTCAGCAAAGTTTCAGGCAACTGATCTCGCAGAAAAAATCATATCTACCAAATGTAATCTCTCTTTCTCATCTTTTTATATTTTTACTCAATTTACAAATAGAATTATCTGTAGTACGTACTTTCTATATCTGAAAGAATCTATACCAAATGTGGGGTTAGAATTTGGGGAGTGAAAGGTCAATTGCTTGAAAAATTCTTGGAATGTCACAATTCTTCTTAAATTTATAAGCAATATAACTACCAATATGCTTACACATTTCAAAGGACATGGCATTATAGATGTGTTTCGTGTATTTAAAATTAATTACTGTTTTGTAGAAGTGGATCAGTTCTCAGTGTAACACCAATCTGAACATTAAATGCTACAAAGTAGCAAAGAATGGCAAATTTAATGAATTGAAAGGTGATCACACACGCGCGCACACACACACACACACACACACACACACACACATATATATATATATATAAAAAATCTAAGCAAGAGCCAACAACCGACCACGGTTTCGCCCAACAGCTCGTCAGGGAAATTGGCTCTACTTTGTTTACTCTACTTTGGTATCGAGTACTTTAGTGTTAGGGTTTTGGTCTTGGGCTTTTTTCTTTCTTACGTGTGCTTGACTTTTTGTTCATGTACTTCGTTTGTTTCTTTTTTTTTTCTTTTTTTTCTTTTTTTGCTTCTCCTTATTTACCCCCTGAGTTTGTTCTCGTTGGGTTATACAAGACGATTTAAATTATAGCTTGATTAATACTAGTTTTACTATAGTTAATATTATATATATATATATATATATATATATATATATATATATATATTAACAAAAGTGTGGTTAAAGATAAGTAACCTAAATTTGGATGCGGAAATTTAGAAATATGTGAAATAAATACATTAACTGTCTGGTTATCTCTTCAATTTTAACGACTTCATGATCTTGGTTAAACAGCTCCCTTATCAGAAATGGCATATTTGCACGTTTCAGATATTTATGGAATGACAAGTATGTTTGTCCTTATTTTATTAACACTTTCACATCAAAAAGTTTTTTTCTCTCTATCTTTCTCTCTCAAAAGATTTTTAAGACTTTTTTTTTCATGATTAGATAAAAAAAAATGTATACGTCTTCATAAGTAAGAGTCAGTCAGATTCTGGGAAAGTTAACATTTTGGAATAAGGCGAGGGGTTGAAGGGAAAGGAGCAAACGTTAGGCGTTGAGTATCGCCTTCGCTAGTCTTCATCGTCTGAGGAATGTGGCACAGGAAAGCAACAAAGTACAAGAACCCTCTGGGATAGAACACAGAAGTGTTTGTCAGCAGACTGGTATATGGTAAACACTGGTATCCTTTTTACACAAACAAACCTATTTCTGTGACCATAGGATAAGAGCCGGTCTCCATCTGGTAAGGGCGTTGACCGATAAAAAGGTTATAAGCATAGTGAAATTTGAGATCTGAATTTACATTTGTCTTCTTCTAAAAGTTTACATACACACACACACACACATATGTAATTATATATGTATGTATGTATATATATATATATATATATATATATATATATACACACATATATATATATATATATATATACATACAGTTCTTTGCTTTTGAAATAAAAACCAATAAATCTTAAAAAAATAAAATTTTACAAGAAATATATACGAAAACAAAAATGAAAGAGAAAAACCGTCAGTAATTTAGTATCTAACAAAATAGATGACGAGGGGAAGAAAAAAAACTCAGATGAGAAACAATAGAATGAGTTATAAACATCGACACCAAAATTGAAACCGGTTTTTGTAATGGTTAAATCAACGAAAATGCTATCTTTATATATATATATATATATATACACTTAATAAAATCACATTTCATTCTGGTCATAACACATTACATTGCATTTAGGCATATGGTTCTATTAGCATTTCAGTTTCTCGCGATGTGAGACCTCATAGAACCGCATTACAAATTTACGAACTGCGTCTGCTATTTGGTGACTGTTAACGTTGCTTAGCAATGTTTTATGTCAACAAAAAATAAAATTATATTTGATTGTGGATGTATTTATGTTAATGTCCCTGTAACCTCTCTGAAGATGGCTCATATGAACTGAAAGATTAGAACATGTATAATAAAAAATATCTAAACTTTGGACAATTTTCGTCTTTAATTTCACCTGAAATTAAAGCCGAAATCCGGTGTTTAGAACGGCTCATGATTAAACATAATAGACATTCATTGAATGTTATCTTTAAAAGGAGATATATATATATATATATATATATATATATATATATATATATATATGTGTGTGTATGTATACTGCAAACAATCCGTAGTAAGTAATCTTTCCTTGGTAAACAATCTAATTTGATTTCGAAAGCATTTGACTTCTGTGCAAACTCAAGAACTACGGTATTTCTGCAGATTGTTGGATTTCATTCAATCGTTCCCATCAAATCATGAAATAAATTTTGTTTCGAATTGGAAAGCTTCTAGTTCCTTTCATTCAAACGCGGGCGTCCCTCAATGCATTATCCTTAGTCCTATACTTTTTCTGATCTTTGTCAGTGTTCTTCCTGGTATAATCAGTTCCTAAGTATAGATCGATGCAGGTCTCACAAACATTTACTCATGCCTGAATAGGATATCTACAGAAGCTGACAAAGTAAACCTGGCAGCTGCACTTCAAAAAAATTCCTATCTCAGTGTGGGTAGAAAATCGCTCATAAATTTTAATGCCTCTAAAACAAAGCTGCTCTTCTCTAACCACTATCGGAAATTATTACGCTAATCTCTGAGGGAGCAAAACACTGCGCCTGTTTGGCCTCAATCACTCAACCGACCTCAAATGGAATGACTACATCGAATCTACCAGAAATTTTAAAGTTGTTTTGCAAATTTTTAAATCTGCCATTCGTCCATGCATATTGTTGCTATATCTGACCTGGTGTTACTGCTGTTCATCGTAAGCCTAGAGAATTTAAATGTCTAAATATAAACGTCATAATCAGCATTAATTTAAAAATACTAAAATTTCTTTATTTAACACTGGAATTAGTAAATAATACTAACCAACCCTACATGAAATCTAACGCATCTCCATTCGTTTAATCACCCGTCTAATCAGACCTTTAGCCTCTTCCATAAAATATAATCTAGGTAAGAAATATTTTATGAACATAGCAATTTTAATAATAATGCCCTGACAATAGTGGCAATAATATCCATGACATCAAACACGCAAGACAATATGACTATAACTGGAAAATTTGAAACAGAAAAATCATCTGGTATCCACTCTCATTTAACCAAATGGTTAAAACTAAGTAAAAGTAAATTTCTTCAATTTAATGAAGAAATATTTCCATAATAATAATATTCGGAGTAATTTTAAAAAATAATACTCTTAAATTGGCCTATAGTTGTAAAAATAATATAGTAAAATATTAAAAATCATAAGAATATCGTCTTAATTCAGCATCTCAACCAAAGTAACAATAATTATTCTATTGCTGAAAATAATAATAATACAAATTTATGTAATTGTAGAAATCCTAATAATTGCCCATTGAAAAATAGCTGACTTACTAATTCTATTGTTTAACAATGTACTATATTATCTAATGAAACCCAAATATTAAAATGTTTATATTGGTTCTACTAAAATCACTTTTAAAAAGGGATGTTATTAGCATTTAAATTCCTTTATAAATAACAAGTAGTGAAGACATCCATTTCTACGTATTTTTGGAAGGTAAAAGAAAGAAAAAATCCAAAGATAAATGGGAATTTCTTAAAAACAAATATTTGTAAATCATTCTATAACATTTGCCTTCTGTGCCTGAGTGAAAAGCTGCATACTATAAACTTTCCTAAAAATGTCGTACTACTTAACCAAAGAAATGAACTGACAGTATTTTGCAAATACCGTAAATATTTCACTTTAAAATTTAATTAATTATATTGTTTATTTAGTATTCAATATGCTCCAATATTACATAATTATTTCATTACAATTAATGTGTCATACAATAAATATTGGGTTTTCATAACTCTAAGATGCCCTAGTATCCCATAATTACTAAATTCAAATGTTAAACTAAACAATTTATCCTCGTTAACAAATACAGTATTATAAAAAATTAAATTTTTCTAAAACATAAATTCTGACTTGATATCAAAAACCAATGTCTACACATTTGAATAATATGTTACTACGATTTATTTACTCCAGATAGAAAAAAGTGTCATTTTATCATGACATAATGCAAAACTTCAACTTCATAAGACGTAAATGTTTAAATTTATAGTTCACTTTAATTCTTACTTTTGATTGAGTAATACAGAAACACCCATAATCATGTTGTTTAACTTCCATAAGCACCCCTTCGTGCACACATATACAAATCTACAATCCACCCGTGCATTGAATACTGCTGTCATATATAATGAAGCGCTCTTGCTTTTCATCTTGAACTTCTTGACAAAATATAAAAGCGAATCTGCTATATAGTCGATCCTAAACTGGCAGCTCGACTCCATTTTCTCACTGACGGGATGTTGCTTCCCTCTATCTCTTCTACAAATACTTTCACGGATTCTGCTCTGAGGATCTTCGCTTTTGGTGCCTCCTCTGCATGAATTTAGTCCAACTCTTAGACTAGCAACAATGTTTCGCAATTTACAGTTTCCTAAATATGTAATACTACTGAACCATACAAATGAATTGACAGTATTAGACTAGCAAAATGTTGCTCAGGTTTACAGTATCTTGTTCTTTTCCCTTTACACTTTACTGTCACGCAGCTCTCTTTACACCAGTATTCCCGTTTTTCTCTCATCGTCACCTACTGTGACATATTCGACTTTCTTTCACTCTCTTATTATGTAACTCTCTGAGAACCACGGCCTTCCTTGAGGAAGGAAAGTTATTTTTTAAAAATCCAAAAAACATAAAAATAACCATGAATTAATTCATATTTTTATAATAGATTTCCCCCATTTATTCTTAAAATATTACACGAAAAAGAACAATAACCTTCTAAAATATGAATTTTTGTGTAGTGATAGAATGATTTTATAAATGATTTTAATAACAAAATTACAATATGTATATATATATTTTAATTCAGATACTTCAATCCAAGGGAAAAAAGCAGGAAGGTAAATTCCAAAAACCCGATCCTAATTAATATTAAAAATTTTATTTTAATATTAAAAAATGATACAGGAAGAGAGCTCCATGTAATAAAATATTACAGAGCAAATATATATTAAAAAAGGATTAATTCAAAGATGTTGAATGGCCATTTCGATATGAAGATCCACACGGGGGATAATACATCACCTCAGCAACAGAAAAAGCCTTTCAGAAACTTTCTTTGAATTAATCCTTTTTTAATATATATATATATATATATATATATATATATATATATATAATGAACATTGTTCTACTATACTACCCGGGTTTCCATCTTTAGTTATTGATAGATACTACGTGGAAAAGACAGTAAAATGCCATTACATTAACGAAGACACCGGAAGTTGAATAGGAAAGAGAGTAGACACAAACCACCAGCGAAGAAGAAGAGGAGGAGAAATATATTATTTCATATACCAGAAACAAAATTCGTCCGGACTTGGAACAACCCACGAAGTTTTTTTTAAGGTGTCTGCGTTTGTTTAAGACCTCAAATTTTTATTCAATAGAACACTTCTCTTCATGAAGGTTGTGATCATATACATTTCTTCCTGACACATCCTACCACAGTGATTACGACTCCTGCAACTATCAATCTTCCTCAATTTTGTTTTTTTTACATGATATTTTTAAAACGTCCACACAGTCAGGAAGCTTAGTATCGGAACCTGTTTTTCTCCAATCTGAACGACGAAGAATGATTATAGAACCGTTTTTTGAAAGTCCCTTCGGTACAACCACTATAAATATTCATCATCTCACTCATATTGTCATACACCTCCGCGGAATATAAAATACACTCAGTGCAACATTCTCCACTTAACGGACAATTATCCTTATTTCTGCAGTTACATTTTCTCAGGCTCTCTTCTTCACCTCCATTACTTAACGATCTTAGTATTATGGCCTTTAGCAAAGTTTTGTAAATAAGTAGTACAGATGTAACTAAGTTTAACTGTATTTCTGTTAAAAACTTTAGCCAATTTATAAAGTTCAGGAAAATGCTTTTCAAAAATACTGAAAGTAATTTGCCAATCTTGGTCTCAAGTGGTAGAATGAATGGAGGGTTGAACCAAATTTCATCTCTGCATCTTAGTCTATTCTGAGTATGAGAGCCAGGTTTAAAATTAGGCTTGTGACGTGCCCCTTCTCAAGAAGAGCTTTTTCATTTTTCGTCATTAAAAATAGCATTATTACATAAGTTTCGGGAGATTCTACACTGAACTCCTTTTAGTATACGTCTCATTATATATATATTTTTTTAATCATTTCACTCCAAGCAAGGCATCCCATTGCCACTATGGCGCATGGGGCTAGATAGGGGAAGGTAAAGAGGAGGAGTGGTTCGGTGTAGGAAATGTCAGAAGGAAGGTGATAGATGGGTAAGGATACCGAGGATGAGGTTTGGGCAGATAGGAAGAGTGTTTGAAAGAATGGGAGCGAGTTATTGTGTTAGGAGGTATCTATTGACCTTACATTTAAACTCCTGGAGATTGTAGCCGTCGGGGAAGCAGTCATGTGGAAGTGAATTCCACAGTCGGGAAGTGCGAGAAAAGAAACTATTGGAGTAGAAGTTGCGGTTGCATTTTATCGGTATCACTGTAAAAGGGTGGGATCTAGTTGCTAATCTAGTTTCCTGTGCAAATTCGTATCTAGGGGGCAGCAGTGATGTAAGTTCATTGGAGCAGAAGCCGTGAAAGTATTTATAGAAGCGACACAGGGAAGCCACGTTGCGCCGGTGAGAGAGAGACTGCAGGCGGTCTGCCAAGTTGGTATCGATCACATTACAGACCCTTCCGCTGAACCTTGTCGAGAAGCCCGAGGAGAATAGCAGGAGCACCCGACCAGATTTGGCACCAGTATTCAATGCACGGGCGGATGGTATATATATATATATATATATATATATATATATATATATATATATATATATAACTGTATGCAACTCTAGACAGATAACGTGCGTACGCAGGCACATGTACATTTATGCATTGTTATGAATAAACTAGTGCATTAATTTTAAATATGTTTTTTCTGTTCTTAATGTATTAATTATTGTTGCTTATGTTTAGAGAATATTTTCTTCGTAGTTATATATATATATCGAGCGCCCATAACTCTGAGGTAGAATGTTATATTTGTCGGGTTTCAATCCTGACTAGACCAATCTGATGTCTAACCATAATCATGAACCGTGATAAGAAACAGATCTGTCTGAGGATGACTAATATATATATATATATATATATATATATATAATTCATATCTAAATGTAATTAGTTTGTCATGCTGGACTTCTACGCAAGTTGCAGGGTTATGGTATAACTGGACAATTGTTTGACCTAATCCAGTCATTCCTTTCAAATTGAACAATGAAGTTAGTATTGAACGGACATAACTCCCGATACTATCATACGAAGGCGGGTGTCCCTCACGGCTCTATTCTAGGTTCTGAGTTTTCCTGATCATCATTAACGATCTCACCGATGTAATCAGATACCAATTAGGCATATACGCTGTAATTATAACAGATGACAAATTGCTTAGCGTTCATTAGAACGTGAAAATGATCCAAAATGATTTTTTTATATTGTAATAATTGAAGCAAGGAGAAAATTTACTCTACTTTTTAGCAACACAGTTTGGCTGATATTTTTGGTTAGCACAACTCAGACACCTGAAGATGATAAAGGAAGGAGATTGAAAGTAATTAGGAACATCGAGAAATGAGTAATAAAATCATCTGTCAAAGTTACATTTCATTTGTTACATGAAATTTGCTGCCTAAATACACAAATATAAATATATATATATATATATATATATATATATATATGTGTGTGTGTGTGTGTTACATAATTGGCTTTTGTTTGTACAAAATTAAATAAAAGGATAAATAGATAATCACACCAAGGTTATGGTAGAGGGTTTCTGAATTAAGGCATTTATACATGTAAGTATAGACCTCAAGCTGTTCTGATTACGAGCATAGATATTTTATGTAATTTATGTATATAGGAAAGTTAACGGGTGTTCTTAGTTTTGAAACTATTAAGATTGCAGTGATGAGGAAGCACCAGGAAGTGCCTTTCCTTAAAATCACTCACCATTGCGAAGAATCTTTTGGAGGTGAATTTAATACTTTCTTACTAATGGAAGACGATGTGAGCAAAGATTTTTAGGCCCTGGGAAGAATGTAGTTGGGCGCTTCTCTAAAGGAAACCAACAGAGTATGACTTTCTTTTAAATCAGCGTTTGTATCCTCAAAATCTTCCAAGTTTATTACATCTGTTTGTTCCAATCATTGACTAAACATGAAACTTCCATCATTTCCAAATTACGCTTCTTCTACAGAACTCAAGTATTTCGACTTTATTTTCAGATTTTCATTTTATTTCCACTTCATTTTCACATTTTCTTTCTTCATTTTAACATCGGTATCCCTGAATTTTATTTGTTCCGGTCAATAAATTTCAACAGATGTCTACATCGGCTTCCTTAAGTATATAACGTTTAAACTAATCATCCATTTTATTTGTTTAGATTTTTCACTGGGACAACAAACATCCTTATGAATAATAACACATTCAATCAATGAATCACTCCGATTCTTGATCTTGCTTTAAATTAGACGAGTCTTTCCCCTTTGTCAGTAATGAGCAATCTGATGTCAGTTTGACACGTATTCACTCGTCTGAGATCTCGTTATCAATTAGTTATTTCAGGGTCTGTCTCGCTTCTCTTTTTAATAAAAGATATAGCGTATTATGCACGCCTAGTAAGTGGAAAGACTTACAAGATCACTAAACCTATTCATATGCTGTTTACAAATTTTCTTTTTACATTCATTTTTTTTTTCGTTCATTCTTTTTCTCTTTTTTTTTTTGCATTTAAAATTCACTTAAACTTAGCCATTGTATATGTATAATTTATAATCATTTAAATTTAAACGGATTCAGTTTCCTTCCTCGTTTTTTTTTTTTTTTTTCAGTTTCCAGTTGCTATTTTGCAACGGAGCGTCGCGAAATGTTGAAAAACAATAATTACAATAAAACATTAGTAAAAATGTCATAATAAACATTTTTAAAAAGGATCATCACAAGATAGAAATGTTTATCAGTTTACGGTAACTTATCTTTTTGTGGCGCAGTGGATATCGTCTCGGGACGAGAAATCGGAGAGCCGAGTTCGAATTCCAGTTCAATTCCTTGCATTCACTTACGCGCAAATACCTTTGGGAAAGTATTAATCCATCTCTTCCTTCCAGTTCTGGGCTAAATAACAGGACAGATTGGGTTATATAGCTTTGGTCGGAAACCAGTCTACCGCAGAAAGCAATGGCAACCTACTGCGTGATAATCTTCTGCCTAGTCAGTCATGTCTGTTTCGAGACATGATCGCCCAAGCGTGTATCACGTATGGCACTTAACTGACTGAATGGTCGTTTTAACTGCTTACTTATACAGACACGTTCGCTATTCATTGACCGATCATCTGGACTATTATATGTTAAAAATAATGAGCTTTCTTTTCTATAAGTTTCACAGGTCAAGTAGCTGTTGCTGATCTTTCCGGTAATGATGGGTGATTCCTCCTTTATTTTATTTGAAGTAGTGTGGAATGTCAAGATAATTATTATATATATAATATATACTTTATCTAATTTCTATTAACTGATAAAGTTCTTTCTTTGTGAATCTGTAGTGTGGTGCTTGAGACGACCCACTAGCCTCACTCGCTCAATGCCATTTTAAAGCATTGATATGAGAAAGCAGTTGTATACAGCTGACAGTTTAGATATTTCAGAACGGGAGTGGCGTCATTAAAACATTCATATGACGTGATCTACGTTTTGATTTGACAAGGCTATTTAATTTCATGACAGAAATTTAGAGTGTAATACTTTTTTCTTTTTTTTATATATAATCATTTCATCCCAAGCAAGGTGGGACCGCCACTGGTGCGCAGGTGGGGGTACAGTGAGACAACAAAGGGTGGAGTGGATGCCTAATAAAGTAAGATTTGGTTTGGACTAAGAGAAGTCGATGTTATTTAGGAAGGTAGATGGCAAATGACGTTGCATTTAACTTTCGGAGATTGTAGCTATAAGGGCAGCAAGTATACGGAAGAAAGTTCTACAAGCGAAAGTGCAAGAAAATAAACTGAGGAGTAGAAGTGTTGGTTACTTTTGACAATTTTGAGGGGAAAATGGTGAGACCTACTTGCCAATCAAGTAGCACGAGTAAATTCATATGTTTGGGACACCAGGAAAAGAAGCTCACCAGATCAGAAGCGTAAAAATATTTGTAGCAATTTTCGGTATTGGTCAGATCTACTTCTAAGCATGACTTATTCGATCTCCTTATCTTCTATACTAAATTTGTTATGAAAAATCCATACACCGAGTTTTTAATGTATTTAGTATTTACTAATTCCACATCCTGAATTGTTATGATGAATTCAGTCTTTTACTGATTTCACAACAATTTCACATCATAGTTTCTGGTTTGGAAATATGCTACTAACTACAACTCTCTGTCTTTTCGCTGTCTTGTAGCCAAACGATGAGTACTTATCGCAAGTATGCTGTTATTTTCTTACACCCTTCCTTGATCTTAAATTAAACATCAAGTGGGTGTATTTCTTCTTTTTTTTTTCACTTACCTAACAGACAGTCGCCCACACATACATGCTAGTACAAGAATGTCTTTTGGATGAGCACAGTAGAGTTATTCATTTCAGACAAGAAACAATTGGTCGGTTTATCGCCCAATCGCTCACAGTTTCACGACTTCCAAACGAAGATTTTTAGGCAGTGCAACCAATTCTTTTTATCTATCTATCTATCTATCTATCTATCTATCTATCTATCTATCTATCTATCTATCTATCTATCTATGTCATTATTCATAGATTTAATCAATTCTGGCTTGTTCATTATCTAGCTATCTATCTTGGATGTCCTGGTGGCTTTATGAATAATGGCTCAGAATTGTTAATCGGCGAGCCGAGGTCGAATTATGCAAAGTTCTGTTTCTTGAAGCACTTCGTAGAGCGTATGTTGATTTTGTGTTTCAGTTAATGTTTACCTAGTATACGGCTGGAAAGCGACTCGTATGTTTGGATATCTGAATGAGGAGTGTAAATTGAGTATAAGAGGAGTATCTAGGAAGTGAATACTATGAAGTTATAGAGTATAGGTAAGGAAAGTATCCATGCAGGAGGCTGTTCGATAATGTTCAGAAGTCTGTTCGTCAACGGTCATGGAAAAAAGTAGATTGAGTGTAAATTGTCTTTACATTTCAATCCAGGAATTGATCGGATTCATATCTGTAGGAATAACATTGCATAACATTTTTGTATAGTCTTGAACTAGTAGAAAATAGAGTTCATCTGAACATATTACTTGGAATTAGTAAAGGTCATATGATGTTGCATCTGTGAGTAAATGTTTGAAATATGGTGAATAAGTCAACTCCATCAAGACAGCTGAAACGAACTATGAACTCTATCAAACATGGAAGATGAGGCTTGCTAAGCTCCAGCTTAGATATACCAAGATATACCAGTAATAAACAATTTTTGATCGACGTGAATATAAGGAAATGATAGATTTAGATAATATTTTGAGCTACCAGTATTTTTCTCCTTAAAGCTTCGAACAAGAATTTCTTAATTCACGACTTTCTTCCCTGTTATTTTCCAGCAATTTTATTTTTTCTTTGATATTTTTGAAAAAAAACTATTTTCTTCATTTTTTTCTTTTGCTTTCAAAATGTTTTAACTTTTTCGTTCATTTTTGTGAGTCCAATAGAGGCTAATGGTCCTTTTTTTAAAAAGATATTCTTTAAAACTCTAATTGTTTATTAAAATTTTTTATCTGTTTATCATTTTTAGCCATTTTATTAATCAAACAGCTTTTAAGTCAATTTTCAGAGCCGCAGCCATATTAGAATGCAAAAAATTAACATCTAAAGAAAACACATTGATCTTTTCACTCGAAACAAAATTAATTTAATTAAAACACCAACTACAATATAATATTTAAAATAAAATATTCACATTTCTCCGATGGCTTTAATCTTCGAAATATTTCATAACAAACTTTAATAAATAATGGATGACAGAGAAGCCCAGGTGAGCATAGCATTTATTTATTTTTCTAAAATATTTGAGTAAAATATCAAAAACTTAAGA
>JBBBDQ010000303.1:4782500-5180000 GCA_037127315.1 Ascarosepion bandense
AGTAGTATCGAGAGCTGGAGTAGTCTGAGGCCCAATATCCTCTCAAGCCACGTAGCCTTCTGGCAGGACTTTTAAATATCTCGGTATTGTCTCGCTGTATAGGTTGTATAGATTTGGTAAGAATAAACATCCTTGTATTACACCCCTTTCTATTTTTTATATATGCTGAACTCATTTCTTGTCCGTATGCAGTCAATTTGCTGCCAGTACAAGTTCTTGATTACTCTAAAGTCTTTCTCGAATATGAAAAGGTTGCCGATCATTTTTATCAAGTCATTGAGGCGTACTTTGTCGAATCCCTTTTTGTTGTCCCTGAAACAATTATAGATGTCTTTCTGCATTTGTATTGTCGTCTCTGATAGTATTCTAAGCATAAATATTGCGTTCATATTGTATATATCTGACAAAGAAGTGATCAAAACAAAAAATAAAAGAATTTAAATGAAATCCGGCTAGATTATGTGCTCAAAACATACTAAAATTGAATAATCCTTTAAAATTCAATGTTCGCAGATCATGCGCATGTATTGTCGCGCCAACGTAAAAAAAAAAACAACTTTTATTCGATTGAAGTTTAATATTCTAAAAGCGTCACACGAAGCTTTTTCATTTTGTCACACAGACTGGACTGCTATGTGATATCTGTCCTTCTGTATGGCATCGAATGATGGACGGTCTCTTCAATGATAAAAACAGCTCGAGGCAGTAGAAATGCGGTTCTACAGAAGGATGGTGAGGAAACCATGGACCGACCACCTGAGCTACGACGAGGTGTTCAAGAGGATGCAAGTTAGATAGAAAGCCATATTTAACATCAAGAAAAGACAGCTCAGGTTTATGGGACACGTAATGAGGAAAGAGAGTCTGGAGAATCTTATACTCACTGGACTGATAGGGCAAAAGAGAGACAAGAAAAAGCTGTACGAGATAATTTTGATAGGCTCTAAAAAATATATGGCAGAGCGGGGTTTGGGAATGGTAACAAGAGGAAAAATATTAAGAGCGACGAGTGGAAATCCATGATTGCTTATATCCTGAAGTTACATGATATATGAAAAAGCAGAAGATATAAATAAATATACTGCTCAATTATATAAAACAGCATTTACACAAATGCAGGTACCCGTAAAAATAATGTTCAAAGAAATCAATGATATATATATATATATATATATATATATATATATATAGTGTGTGTGTGTGTGTGTTTTCTAATCCTTTCTCCCCAAGAAAAGCAGAACTGCCACTGGTTCGAGGGGGTGACATAAGAGGTTAGTGATTAGAAAGAGGAACATGTTACGGAGGTGTCAGATAATGGTTAAGAGAAGGATAAGAACACTGGTGTTAAGGGGACTGCATGAGAGTAGAATAGAAAGGAAGGGGAACGTGATACAAGGGTTGTCAGGGAAAGGATGCAAGTAATATATATATATATAACAAAATCAATACCGATTCACTTAATATCAGCGGAAATTACGCCCATCACTTCATGGATAAAAAAATAAGTAAATTTGCATATGATCGGCTCTCGTTCAGAAGCGATCTTAGTCGAATTAATGATTATAAGGCAATATGTTATACATATGCAAATTTGTGGACAATTATCTCATTGATGAAAAACGTTTATTTGTATTCAGCACAATTCCGTTCTTTGGTGAGGCACTTAAGGGACAATTAATCATATAAACCACACACTGTGCAAAAAGGCCTTTTTCTCATTTTTGCTGATAACTATATTAAGGATGCATATATTTTCATCGACCATTTCCTATATTCGGTTTGTCTAGGTGGCTACTGTGCACCGAAGAGGCAGTAAGTCTTCTCCCACGCTGACTGACTTATCGAAATAAGAACGAAAATAGGACACTTGAAATGTCATCTGCGCACTTGATATTCAGACGTGCACCTGTCAAGGCTGAGTCAGCTGCAGATTTGAAAAAGTCAAATGAACAATTACTTCCATCTCTTTTGGGAGTTCTTTCCCCATTTTTCTCCTTACTCTCCAGTACTCACCATTTTTTTATTCTTATATCTTGCTATTTTATTTTCTCTGTTTCTGTTTACATCTCTTTTGAAAGGTTTTTTTTCCTATTTTCCTCCTTACTCTCCTATACTCTATTTTTTTGCCTTATTTCTATTTTCTTCCATCTGTTCCTATTTATATCCATTTGGGGATTTTGAGCCTATTTTCATCTTACTCTCCCATACTCTGCATTTTTCTGCTTTCTTTCTGTCTTTTTTCTTGTTATTTTCTTACCTCTGTTTCTGTTTATGTCCATTTGGGGATTTTGAGCCTATTTTCATCTTACTCTCCCATACTCTCCATTTTTCGTTTTTTCTTTTTTTCCTTTTTTCCTTTCTTTCTTGTTATTTTCTTCTCTCTGTTTCGGGTGTTTTACTTTCATCACCATTCTCTTTTTCACTCTCTCATACTTTCAGTTTTATTTCTCTCTATTTTCTTCTCTCTGTTTCTATTTTCATCTCCTTGGGGAGATTCCCACCCCTATGTTACGCATTATGCTCGTATAGAAACATTTCCCTTCCGACCCTTCGTATTGTCCTGCCTATTTTCCAATTTTCATGAGTTCCATATTATATATACGTTTAATCACTCTTTTCTTTATGCGAGCTCTAATTTTCTTGGTTGCAACCAGCGATCGCAATAGAAAAAATAACAAATCACAATGACTGAATGATCGATATTTCGTTTTCTTTTGTTTCTTCTTCCCTGCAGATTTCTGTGCAAACATCAGTTTTTCAGTCTCATTGTTCTTTAGAACCTCATTTCCTTTCATACTTCTTTTGTCTTTCTGTTTTTTTTTTTCTCTCAACGATAACTTGGGAAATAATTTAAGATCTCTAACTTTTCATTGCATTTTATGCGCTTGTATTAGTCGGATTTTCTGCACAGAATTCTTTATAATGGTTTACTATAGGGCATGATTTTATGTTGGGAGAAGAATAAGAAAATGTCAAGTTTTAACGTAATAATTGACAAATTGCATTACATTTCCATACGTGGTCCTACCCTTGAGAAAATTATGAAAATATCTTTTTCTCGCGCTATGGGCTAAGTACAGAATATTTTCGGTACTACAGTCTTGGTTGGCATCCAGCTTAAGAGAAGAAAGACACTATTCAAACGTGTCTGAAATGGATGTACTCCCTCACTACTGCTATGAATGCAGTAGATTCATCGTCATTTATCCATCAAACCCAGATGGTGCATAGGGCAGCAGCTTTTTGTTGCTGTAACAAACTGTTTTTACAGGGCAGGGTTGTTAGCCCTGCGCCCAACCCCCAAACCTGGAGTATCGGTGGACCATTCTTGTTCCTTACGTTTACAGCATCCTGATATTCCGAAATGATTACCCATTTAAGTACTGACCAGGCTCGATGTTGCTTAACTTCGGTGATCGGACGGGAACCGGTGTAGTGAACACGATATAGCCGTAGACAATGCAGTAGATTAGATCCCCCTAAAACCTTAAGATAATATGACATTTGTGACCGTGAGTTGAAGAAGAAGAATTTTACGTACATATATTCATACAAATAAAGCAATTCTCACTTCCATTTGATGAGAAATCGTCTTCTTATCGCAGTTTATATTCTTGACGGATAAAAATCTTGAGATATGCAGGGTTAACGTCGCAAGAAATGTATCTGAGGGTGCGGCGTTGTTAAGTTTTAGTTCTTTTTTGTTACATTCAATTTTCTCTATACACTTGGGAAAAGCTTCAATATATCTCTTTGGTCGACAGTCATAAATATTTTTAATAGTAAAATATACTAGATATTTTTTCATTAACTGTCAGCCCGACTATGAGAATAATGACTTTTAATTCAATAACGAAGACAATGAGAAAACAAAACATACATTGTATCTCTGAGGTAAAGAATGTAAAGAAAACTTACATATTAGAATAAAATGATCAGATTTTTTTTTTATAATCATATCACCCCAAGCAAGGCATTTTACCGCCACTGATTTGCAAGGAGTTACATAGGAGGTAAGTTATGAGAAAGAGTAACAGTTTATAGGGGGTGTCAGGAAGGGGTTAAGAGAAGGATGAATGTGACCATAAAGTGAGAGATCAGGTTATATATTGATTGTAATGTAGAACTGATCCCCCACTTATATCAACATTATAATATTATCTATCACATTAATGATTCTTTACTACAATCATACTTTGAATATACGATATGCATTTCTCTACAAAATTATAAAATCAGTAAAAAATTTTGCATCACTACGTTGGTATTAAATTTCGTTATTCTAATTATTCTAACTAGTTAGGAAACTATGTCGTTGTGGGCTTAATGTGAAGGTTATCGGCTAGGAAGGAGGAATCGTAGAACGGAGTTGAAATTCCGACGGAATTCAATGCGTTCATTTTTTTTTTCTTCTTCGGAAAGGCATTAACCCTCTAGGGCCATTCGTATCATATTTGATACAGTATTTCCCTATAAGGAAACATTTGGTATTTCCCTATAAGGAAACATTTGGTATTTCTCTATAAGGAAACATTTGGTATTCATTGACTGAGCAGTCAGTACTGCTTTCATTTGAAATTTATAAAATATTTCTCTTAAAAAATTTTTCAGGAAAATATTTCTTTCAAGGCTTGTTTTCATACTGTATCAAATATGATACGAATGGCCCTAGAGGGTTAATAATATAATATGATTAAGGCTTCTACTTGTCATAAAGTGGGGGATCAGTTCTATATTGTTATGAAGTAATAAACAGATCCCCCACTAATTACTACTTAACCCTCTAGGGCCATTCGTATCATATTTGATACAGTATTTCCCTATAAGGAAACATTTGGTATTTCCCTATAAGGAAACATTTGGTATTCATTGACTGAGCAGTCAGTACTGCTTTCATTTGAAATTTATAAAATATTTCTCTTTAAAAAATTTTTCAGGAAAATATTTCTTTCAAGGCTTGTTTTCATATTGTATCAAATATGATACGAATGGCCCGAGAGGGTTAATCTCTCGCTTCTCCTTTCGGCTATCGGTTTAATACCGGAGCAAATTTGTCTCGATAGTCTCGACTGGTAACCAGTTTAAAAGGACAAAGATTGAATTTGGGGCTGCCAACTTTAACCTGTGTAAACTTGCTGCTATAGAAAGCGCAGCGTCAATTATGTGGTGAAACGGTTACCCCTTTCTTCACATGGGACTCCTACAACGCTGAGGAGGGTAACTAAAAATTTAAACTGCTTTTGACGAAATAATGATCTTGGTCATTCTTATTTACATTGTCAAAATCACAATGCCGCTAAATTCATGAACCCAATGCTTTAGTCTGCTAAATTATTTTTTCCGTTGTGTGTTTAATCCTTGGTCAGTAAAAACAGGGGGAGCGATAACTAAGCAGTACTAAAAGTATGTGATGTTGTGGTGCAGCGGATATCGGCTCGGAACGCGAAATCAGAGTGCCAGGTTCAAATTCCAATTGAATTAGTTGCATTCACTTACGCACAAATGCCCTTGGAAAAGGTATTAATCCGTCTCTTTTCTCCAGGTATGAATTAAATAACAGGACAGATTGGGTTCTATAACCTTGGCTGACAACTAGTCTACCGCAGAAAGCAATGGCAATCTATTGCGTGATAATCTTCAGTCCTGTCTTTTTTCGAGACATGATCGGCTAAAGCGAGTATCACGTATCGAACTTAACTGACTGACTAAAAGGATGTGAGTTGTAGTGCAGTTGATAACGGCTCGGAATGCAAAATCGAAGAGCCGAGTTCGATTTACAGTTGAATTCGTTGCATTCACTTACGCGCAAATACTCTTGAGAAAGTAATTAACCTGACTCTTTTCACTCTAGTTATGAGTTAAATAACAGGACAGATTAGAATCTACAGCCTTGGTTGGCAATCATTCTACCCCGGAAATTAATAGCAATCTACTGCTCAGTCACTCATGCCTCTTTAGAAACATCACCACCCATGCGTATATCCTGTATGGCACTGAACTGACGGAATGAAACTGATAAACAAAGCGAGATATTCCTAAACGTGTGAAGAAGTACAGTCTGTCACGATAGAATGAATAATTGGTTCAGTTCAAAATGCTATATGGGTTACTCGGTTTGGCATGCACCTGATGAAGCCTGTCGGGTCGAACGCTGTCATAAAATAAAAATAAAATGAAGAAAATAGAATCCAGTGTGGATATTGTTTATGAAAACTATATTTTCTTTTATCATGTCTTTATATTTTCTCAGTTTTTTTTTAATGATATCAACTCTGAAACGACACTCGTACACTCATTCATTTTTTCATTAGATATTTTCTACACATTTTTGACGAGCTTAGCTCCCTGATCCCACCTCGGTATGAATTTACTCGAGCTACCACACTAGCAACAAGGTCTTATCTTTTTTCAGTGAAACGAATCAAATGTAAACGCAACTTATATTCTATCAGCTTCTTTGCTCGCACTTCCCGCCTGTGGAATTCCTTTCTGTATACTTGCTTCCCTGACAACTACAATCTCCAAGAATTTAAATGCAAAGTCAATTGCCATCTCTTATCTTCTGTACTCATATACTTTCACTGTCAACATTTGTGTTATATTCTTCTTCCTTTACCCTCCATTCTCATGCAGCCCTTTTCACACCCTCAACTTTTTCTTACTCCCTATTATCTGACTCCCCTGAAAGTTGCTCCACTTTCTCATCACTCACCTTTGATGTAATCCCCTGGCTCCAGTGGTTGTTCTGCCTTGCTTGGGGTGAAATGATAAAAATATCCTAATTTATTCACAATTTGTTCGATTATTGATTCGTTTTGTATGCATAAATCCGTCTTTCTTAACATTTATCATTTAGTTACTTCGCATATATTTTCTTAGATTCATTCATCTAAGTACCATACATGATACACATATTGGGCGATCATGTCTCGGATGAGTCATGACTGACTGGGCAAAAGATTATCCCGCAGTAGGTTGCCATTGCTTTATGCGGTAGACTGGTTACCAACCAAGGCTATAGAACACAATCTGTCCTGCCAGTTAAAACATAGCTGGAGGGAAAAGAGATAGATATTACATTATTATATTAAGCATAATTAATGAGGGTTCAGTTTATTACTTCATGGCAATATAAAACTGATCCCCCACTTTATGCCCAATAGATACCTTAATAATGTTTTCAACTATTATACACAGTCTTTCAGTTAAGGGCCATACGTGATACACGCTTTCGCGATGATGTCTCGAAAGAGACATGACTGACTGGGCAGAAGATTCTCCCGCAGTAGGTTACCATTGCATTATGCGGTAGACTGGTTGCCAGACAAAGCAATCCAATAGAAATCCAATCTATCCTGTCATCTAGCCCATAACTGGAGAGAAGAGACGGATTAATACCTTGCCCAATGGTATTTGTGCG
This sequence comes from Ascarosepion bandense, assembly GCA_037127315.1. Lineage (NCBI taxonomy): Eukaryota > Metazoa > Mollusca > Cephalopoda > Sepiida > Sepiidae > Ascarosepion > Ascarosepion bandense. The sequence goes on from JBBBDQ010000303.1 coordinate 4,789,921, forward strand.
TAGATGAATGCAAGGAATTCAACTGGATTTCGAACTCGGGTCCCCGATTTGTCGTTCCGCGTTAATATCCAATGCACCAAAATGCACATTAGCACCACAACGCATATTTTCATTCTTTCTAGTTTCATCCACTTTTTATTGTCTTCATCATTTTAGATATTCGCTGTTTATTTTTCGTTAAGTGAAAATCTCATTATCTGGTTAAATTTAATGTATTCATTAATTAATTCGATATTTTCTTGCCTTGTTCAGTTTCTTTATTTTCTTTCTTTCTTTTAATTTTTCATCATCCCTCATTTATTCATTCATACATTTATTCATTCATTTTTTTCCTCCGTTCATCTCTATGTGAGACTAACAATTACAAATGGTGTCAATCAGTAACAATACTAACATAAATGATATCTCTTCCATAGCAATTCAATGGCGCCGCGTGTCATATTGCCGAAAGGCTTCTCACTTGTACTTAAACGAATATTAATTTTATTTCATTAGCTATTTCTATAATTTTGAATTCCAGAGGTTAACAGGTAGTTAGTAGGTACAACCGAGTTGAAGAGAACTGAATGACTGTGAATCATAAGATTAATTTAAATAAATTAAAATCTTACAGACTAGAAAGTCTGGTAATTATAAGCAGGAGAAGAGCAAATACATTGACTTTTCGTGAACGACTAATGTTGGGTAGGTGGATGATATCAGATACATTTTTGACCAATTAAATAAGTGTATAACAGACTAAAGTATAAACTTGCGACAAGTTTGTTCACTGTGTTAGACAGTGTGTTAAACAAGGAAGTTTTAAAGAAAATTTAAACAAAAAGGTCACTTAGTGTCAGAAAGAGATTTGAAATTTCTAAGATGCATAAAGACGAAAGAAGGGTTAGAAACTTTCACACACACAGGACACAAAGGCAAATAGGAAAGAGTGAAAGAGTGAGCAAACTACTGGAAAATCTCTCTTACGTATTTATAAGCTTCTAACACACTCACACCCATTCTCTCCAACTCTCTCCCTATAATTTGAAAAAATTCAAATTTCTTAATTCAAATGACCGTTTCGATAGGTATTTTAACTATCTCATCATTGATAAAAAAAACATGGAAATTAAAATTTAGCTTATTGGTTTGAGTGTGTATAGAAAACGGAAGTAACGGTAGAGAGCAAGAAGAAAAATCAGATTATTGCTACCGGAAAAATTCTAGAACCGGCTCATGGAGGACAGTATCGAAAAGAGATGAAATAAAATAAATTTAAAATAAAAATATACACGAAACAGGACAGACGAAAATACGGCGTCACAAAGCCACTGTTTTTTTTAAAATCATGTCACCCCAAGCAAGGCATTCCACTGCCACTATAGCGCAGGAGGTTACACAGGCCGATAGACGAGTTAGGATGTACATAGGGGGAGAGTTGGAGAGAATGTGTGTGAGTGAGTGTGTTAGGAGGTGTCTATTGACCTTAAATTTAAACTCCAGGATGTTATAGCCGTCGGGGAAGCAAGCATGCGGAAGGGAATTCCACAGGCGGGAAGTGCGAGAAAAGAAGCTGTTGGAGTAGAAATTGCGGTTACATTACATCTGTTTCACTGTAAAAGGGTGGGACCTAGTTGCCAATCTAGTATCTCGTGCAAACGCCCACCTAGGGTGAACTAGTGATTTAAGTTCATCAGAGCAGAAGCCATGAAGGTATTTATAGAAGAGGCACAGGGAAGCCACATCACGCCGGTGAGAGAATGACTGCAGGCCGTCAGCCAAGTCGGTATCAATCACGTTACAGATTCTCGCTGTATTTTGTCAAGAAGCCCGACGAGAATATCAGGGGCACCCGACCAGAATTGCCCAAAATAATATTAAGACGGAAACAAACTTTAGTTAAACATTAAAACTATATATATATATATATATATATATATATATATATATAAACGTGATTTTCATTTTACTCGTCTCGAAAACCTTCTTCGAAAACTGTTGAACGAAGGAAAAAATGGTTGAAAAAAAAGAAATAGCTAAGAGCATGAAAGTCAGTCAAAATTGTTCGGACAGAAATCAGCACGAAGCCCAAAGAAAATCTCGACAGGAGTAACCATCTAACAAAAAGCGTCCAATACAAGGGTAGAGCAAACTAAATAGCACCTAATGAGCCAGACGAACCTACCTAGGTTTCTCCTGAACGGATCGTCAGGGAAAGTTACATCATCTTTCCCTGACGATCCGTTTAGGAGAAACCTAGGTAGGTTCGTCTGGCTCATTGGCTCCTATATATATATATATATATATATATATATATTAATGCAGGTTTCATTGAATAATATAGACAAGTTTTGTCTATTAATTTTGTGTAGGATTTTGTGTCTTCGGTCATCCGCCACGGTAGGGATGGACTTATATTTTCAATTCAATTCTCTTTATTGTTAATAGCTTAAATGTTCTATGTTTACTGTGTGTTAATATTTACTCTTTGATAATGGCTTATGTGAGCCGAAAGCTTAGACCCAATAAAAAATTCAACAAATACTGTGATTTTTTGTTGTCTTTTAACGACATCACCATCAAGTATATCAGACGGTATGAACGGATCCCACGCAAAATTAATAGACAAAACTTATCTATATTATTCAATGAAACCTGCATTAATGAAAAAATGCTGCCAACATACACACACAATATATATATATCCCCATTACGATTTTAACCTAACACACTAAAAAGAGACTTTTAACCCATACCAGCGAAATCCAATTCTATGCTCACAGAAAGAATGTATACCCGCAACAGGGCGGTATTTCAATGGGCTCAGTTCTAGCTCCAACCTTCAGAAACTTATGCATGTCAAAACTAGAAAATAATATATTTAGCGCAACGCGTCCCTCAAGGCTCTATCCTAGGTTTTACGCTCTTTCTGATCTACATTAATGATCTCCCTGATAACATAAGATCCCAAGTAGGTACGTACGCCGATGACACCACAGTTTACTTTCGCCTCGATCAAAAGTCTGCAGCCGAGCTTGGAAAGGACCTCCAATCCGTAGTGGACTGGGGTAAGAAATGGCTCGTAAATTTTAATGCTTCTAAAACGAAGCTACTATCAATTAACCATCATAGACAATCGCACCTACACAGGCTTGCATCCCAAAGAATAAACCACTACGCCTTCTTGGTCTCACATTTTCAGCGAACCTCAAGTGGAATGACTATATCGAATCCATTGCTAAATCCGCTGCTATGAAAGTCGGTTCTCTGTGCAGGGCCCGGAGTTTTTTTCCGTCTGAATCTATCCTGCACATTTATAAATCTACCATCTGCCAGTGCATTGAATACTGTTGCCATATCTGGTCGGGTGCCCCTGCTATTCTCCTTGGGCTTCTCGACAATTACAGCGGAGGGTCTGTAATGTGATCGATACCGACTTAGCAGACCGCCTGCAGTCTCTCTCTCACCGGCACGACGTGGCTTCCCTATGTCTCTTCTATAAATAATTTCACGGCTTCTGCTCCGATGAACTTAGATCACTGGTGTCCCCTAGGTTCGAATTTACACGAGATACTAGATTAGCAAATAGATCCCACCCTTTTACAGTGAAACCGATAGAATGCAACCGCAACTTCTATTCCAACAGTTTCTTTTCTCGCACTTCCCGACTCTGGAATTCCCTTCCACATGACTGCTTCCCCGACGGCTACAATCTCCAGGAGTTTAAATGTAAGGTCAATAGACACCTCCTAACAAACTAACTCGCTTCCATTTTTCAAAAACTCTTCCCGCCCACCCATCTATCTATCTGTCACCCCCTTCTGACATTTCCTATATCTAACCACTCTTTCCTATTTACCTTTCCCTATGTAGTCCCAAGCGCAATAGTAGCAGTGGGATGCCTTGCCTGGGGTGAAATGATTAACAAAAAAAAATGGTTTTTAGATAGTTACATTCAAATGCTTCTTCTTCTTCTTTTATGTGCAATGTCCTTTCTGGACATAGGCAATCACGGCTTTCCACATCTCCCTGTCCCTGATGGCTCTTAGCACGCTTTCTCTTGTTGCACCGTGCAACCGTTGTTCAGTCATCCACCTCCTAACACACTAATTCGTTTCCATTCGTTCAAATACTCTTGCCATCCATCCAACCGCCAGCCTCCGTATCCATACCCATCTATCACCCACCTCCTGACATTTCCTATATTGACCTTCCCCTATGTCGCCCCAAGCGCATAGTGACAGTGGTATGCTTGCTTGGAGTGAAATGATTAAAAAAAAATTAATATACTCTCCATCTACGTGCAATATGTAGATGAGATTCTTGTATTAGCTAAAAACATAATAGAAATAATAGAATCCCAATAATCTTTAAACAATCTTTGTCCTCAAGTTCACATACAAAATTAACAAAGATAATAAATCCCTTTCTTGAAATTTTGATAGACACAAACAATATCACATTTACCACTTTCCCTATAAAATAAAACAACCGACAAAAACTCTTGCACTCTCAACTAAAAGAGTGAATGTCTTAATTACTATAAAATAGCAATTATTCATAATTTAATTAACCGAGCACAAATTAACTCCCCCTACAGAATAGCCTATTTACCCTGAACTAAAAAAACATTAAGTAGATTCTCATTAATAACAACTTCCCATACCACTTCGTTGATGAACAAATCTGAGAATATATCTAAAAAATTTCAACATCAAACAGAATATAGTGCAAGTTCCTAAATATAATAAACTCTTATATTGCAACCAGATGAACGATAATTACTGAAAAATCGTAAAAATCTTATGCTTACTTATATATCTCACATGGGTCCTAATATAAAATTAACATTAATGATATATTTAGAAGATATATTACTACTAATTTAATTATCGTAATAACACCTCTCGACCAACTGATTTATTACGTAAAATAAAATTATATATCAATTCTGTTGTCACTTGGATGAATGTATCACTGACAAAAGCCAAACTATATATATATATATATATATATATATATATATATATATCGAGAGAGAGAGAGAAAGAATCAATGTGCCTATGGCTTAGTGAGTAGCGACTCTGACTGACACCAAATCGGTTAATTTTCAAAACCGGCCAGTAGCAAGTAGATGTGTCTTGCCACACTTATGAGCTGTGATACAGCAAAACATGCTTGTATGTAAATCACTAATATATATATATATATATATATATATATATATATATATACTAATCTTGGCAAGAGATACTACACATGCCTGACCAATCATCTATAACGTGACATCTACAACGATATTCCTGTCAAAATTCACAATATAAAAATTAATGATCGGCAATACAAAAATCTTTCAACGAAGAACATGCAAATTAGCGGTTCTCAAGGAAATGTTCATTTAATTTTTATGCCATTAAATAATAGAATCAGCTATGAATACTGAAGTAATTTTCTAACATGTTTTTTAAAAGATCATTTTGTCGTGCTTTAATACGTGCATGATGATGACATTAGAGCATGATCATGATCATGATCATGACATTAGAGCATAAAAGAGTCTATTGTGGATAATTTTCACGTTCTAATGAACGCTAAGCAATCTGTCTACATTTGAAACGAAAAGAAACATTTACAGTAATTTTTAGCAAAACAGTTTGCGTTTAATTTTTGTTACCTTAAATTCCGCCTCTGAAGATGAACTCAGAGGGAAATTGTAAATACTTGGAAACATTGAGAAATGAATAATAAAATCAACAGCAAAAGTTACAGCGCATTGCTTACATCTTTCAATTTTAATACACGAAAGTTTCCCCGTGAGTAAGGACGGATTATATTTTAAAAATAAGCAGACATAATGTTCTTGGTTATATTTAAATTGATATGCCTAAAAGAGAATTTGCTGCATAAAGACACCCACACACACACACACACACACACACACACACACATACATATATATATATATATATATAGCCACTCACTGTTGATGTTAGTGCAATTTTGCCTGACAGCAAACGTGATAATTACATATCTGCACAGTCTTGTATTAATGATGACATTTTATAAAAAATACCAAAAATATCTTAAAAATGATAATCCTACTTTTTATATTATTTTTATGGAGTATGATATCTAAAATGTAAATGCACAAGCGTTTTGAGAATTATAGGTTGAAATTATTATTACAATATCTTTATAGTTTGCCAGACTCTTGTGACTTGATTGATAAAACATTTATGAACTGAAAAAATGAAAGAAGTTAGCACTCAGTTTCTGTGTGACTTAGGTCAGTCAATCATTTAAGTGCCATACGTGATACACGCTTAGGCGATCATGTCTCTGGCACAATATTTTCCCGCAGTAGGTTGCCATTACATTCTATGTTAGACTGGTTGCTAACCAAGGCTAAAGAACCAAACCCTCCCTTTTATTTAACCGGTAGCTAGAGAGAAGAGACGGATTAATAACTTTTCGCAAGGTTATTGGCGCGTAAGTGAACGTAACGAATTCTCTTGGAATTCGAACTCGGCACTCCATTCCGATATCCACTGCAAAACGGCGCACAATTTTTGTAATCTATTTCAAGTGGCACTATTTTAAGCACATCTCTTTACAAGCTTAAAGCAATGCTTCAATTTTCGGGATTGCGATCGTGAATACAGTTTTGTAGTTGAAGAGATAAGAATGTATGAACAAGGTAAAGCGTAAACAGAAATTTAAACACAGAAATGACGTAGACCAAAGGTTTCGGGTAACTTATGTTCAAACGACAAAACTGATTAAAAATCAACAACTTGCCGATGTATTACATCCCATATTATCTCATGTTTTATTAAAAAGTATTAATATATGTACTTACTTATCAAATCAAATTAAGTCTAAAAAAAATCACTTCTAAAAACCCGGCATAGGAAATCAAAGCGGTGCCAAAATGCAAAAGATTAAAAAATTACTTTTAGTCAAAGACGTTTTGTCATGCGTCGATCAAGACGAGAGATAAGGCGAGAAAGGATCGCTCAGATTTTGTTAAATTTCCGTCTTTTATTTTTTGTTTGTTTTTTTTCTCTTCTTGTGCTTTATGTTTTTCTTCAGTTCCTTGCTGTAAATAATGTCTCTTCTGTATAACATGCAACAAGGTGTCTTGTGTGCAACGAGATAAGAAGGAAAGTGAAACACTGAAGAAACTGAAAATCATCTACTGAGATTTATACACAAAAACAAAGAATCACATAGAAAAAGACAAACTCATATAAACATAAAACCACACGCAATATCATACTAACATACATACACACACACACACACACACACACACACACACACATATATATATATATATATATATAATATATGGGGGGGGGGTGGGGGGGTGTGCGCATGGTACAGATTGATTTATCTACAATTATTCATTACAAAATAAATCTATTTTATAACAAATAAACGCATATATATATATATTTATATATATATATATATATATATATATATATATATATATATATATATATATTGTATTTTAATATATATTATTTATTTTAAATATGATAACCGTTAAAGATTTCAGTCAGTTAAGTGCCAAACGTGAAACACGCGTTGGGCGATCATGTTTCATAAGAAACATGACTGACTGGGCAGAAGATTTTCCTGCAGTAGGTTGCCACTGCTAGGTAGACTGGTTGCCAGCTAAGTTTATAGAACCAAACTTGTCATATTATTTAACCCATAACTTGAGGGAAAAACGGATTAATATTTTTCTCGTTAGTGAATGCAAGGAATTCAACTGGAATTCGAACGCGGCTTTCAAGGAATTCACCTGGAATTCGAACTCGACAAATCCCCGATTTATCTTCCCGAGTCGATATCCACTGCACTACAACGCAAATCAGTTAACAACTTACATCCACCAAATAAATATTTTCTATAACGCACTGTAGTGAACAAAAAAAGATCTAGCTTTAAAATTCAAATGCTACGCACTGACACGTTGATCTTGTTAGAAATTAAAAAGACTCGAATTTACAAACTTTACCTAGCACACACGCAAATGCGAATCCAAAACAAAACTTGTGAAATTTCAGAACTCGATGTGAAATATTTTTCGGCCAATAGAAAAATAAAAAACTTCTGCAAACAAAATTCAAATTATCTTTAACTAGCAGTATAGCCAGGCGTTGCTCGGGTGTAATGAAAGCTTTAAAAATAATTCATGGTCCTGGAGCTCAGACTCAGCCTAAAGAATATTTCTGTGAAGTTTGGTGAAAATCGGATAAACGTTGTTGATTTGTATAAAGGATATATAGACAGATAAACAGGCACACACACACACACACACACACACACACACACACACACACACACATCTTGCCTTTTACATACATATATTATCGATTTTCTGCACTATTGTAACAACTGCAACCTTGAAACTTCTGAATATCTTTTTTTATGTCTTTGTCTATGAGTGTATCAAATTTGATTAAAATCGGACCACTCCTTCTATAACCCGATTTTTTCGATTATCGATTTTCGATATTTATCGGAGGTACCTCGACACAAAACCTAGCTAAGAATACTCGCAGACGCTTATAGTACAACTGTGTAAATTTGCAAGAAAATCGGTACAGCCGTTTCGGAGTCTATAGGGAACGGACACACACACAGACAAAGTTCCATTTATAAATAAGTTTAGATTCTCAGCAACACATTCATTAATGAACCATTTTGCGAGCTGACACGATGTTTGTTCGTCGTTCAATGGAAGTCCAGAATCACATCCGGTCGTGAATTACCAAGGACCTATTCAAGCCCTACAAACAGAATAAAAGACGGGCAAGTTCGCCTGTCACCAGATAGAAAAAGACTAGCCTATAAACATGTCCGCTGACAAACGTCAAGCGATCGTTATTCTCTCCATCTTTCTCTCTCACCTCTTTCTTTACATCGTTCACCCGTCTGCCACTTTTTATACTTGATAAACGAATAGAACACATTAAGAAATTGCTACCAAACGATAACACTCAGAAATACATGCACACAAGTTACTACTACGAATACTGGTACCTTTAACTCTTTACTACTGTTTTTCATTGAACGTTTAACTTCTGCCAATTCATGTTATTCTATTCTATTAATAAATTTCCATTTAAACATAGAAAAGACATAATTTTATTATCCGACAAATCCAACTTCTGTTAAGTTTCTGATAATTCTGGATAAACCTTAAGTTGTGGAGATTGTCGGCTATTTTGTGAATTGGCCTTGTACCAGTCATGACTGACCGTCCCTATAGTTACAGTACAAACGCATATATATTATCATTATTTTTAGCTTCTTGATGAGATATTCCTCTTTCAATGTCGAAACAAAATACTATCTTGAATTAATTTGTAGTTTGACCAGGTTCAAATCTCATATTTAATAGAATACACGCACACACAAGCATATATATATATATATATATATATATATATATATATATATATATATATATATATTATTGTCATCCGCAGACAGATCTGTTTGCTGTATCACAGCTCATCAGTACGGTTATATATATATAGTGATATTTTTATTTATTTGGTATTTATAATACAAATTTTTTTGACTGCTACTCAAGAGTTTTCTTATTTCGGTACTATCGATAATAACTCATTAGGTGATTTACAGTGTGCAAAAGTTATTGAATAACATATATATATATATATATATATATATGAACAGAAATTTTAAGAGAAAATATTACCATATACAGAAATTTAATGGGAGATTAGATGGAATTTAAGTGTGTTAGATTCAGTAAAATAATAGAATGCTAAGCTATAGATGTATAGCGGAATGAGGTTAGAGGTTGGAGGTGTGTGGGTGAAAAATAAGGTGTCAGGAAAAGCTAGTTATATGGCTTCAAAAATTTGCGTAACATGTATATATGGGACAGAAATTTACATAAAATTACTTATGCTCACATATTCATTTATCTTCATTCACCAAATAAATAAATATCTCTTCTTTAACATACAAGCACCCACCACATATATATATATATATGTGATGTACACATTCGTACCGATGAACTAATCAAAAGGTTACGAGAGAAGATGAAGCTATCGGAATGGTTATGTTTTATTCATTCGGCCATGAATAACCAAACGCCTACAGTTTACAAGTTTGATGGAGAGTGATCAGAATTATCACCAATAGATTTTCATCATGTTGGAATCAAAAGGTTGAAGCTGGTTGGTTGGAATGTGTATTTGTGTGGAATATTGTGGAATGCTGTAAGAATAATAATCTACATTTTGCATGTTAAAATAGAAATTTATTAAAACAAAAGAATAACAAGAATTCGTCGAAGTTAATGTTCAATGAGAAACAAGTAATGAGTTAAGGGTATCAATAGTTATAAGAATGTTTGTAGTAGCAATTTGTTGGCAAGAATTCATGCGTACGTACGTGTATATGTATGAGCGTTTGTTTGGTAGAAATGTTTTTGAATGGAGAAGAATATGTAAAATGAATCAGCACACGAGAATGAAAGAGAAAGAGAGCAATATGCGACGCGACCTTATGTCCTGGTCCACTTGAAGTTTTTGCCTTGTTATATTTTTGCTTGTCGTTTCTCTTGGCTTCCATGGCACTGAGTGAGAGACTGACGCTGATCGAAGCCATTTATATAGTCATTTAGATTTTCTCATTGGATCGCGAAGTTTTTATGGTCTTGCAAATCGCTCCCATTGGTCAGGAAACCAATTTAACATCTACTCGTGAAATCTGCTTTCGACTTTTTCTTTAAGCACATTGTCAATTCCTTTTCTATTTGGGAAAAAAAACTGTTTTTCACGTCGTTGTAAATTTTGTAAACGTGAAGAAATTTGATTTTAATACTTAATTTCCTATCCACTACATTTTTAGGTCTGGCGTGAGCACAGCAGCATTTTGGGGGTTTGTACACTCATATTATCTAGTGCATATTCTCACTACTCAGTGGTGACGAAATATTGCTATTTTTGATTTGGAGGTAATGAATTTGATATGTAATCATTGAAATACTAATATTGACAACCAGAGATGTCTACGCGACTGTTTCTCACACACACACACACATATATATTCGTATATGTATTTATATATTAGAATTCTAATTTTAAATTATCGACATATGGAACAAAAATAAAACATTTTAAGTAATTATTATAGATTCTATTTTCCGAATAAATTGAAGTACGAACATTTGCAATTAATCAAGTTAAAAAAAAGAAAAAATGCTTAATCTGCGCGTCTATTTGAGTAAAAGTAAAAGAAGAATGAAAAAAGCGAAAGAGAAAAAAACAGTGGCATAGAGAAAAGAAAGCCGGTCAAAATAAATCGCAGTAGAAGTGGAGAGAAAAGAGAAACAAGGAAAATGAAGGTGAAGAATGTGTGATTCTAAAGAAAGAAAGAAAAAAAGAAAGAAAGAAAGAAAATAATATGGGTAATAAAAAACAAGATGAAAGAAAGAAAGAAAGAAAAAGGGACTGGGAATAAAAAAGCATGATAAACGACGGAAAGAAAGAAAGAATGAACAAAAAAATAATAATGGTAATAAAAACCAAGATAAATGACAGAAAAAAAGAAAAAAGAAAGAAAGAAAGAAAGAGAGAAAAGGGGACTGGGAATATAATGCAAGATAACCGACGGAAAGAAAGAAAAAATAAAAATAAGAATGAACAAAAAAATAATAATGGTAATAAAAACCAAGATAAATGACAGAAAGAAAGAAAAAAGAAAGAAAGAAAGAAAAGGGGACTGGGAATATAATGCAAGATAACCGACGGAAAGAAAGAAAAAAAGAAAGAAAGTAATAATGTAATAAAAATCTATAGACGACAGAAAGAAAGAAAGAAAAAGAAAGAAAGAAAAGGGGACTGGGAATGTAATGCAAGATAACCGACGGAAAGAAAGAAAAAAAAGAAAGTAATAATGTAATAAAAATCAAGATAGACGACAAAAAGAAAGAAAGAAAGAAAAGGGACTGGTTATAAAAAGCAAGATAACCGACACAAAGAAAGAAAAAGGAACTGGAAATGAAAAGCAAGATAACCGACAGACAGAAAGAAAGAAAGGAAATAATATTTGGAATAAAAACCAACATAAACAACAGAAAGAAAGAAAGAATGAGAGAAAGTAATATTGGGAGGAGAAACCAAAAGCAACAACATAAAGAAAGAAGTAAAAAACTAAGAAAGAAAGCAAAAACAAATGGAAGTAAAAACCAAGGGATGCAAGAAAGAACAAAGACAAGAAAGAAAAAAAAAAAACAAGTAAGAAACATTATAAACCAATAATTTTTCAAATTAAAAGAGATAAAAGCAATGAAAATTTGAGGAATGAGTGACGACTAAATAAATAATAATGAATAAATAGAAAATATCGAAAAAGCGAATACACTGACATGAATAACAAAACAGAAACAAAATAGAAAGCATTAAGTTGAGGAAAGGTGGGGAAAGCAAGTAAATTTCATAGAAATGAAGCAAGAATGAGGTGAAGAGTAATATCAAAGGCCGGGAATATAATTCATAAAAAAAAGAAAAAAAAGAAATTACATTAGATTGTTTTTAAAGACAATGTCAGGAAAAAATACTTTTTAAAAAAGCGCATGTGCAGGAATGACAGAAAGTAGTGAAAACAATTACTAACATCGATATAAGAATATAGAAGACTAAAAGACAAAAAATGAACAGTGAGGCTAGTAGAAGAGAATTATTGAAATGTTATCAGAATAGCTGAACTGCAAAGCGAATGAAAATACTGAAAAGGTAGAGAACACGGTAGTGCTTGGAGAAAAGAAAATAATCGCTAAATAGTTTGATGAAAAGACGATGAATACCATATAAAAATAACTTTAAAATGGCTGCTTATTTAAGGTATAATACAGACTAAATAAACACAATAACCAAATATAGAAAAATATCATAGAGGGAAGAATTTCAGATAAAAGACGGAGATTGGTATCTAAAAACAAAAAAGTTCACGAATAAAAGAAATGGATAAATAAAATAAAAATCTTCAGGACAATATATATATATATATATAGTTTCTACTATGCAAATGGCCCATTATTCCGTGAGCCGGAATTTGTTTCTAACTATAAAAAAAAATGATTCTCTCATTTCGGAATTCAAAGACATCACAGTCGACGTTTTGTAGTATTTTCTAATTTCTCTGATGTTTTCTCAGTGTAATCTTAATGTCTGGAACAGGGAAATTAATTCCAACATTTCCAGACAAAATGCAAGACAAAAGGAAATCAATGTTCTCTCCCCACCAACAAATACACACCTCTTCAAAAACTGTTACTTCTTTTTTTGTAGAAGAGATATAATGTTCTCTGTGTGATGAAGTACATAATGATTTCTGTACATATTTATAAAATATATGCAATCAAATAAAAAACTTTACCGAAATGATACATTATATTGTAAGCAAACAGTTAACTTGCTATCGAACAAGACTTTATAAAATTTTCCAATTTGCTTAATCTTTTTCTCTTATGTGCCGTGTCATTTCAGGACATGGGCGTTCATGGACTTCCAGATCTTTCTATCCTTTGTAGCACTTAGCACCCTTTCTCATTTTACCCTCCCAAAACCTGATCCGCCCTCCATTTGCTCAAATCCATCATATAGCGTACGCGATGCTTTCACCTGTTTATTCTTCCGAGTGTCTGTCTTGTGAATATTAGATTCTCCAAGCCCTCCTTCCTCATTAAATATACAAGAAACTTCAACTGTTTTTCTGATTTTTATTATCAGTTTCCTTTTTGTTTCCATCCTCTACAATACCTCAACGTTGCTCACATGTTCCGTCTATGGTATCCTCAGCATCCTTCTGTAGGACCATCTTTAGGTTGCTTCTATTCTTTCCGTTATCTTTGATGAGATTGTTCAGCAATGGTTGCCATGTTGAAAGATAGACATCATATAGCAATCCAGTACTTTCTTCCTTATTTCCAGCGAATTTTTTCTGTCTTCCAGTACTCTACACATCTTCTAGAATTCCAAAATGCCTTTCGACTTCAGTGTTGCACTTGTCTTCTTCTGTTAAAGCACGTCCTTTAAATTTAGATTTCTGTATCCATGTGATTTTAGTATGCCTAGCCAGGAGTTGACATTTTGGACTTTACTCTTTAATGATTACCATGCATTCAGTTTTCTTATAGTTTATATATAGCCCTTTCTTTAACTACTTCCTGTAGTAGGTCTTGTAATTTCCTTTCCGTGTCAGCTATTCGCACTTTATCAAATGTATATCCTATATTGTTCAGATTGCGGCTGCCAGTGACGAATACTAGCAAGAGACCGAGTTTTCTTAGAATTGTCTCGCTGAATAGGGAGAATAGATCAGGTGAGAAGACGCTTCATTGTCTTACATCTCTTTCCATCATTGTAGATCCGATGAACTCGTTTCCTATCCGTATGCAAGCAGTTTGCTGCCAGTACAGGTTCTTGATTACGAAAAGCTCGTTCCCAAAAATGACAAGGTTGTCGACCGTCTCTATCAGGTCTTTGTGGCGTACCTTGTCGAATGCACTTACGTAGTCTATCATACACAGGTAAACGTCCTTCTGCATTTTTAATGCCAATCAAGGCCTAAGTGCCACACAATATAAATATTTTTGCAGTATATTTTCCCCTGTATAAGGTCCAGGATAAACTCGACGTAGAGGTTTACATAAAGAGATAGTTTATACGGATAGAAACGCTGATGGAATACGGAGGGAGTGTGGATGGTTTGCGATTATGTAAGTGGCATTAGCGCGTCGTAGACATGGAGGTTTGACGTGGTAGGAGATACAGTTCAATCAAGCACTTTCTATGGCAGTAGCGATATAGAAGTGGGAGACTCACCATATCTCGCCTGTAAGAGTGTAGTTGGGTGTGGAAAAGTCCTTGTCCAATGAGTTTTCGGAGACGCTTTTGAACTCTATCAAGCCTGCGAAGTGAGGTTTTGACACCTCCTAGCTAAATATGGCAACTATCGTCCATTTTCGGCCTGATCTGGCACTTAAAGGTAAAAGATAGCATGAGGAGATAGGGGATTAACGGTGTAGTACAGAGGGCTGGGGTAATATGAGGCCCAGTAACTTTTCAAGCTCATGGCCTTCTCCAAGAAATATTCCTTTATCCTGTCTAATGGTAGTTAAGGTTTATTGAATGTATCCAGTTTGGCTTTAAAGCCATTGAATATAACGAGTTTCCTCCCATGTGATGTTAGTTTTATTCAGAAGAGAGGACAGCGGCCAGTTACTGATCATTTGTGTCTTTAATAAATCTAATGCAATCAGCAAAAGATACAACCCAAAATGCCAAGTGGGGGGTAACAGAATCAAGCAAGTACAAAAATTTAAGTACCTAGGAAGTGTTCTAACAGATGGAAAGTGTGACACGGAGATCCGAAGGCGAATTAGCATGGCAAAGGACGCGTTCCAGAAGATGAGCAAAATACTAACACACAGGAAAATCTCAATAGAAACCAAGAAAACAGTGTTAGACTGCTACGTGATGTCAGTCCTTCAATACCACAGTGTATGCTGGACAATATCATCGAAAATGAGGATAAAACTGGAAGCGGCCGAAATGTGGTTCTACAGAAGGATGCTACAGATATCGTGGACTGAGCATGCAAGCAACGATGAGGTGTTGGAAAGAATGGCAACAAAAAGGAAATTGATGCTGAGCATCAGGAAGAGACAACTGAAGTTCCTGGGACATGCAATGAGGAAAGAGAGCCTGGAGAACCTGATACTGACTGGTCAGATGGAAGGAGAGACGGAGGAAGGCAGCGGATAACATATTTGCAGGGTTTGATCAGGTAGATGACGGAACGGGGGTTGCCAGGAGCAACAGGAGCAAACATACTAAGAGCCACAAGGGATAGAGAGACGTGGAGAACCATGATCGCCTACGTCCTGAAGGGACAGGGCACATAGAAGAAGAAGAATGCAAAAAACAAAAAACTGAATTTTACGGCACGCCGTGAGAACTGAAATTATTGATTCTGAAAGAATGATTTATGATAATTTTTGACATTAATAGTTAAAACTTCATAATATATACTACTGTAGTGTATCTTAAAAAAAAACAACGCTGGAATCTCAAAGTGGCCATTATATGGTCATCAGCACGACATGATGTCACATGATTTTAGTGTTGAAGTAATTTACTTCTACATACAAAGCTCTATTAATATACGCCGCATTACAACAATTATATTTCCAAAAATTTAACATGATCTTATATAGATGTATATTTTTTCTATGTTTTGATCTTAAAGACCCGAGTTTAAATGTGAATACGTTATATGAAATAACGTTCAAGCGATGACTAGAAAAATGCACCAATTCAGCAAACAATAGGGTATTTTTTATAGATATTTATGTGCGTTGTGGTGCAGTGGATATCGACTCGGAACTAAAGATCGGGGTGCCAAGTTCGAATTCCAGTTGAATTCCTTGCATTAACTTAGACACAAACAACCCTTGGGGAAGGTATTAATCCGTCTCTTCCCTCCAGTTATGGTTAAAATAATACGACAAATTCGGTTCTATAGCTATGGCTGGCAACCAGTCTACCGCAAAAAGGAATGTCAACCTACTGCGGATAATCTTCTGCCTAATCAGTCATGTCTCTTTCGAAAGCGTGTATCACGTATGGCACTAAACTGACTGACTGATTTATTAGAGGAACCTTATCTCCTCTATGTTTTTTATCACATGAGTACGTATTTTGATACGGGATATATAACGAATTGTAATCAGTAAAAGTGCCAATTAGAAGTTGAGGATAGTATAATCAAACAGGTGCCGAAATTGAAATGCAAGGAAAGTTTTCTAACAGAGGATAGAATGTGCGATGTAGCTATCCAAACGCGTATTGCAATGGCCAGGAATAGATTCCAGAAACTGAGAATTGCGAAACAGAAAAAATTAACTGGAAACAAAAAAGAAAGTATTGGTTTGTTATGCGATACATGTTCTTCAATATGACAGCGAATGCTTGACAGTCTTATTAAAGACTAGCAGTATAGCCCGCGTTACTCGGGTGTAATGAAAGATTTAAAACTAATCCATGGTCCTGGAGCTCAGACTCTTTGGACGTTGGCACGAAAGACTAAAAAGTAACAATTGTTTCCAATTAAAGCGAAAGCGTAGATTTTAAAAAAAATGAATGGATGTAAGTCAAATTTTGATTTCCTGGTATCGATATCAAATAATATTTTTTTCGTCGTAAACTGAATTTTGAAGGCTAAATACGTCCTCTGAGTAAATGGTATCATGGCTGAAAATAAGAATTACAATTATATCTCCTTAGAGCCAAACCCGAAGCAAAAACTAAAATAAAAGAGCTGAAAAAAATACAGACATACAGGCAGATAAACAGACACACAGGCAAACATCTTGCCTTTTAAGTTTCAAGGTTGCAGTTCTTACACTAGTGCAGAAAATCTATAATATATATTATCGATTTTCTGCACTATTGTAAAAACTGCAACCTTGAAACTTCTGAATAACGTTTCTTATGTCTTTGTCTATGTGTGTATCAAATTTGATTAAAATCGGACCACTCCTATAACCCGATTTTTTCGATTTTTGATATTTTTTTAGGGTACCTCGACACAAAATCTAGCTAAGAACACTCGCAGACGCTTTTAGTACAACTGTGTAAATTTTCAAGAAAATCAGTTCAGCCGTTTCGGAGTCTATAGGTAACGGACGCACACACAGACATACACACACTCAAACAAAGTTCCATTTATAAATAAGTTTAGATGAAGGAAAGACTTGAAGCAACCTAAATGTGGTTCAATAGAAAAATGCTGAGGATACCATGGACCGAATATGTGAGCCACGACGATGTTTTGAAGAGGATGGACACGAGAAGGAAACTGGTACATAATATGAGGAAAAGGCAGCTAAACTTTGGGGACAGGTAATGAGAAAGGAGGGCTTGTAGAAACAGGACGGATAGAAGGGCGGAGAGACAAGGGCATACAACACATGACATACTTGATGGAGTTAGGCAGATGGATGGTGGAGCGAGGATTGATTCGGATAACAGGAGAATGGGTATTAAGAGCAACAATAAATAGGAAGATGTGAATGGCCATGATCGTCTACGTCCAGAAAGGACACAGCACATCGGCAAAGAAGAAAGAATAATGCGGCTGTTGTGAATATTCGCAAGGTCGTGTAGTATGTGTCCGTTTTTATTTCATTTTTTTTTTTTTTAAATTTGCTTGTGAGTAAGGATCTGGATATACAGGTTATGGTCTAATAAAAAAAAATATGAAAAAGAATATTGAAAAATAACAATTTTTAAAAACTTTTACCTCAAGTTTCATTAATGCTAATATTTATCTGTAATATTTGTGCAAAAAAACGAAACTCTTTTCCTACGTCTCAACAGGCAATAATCAAGCAAATTCTCTCGTAATTCTTAAAACATAAAGCCAGGTATTTTTAAAACAATAGAACTTGATTGGAAACTAACATATGTCACTGAACTTGAATTTTTTTAAGTGTTAATAAGATCAAGGAAAACTAATCAGTCAAAATATAATATAATATATATATATATATATATAAAGTGCGAGAAGCCGTGAACGTTTTGTTTAAATTGTAGATTTATTCTTGCTATTAAATCTACACTTTAAACAAAACATTCACGGTTTGTCGCATTTTTTTCTTTTCTACCAATTTCACTCGTTGCAAACAACCCCTATTTATGTTTTTTAATATATATATATATATATATATATATATATATATAATATTTTCTATACATCCCACAATAGCGGGTAAATATATAAAATAAATTTGAAAATGAAAAATAATTTTCAAGCATATTTGTTTACCGTAACTTTGCAACGGTTTCACAGATGTGTGGCTATGCCATGATATATCTCACCTCAAAATATATTTCTGTCATTTTTCCGCTTTATGCAAAAGAAATAAAACGGAAAAATATCTCCTTTCTCTTTAAAATACAAAATATAAAACTGGAAAACTGATAAAGCTACTATGCATAAGTATTCTTCAAATAACCGGTTCTATTTTCAACTTTATTTCGTCTCTCTGTCTCTCTTACACACACTCAGACACACACACACACACACAGATACACAAATGGTGATTTTTTTAAGCGCAGCTCTTATGTTGCACAAGACTGAAATTTTGTTACACTCAGTGAGGATCATACACACTACTCATTTACAATGATTCTAACGAGACAAGCTTGCTAACTATTACACCACCACGAGGTGGCCAACACACACGTATATGATGGATATGTAAACATATTACACTGAGTTGTGAGTGCTGACATGACAACTTGCGAGAGTGTGTAGAAAATTTTTGCCATTTTTTAAATTTAATTTTCCCAATATTCTTACATGTTTGCTTTTTTTACTAAAGATAAGAAGTGTAAAAATATCCCATAATTTTCGACTTTCTAATCACTTTCAGCTCTTTAACTGGCTATTATTAAGGATGTCTTTTTCCGATGTCTTTTCTTTTCTTTTCTTTTCATGTTTCATTGCGCTAGTAAAGTAGAATATTAATCTACTGCGAAAAAAAGCATGTAAGAAAAGTGGAAAAATTAAATCTAAAATTAAGAAAAAATATTCTTGTTGGCCGTCTTATATCAAGAACACAAGAAACACAATCTTGTAGAGTGCATTAAATTTTATTCATTATATTAGTCATCGCTAGTTTAGATTTGATAGGGTCATTATTATGAGAAACAGCAAGGGATGCTATCCTCCATTTTCTATAATATATTACAAATTTTACATGTTTTTGAGGAATTACCGCAGAAATATTGTTTTTAATAATTTTTCGTTTATAAAATTCGTCCTGTTTATAATTAATGTGCATTTGGCTGCAATAAATATGTTGATGTTTTCTTGTGTGTTATTTTTAATGCTAGTGTCATGTTTTTTCTTTTTAGAATAATTTGTTTATCAGTGATGTAGTTGGGAAATTTATGGCTGACTAATGTTTGCTTTTTGAGTTTTTGTTAGCTTAAAAATATTCTTTGTGGGGAAGAATTTTGATGTGCTCTTTTAAGAAATTTGTTATTACTGCTATTTTATATCTTTCTGGGCATTGAATATAATAATTAAGAAGACAAGAGTTTTTACAAGCGTTTTTTTTTATAGAGACAAGTGATTGGTTTTTAGTTCTACATTGACGTCAAGAAATGGGATTTTGTTATTTATCATGAGTTCATAAGTAAATTTCATCGATGAGTTCTTTTTAAAATTTAATTTTAGATTTACGATTTCGTTCATGTTTTTTATTAAAACAAAAATGTCGTCAATGTACATTGTGTAAATCACCGGTTTGTTGGTTGTTAGTCTATTTACTTTTTCTAACTAATTTCCTTGGTATTCAGAAGGGGTAAGTGATAGATTTATTAGTATCCCAAAGTTAGTTGCTTATGCGTACGTGAATGTAACTAATTCGACTGGTATTCTAAATCAGCTTTTCGATTCCTTATTCCGAGTCGCTATCATTACACCATCCTCACATTCCATGTCCACAATTGTCATCGGGAATAAAATTGTGGTCTGAGCTTCTGTCTCCTCTTCCCAGTATTACTTGTAAACTGGTCACCGAACTACAGTTTGTAGGCCCTCATTGCAAGGATGAAGCTGTTAGCCACTTTTAGTTTTCTCGTCAAAGTGACTAAAGAGTCTCATCTAGTCCGGTTTTGAAATTAGAGTGATCCCTTTATTAAACAGAGTGTCAGCCAAGGCTAACCAGCTCTGTCTACTCTGTCTTTGATTATGTTTAGTATAAATCATATTGTTAATATAGATTTGTCTAAATCGAAAAGAGTTCACACATTTTTTTAAAATACAGTTTATTTTCATATACGAACCTGTGAATGAAGAAAACCGCTTTCAAATATGGAAATTCTTTAATTGATTTTCATGTTTTCTCTGACGCCTGCCTTTCAGGTATTTTTGACGAAATTTGAGCTAGCACCTAATTAAGAGAGAAATAAATATTCCCATTTTAAAATAATTATTACTTTCTCTTGCACTGTAAAGATACAACATTTTTTAATTGTCTGTGAATGATTTATTATTTTATGAAATTGCATACCAGTCATATCTCAAGTGAAGGTATGATGAAGTAATGGGTAACGGCTCAGATTGAAGAATCGGAGAACCGAGTTCGAATTACAGTCGGAGTCATTATATTGAGTTACAGGCTAATAGCCTTAGGAAAAATATGAATTCATCTTCTTTCCTTCAAGCTATGGGTAAATGGCAAAGCAAACTGGATTCTATAGTCTTGGGTGGCAACATCGCCCCGGAGTTCGATAATCATCTCTCAGTTGGGTTTCTATCTTCGGGAAGAGTGCAGCTCAGTTGTGCCTCTGTTTGAGAACAGAGAGGCAACTGAGGATAATAGATGCTGTGATGTTCCCGAACCCAGTGAAGAGACGCCCGAGGCTACCTACCAACCTTCTACTGCTACCTCATGCACTAAAGATGTTTGATAGCTAGTCATACCGATTCAGCGCAAATGTCAGTTTTTGTACCTGATCTAAGTGTATGCGCTCTGGTTTCTCAACTTGTGTTATATCTTTCCTTTCTTTTATCAAATTAGCACAAATTTTTAATTGTTCATTTAGTAGCATATCAACTTCTTATTGGTTATTTAATGCTGAAAATTTAATTTTCTTGGTAGCATTAGTAGTTTCTTATAATTCATTTTCTTTTTCAAAAAATGTGTCGCTGGTAATCTTACTATAAATTTTTATACTTTCGTATTGTTTAACTCAAATGTTGGTGATAACTTGTTAACCATAGCTGGGACTTTAACAGGTACCACCACCCTGAGTCAGAGTTATCCTGGAAACAACAGCAATTAAGAGATGGTTCCATAGACATAAAACCCACTCGATCATAGTTCCCGGATGTAGTTTATCGTCATACCCAGGACGAAAAAAAAATTCGAACCTATCCATAATAAACAAACTCTAATCAATAAGCATATATTAGACAATACTTCTCAATAACTAAAATAAATTGCTTGGATTTTTTTTTAAATTCCGGGAGCCTCTAGATAGCAATAAATAATGAACTGTTGATTTTATTAAATAATCACGTTGAACAAATATGAGTGCGAATACACGGGAGTTTAAAAGCGACAACCCGTGCCTTTATATCCAATTAAATTTTTTCTAAACCGATAAAGCCTAATTATCTTTACTTTGTACATGTATTCAGCAGAGAATTGCCACAAAATTTATACACTTTTCTGGTCGCGGAAATAATTGGTGATGACTAAGTAAGCAGAAACAATGACTCCCTTACGTATTTTATGAAGTTTAACATTTGTGTTTGTTAGACAAAATGTTTGTTTGCACAATTTTATGCAAAATGGTATTTCAAATATTGATTACTTTAAACGTTAAAACCAAAAGTATCGCCATTAAGTGAGTTGATTATATTTAATGATTTTAAATCTTTCCTAAGATAATTATTTCAAGTCGATTTTTCTTGTTTAATGACGCCTATTTTTTGTTTACATCGATTTGTTTTCTCTTTTTTTTTTTTGTAGGTAAGTGTGTACGATTTCTACTTTATTGGTTTTTGTACAAGTTTGGATGAATTTCATATTCTTTTAGGTGAGTAACATCAAAGAATGTATAAAAAATATCGCATAAAAATTATTTCTTCTTACTTTTAAAGCACACAGTCTCTTTATTGCTATTATTGCAATGTGTATACTTATTCGAATAATATATTCAGTATATCGGGGAAAATATTGACACCTTAATTTGTAATTCAGGATTTTTGCTCAATAAAAACTAATCTCAGTACTCTCAACATTGCTCTTGTTTTTCCGGGATTTTCCTTATTGTCTTCATAAATTTCCTTAGTAGTCCTCATATTATAGACATGAGCATGACTCATTTAACAAAGATTGAATGTAAGATCTTTCTAGTTTTCTTTTCTTTTTAATATTGAACTGAAGTCAGTTGGAAAAATTATTTGTTCTTGATACAAATTATTAATACGAGTGTACCCCTGCCGTAAAAATGACGGTAAAATATCCGAGATTATATATATAACGGTTTTTATTATGATAGAAGGATATATATATATATATATATATATATATATATATATATATATTCTTCACTACTTGACGGCATAACATAATTATTGCAAAAATATAAAATAATAAGACAGTTAAAGAACAAACACGCGGGAAGAGCTTACATAACTAGTAGTAAAATTTTGTAACTTGTAAAAAGAATGGACTGATCTGACGCTACCTCGATGTTGTTCCTCTAATGAACTGAGCCAAAACTTTTTAGATTTTTTTTCTCTCTCTCTCTCCATGTGTGTGACAGGAGGGTAATATATACGTAAATAAACAAGTGTCTTTATTGTAAATGAGAAAATTGTTTACTTGTTTGGGTGAATTAAGCGATTTCACTACATTACTCATGATAAGAAAGATTTTTCCAGTAAATATTATGAAATACGATATCCTATACTATAGAATTGAGACTATTAAAATATATTTGGAAAATCACCGCAAAAGGAAATCTTTTAGTTATTTAAATTCATTTCCGTCCTTGTTTTATAATTCATAGTCTTCTTCTACGTGCATTATTCTTACAGGACGTAGACGATCATGTCCTTCCACGTCTCCCTATCCCTGGTGCCTCTTAGCACGCTTTCTCCTGCTATATCACGCAAAAGGCTGTTCTGTCATCCACCTGCTCAGGCCCTTCAAATGTGATATCCGCTACTTTCAGCTGTCTCTTTTTCCTTCTATCTGGAAAGTTAGTATAAGTTTCTCCAAGCCCTCCTTTTTCATTGTATGTCTCAGGAACTTTAGCTGTCTCGTCCTGATAGTATTAATTTCTTTTTCGTTTCCATCCTTAGTAACAAGTTATAATTGTGAAAATTGAGTTTCAAAACTGGCATATATTTTTTATTTAATTATTAGAGTTAGATAACCACCCTACACTGATTTGTAAAGTTTGACTTTGTTTTGCTGAGTTTAAACTAGTAATTATTAATTATAATAATAATTAAGAAATGGCAAAGAAAAGGCGGATGTGCCTTTTGGTGCAGTGGATATCGATCCGAAACGAGAATTTCAGTTGAATTCCTTGCATTCACTTACGCACATATACCACTGGGAATGGTATTAATCCCTCTGTTCCCTCCAGTTATGTGTTAAATAATAAGACAGATTAGGTACTATAGCCTTAGCTGGCAACCAGTCTACCGCAGAAAGTAATGGCAACCTACTGCGAGATAATCTTCTGCCCCGTCAGTTTTGTCTCATTCGAGACATGATCGCCCGAAACACGTATGGCATTTAACTGAAAAGAAAATCATGAGAAACTTTTAGCCTGCTACTTTAATAGCGACTACAACAAAGAGGATAAAATATTTACTAATTATATTTTTACCTAATGAACAAATATTGTATTTAAGCAAACGAAAATATAAACGAGAACAAAGCAGAATAAGGCGAAATTAATAGAAAAATAGCTTTCAATGGCGCAAAGAAACGAAAATTCGAAGAGAATTCAAATTAGAGAACAAAGAACCCTTGGCTCTGCCTGGAGTCTAGAGAAGAAAGAAGAGTACAAAACAAACGGACAAGGAGTGTATAGTGCAAAAGAAACAGAAGTTTCCAAGAAAAATGAAGAATGAATAAGATGCTATGCAGACAAAGGTGGAAGCAAGCCAAAGGCAAATCAAACGCGATAAGACGAAAGGATATTTATAGAAGTAAGTATATATGGTGAGTGCAGAAAAGACAATTTATTCTTTCTTTTTTTTTAAATTTAGGCTGCCAAAAATGAAAGAATAATAAAAATCGCAGATGGATTAGAATTAATTAGTTATCCTTGTCCTTGTTGTACTGGTTGCAATTGTGTGTTTTAGAAATCTATAGTCGCATCTTTTCTTCATAAAGAAACGTTTTGTTATCTCGGTCTTTCAATACTAAAAAGGAATTTTTGACATAGATTAAAAGAAAACTGGGTAGAAGAATGAACGTATGTTTTCTGTCTCACTGTTTTAATCAAGATTATTTTGGCAGAAGGATGAATACATGTAATTAAATTTTAGAAAATGGCATTCACATAAAAGTAAGACCTTTTGAGCTGATTGCATTTGAATACCTAGGAAGTGTTCTAACAGAAAACAGAAAGCGCGGCACGGGGATCCGAAGACGAATTGGCATGGCGAAAGAAGCATTCCAGAAGTTGAGTAAAGTATTAAGAAACAGGACAATTTCACTAGAAACAAAAAGGAGAGTACTTTATTGCTATGTGGCGTCTGTTCTTCAGTATGGCAGCGAATGTTGCCATATGTTCCTTTGAAGATGAAGGAAAAATTTGGATCAGCGAAAATGTGGTTCTACAGAAGGATGCTGCGGATATCATGGACCGAACATGTGAGCAATGTCGAGGTTTTGGAAAGGATGGCAACGAAAAGGAAATTAATACTGAGCATCAGGAAGAGACAACTACAGTTCCTGGGACATGCAATGAGGAATAAGGAATTGAAGAACCTGATACTATCAGGCTAGATAGAGGGGAAAAGAGACAGGGGAAACAGCGGATAACATATTTGAAGAACCTAATCAGGTGGAAGACTGAACAACGGTTGCACGGTGCAACAAGAGAAAGCGTGCTAAGAGCCATCAGGGACAGGGAGATGTGGAAAGCCATGATTGCCTATGTCCAGAAAGGACATGGCACATTAAAGAAGAAGAAGCATTTGAATGTAACTATCTAAAAACCATTATTTTTTTTTTAATCATTTCACCCCAAGCAAGGCATTCCTACTGCTACTATTGCGCTTGGGGCTACATAGGGAAAGGTAAATAGGAAAGAGTGGTTAGATATAGGAAATGTCAGAAGGGGGTGACAGATAGATAGATGGGTGGGCGGGAAGAGTGTTTGAAAAATGGAAGCGAGTTAGTTTGTTAGGAGGTGTCTATTGACCTTACATTTAAACTCCTGGAGATTGTAGCCGTCGGGGAAGCAGTCATGTGGAAGGGAATTCCAGAGTCGGGAAGTACGAGAAAAGAAACTGTTGGAGTAGAAGTTGCGGTTGCATTTTATCGGTTTCACTGTAAAAGGGTGGGATCTAGTTGCTAATCTAGTATCTCGTGCAAATTCGAAGGTACCAGTGATCTAAGTTCATCGGAGCAGAAGCCGTGAAAGTATTTGTCTATACTTTTGAGATGAGGAAATATTTATATTGTTTACAGTACTCGGACTGTCATCTTCGTCTTTATTGCTATACGTTAGATGTTTCAGCTTTTGTACTCTCTGGCCACATTCAAGTGCTCGGAATTTCGAACTAGTGATCGAAATAATGGGTTGATTTCTAAGTTCTGTTCTAAATTCCTCAGTAACACGATCTGTATGATCAGCTAGGTAAACGTTGCTCCACGAATTGCGACACAATCGGTTACAAGAACGACAGATACTGTTAGAGTTCGTCTGGAACAATTCAAACTTTGTACAAACCGATTCCACGCAGAATCCAGGCTGTAATTATTGCGAAAGTCTGTTCTACCACATATTGAAATAAATTTTCTTGGAATCTCAAGGCAACCTACTGCGGGATAATCTTCTGCCCAGTCAGTCATGTCTCTTTCGAGACATGATCGCCCAAGCGTGTATCACGTATGGCACTTAACTCACTGACTGTATGTACCTTCCACTGGAAAAAGAAAAGTAATATAAAGTAAAAGAAAAACAGATATATATATCTAAAACAACATATCACTTTCTTGTAATTGATAATACTAGACAATTCCGCTGAGATTGTATTGATAATAATGAATGTAACATATAACAGTTTTATTTTGATCCTATTATTATAGTACAACTTGTGTCTTTTTAATCCCTTACCATAAAGATTGCCCAACATACTGAACATTTTTGATGCCAAACCGTTTCAAGTCATAAGCCCTGACAGCTTTCCACATATGAATCTAGTTATTGTATGTGAATTACTGTGGTTCATTGGCAAAAAGAGTGAAATAGTTTCCTGTTGTTTGAAATTCTGAGTATTCCAACTGGTTACCTTCCAATGTAAGAGAGTGCAGTCTGTTCCAGGGCAATATTTCTGTCTTAGATGTATTGAGAGATGATATTAATTCATAATATTTTCATGAATTTTGTGTACAATCAAACGCAATAGGCTAAGATTAATTTATAACTCAATTCGTTTATTAATTTTTCTGCTTTGAAATCTTTACGCTGCCTGCAAAAACTAAGTGGCGGATTTCTAGTGAAGAAAATTAAAATCTCATGGAAACAGAAAAAATATTAAGAGCCTTCTTAATCGCATAATACGTCTTATGTGCAAATAAATCTCGAATCGTTTGATTAGATGATTATAAAATTTGCACCTGCGAACACATTTCTCACTGGAATTAACAGTAGAGATATCATATATCTGTCAGTTAAGTGCTATAGGGGATACAGGCTTGAGCGATAGTGTCTCGAAAGAGACATGAATAACTGAGCAGATGATTTGATCGCAGGATATTGCCATTATTTTCTGTGGTAGATTGGTTATCAAACAAATTTATAGAACTTAATGTGTCGTATTATTTGCCTCATAGCTAGAGAGAAGAAACGGAATAATACCTTTTCCAAGAGTATTTGTGCGTAAGTAAATTCAACGGGATTTGAATCGGATCTTCAATTTCTCGTTCCTATTAAATATTCACGGCAACACAAAGCAAATATACCAGATATATTTGTGCATATTGTGAGATTTTATGACCAGAATAAACGCAGTGGAATAGAAGTTTGCATTATAAACAGGTATTTTTTTTTCTGAAGTGTTTAAATTAATGCCAAAAATATTCAAGGATCGCACAACATATGAAGCCGGATTATACAACTGTATATACGGTTTATGGTTGTGTTGTAGTGCAATGGATATCAGTTCAGAATGAGAACTCTGAGAACCGAGTTCGAATTCCAATTAAATGCATTGCATTCACTTACGTGCAAATACTCTTGGGAAAGGTATGAATCTGTCAATTCACCCTCCACCTATGGGTTCAATAAAAAGAAATATTGGATTCTATAGCGCTGGATGGCAACCAGTCTACCGCAGAAAGTAACGGCAACCTATTGCGGGAATAAGTTGTATAGCGTTGGTAAGCAAACAGTCTACAAAAGCAAGAAAACCAACTATCAATCATGGATTGAAAAAGACATGATCGTCCAAGCGTCTATCACTTATGACATTTGATTAAGTAGCTGATATACGGAATAAAGAATAAAAAATATTATATCCCTCCGTTTTATCTCCAAATATTTTCATGTCTTGCAGACAAGCCATTTCCATATTTTCCCGACCACATGAATTTGATCGTGCTACTAAATTGGCGTATAGACCCAACATCTGACCGTTGAAACAGTTGAATTTAACAATCTATTCTACTCTAACAGTTTCTTTTCTCGCACTTTCTGTCTGTGGAACTCCCTTCCGTTTACTTGCTTCCCAGATAGCTACAATCTCAAAAGATTTAAATGCGCACTCAATTGCCATCCTCTATATTCTTGGAACCCGTTCATCTTTTATTCTATCTTAAATACCCACTGGTCTCTCTCTCTCTCTCTCTCTCTCTCTCTCTCTCACACACACACACACACACACACACACACACACACACACACACCTCCTCCGCAATAGTAACCGTTCCGCGTTGCTTGGGGTTAAATGATAAAAAAAATATCTTTCAGTAGACAAGAAATGATACAAAAACTACTGCAGTCTCTCATGAAAAAGAGCGTGTAAAGTAAAAAGAAAAATCGTCGAAGTGAGGAATGACATGTCGGGCAAAATTAATTATTACAGTAGAAAATATAAAATAGGGTTAATGAAAGTGTAAGTAGAAAACAAAATAGAAATCAGACAAAGAAAAACCAAAACAAAAGAAAAAACAAAAAAAATTAAATAAACATATTCAAATGCGAATTCTGGAAGAAAGATAAGACAAAATTACAAACTAAATAACCCAAAATAAATGATAAACAAAAAGCAAAAAAAAAAAAGAAACAAAATACACACAAACAGACAAAAAAGCAGAAAAAAATTACTCAAAGTGACACACACACACACACACACGTACGCACACATCTATATCTATAAAAGTGACGAGGGTGAACGTTGTGTAAGTATTTTTTTTTGTTTGATAGATTCGTCTTACCGTCTGCATTTTGCAGTCTAGCACGCCGGGAGTTGCACTCAGATGTAGATCAAAATATTTTAGAACGCTAACGACTCCTTGAAATTTTTTAGAAAGCCAAAATTAGTGGTAGAAAAATATATATTATCACCCCCACAAAGTCAGGGATCAGTTTATGCATTGATTATAATATAAAATCGATCACCTCACTTTATATTATCTATATCTATATATGTTGCCCCTCCCCCTCCCATCTTTATACAATAGAAACGTTCTACATTGTTATCTATATCTACAAAAGTGATGTGGGTGCACATTGTGTAAGTATTAATTATATCAATTCAACATATGTTGTTTATTCTTATTATTCCTTATAGTACCCGATTGCAACCGGGTTAAACTGCTAGTATAAAGTAAAACTCATTATATATATATATATATATATATATATATATATATATATATTAAAAACACATTATATATATATATATATATATATATATATATTAAAAACTCATTATATATATATATATATATATATATATATATATATATAAAACGCAGAATATTTGGTATTTAAGTCAGGTAAATTCCGACAGAGACGAAATCAAAAGATCTCAATGTTAAATTTATTTATTTAATTTAACAGAGTAATATATATACTAAAGCTTTCAGATTTTCTACAATTTTATGGTAATACATATTTCTACAATTTCATGGGTAATACATATTTCGCAAACCTGCTGTTCGTCAGACCAAAATGATACAACAGTTTATATTCAAAATCATCCAGAAAAAAATCACATACAGACACTCACGTGCCCATATGGAGAATAGATATTTGTAACGGTAATCTAAAAAAGAACATTTCCTAGCTCATTCAAAAAAAAAAAAAAGAAAGAAAAAGAAAAATATAGGAAAATCATAAATGGAACAAAGAAAAAGAAAAGAAGAACGAACAGTTAAAGAGAAAGGAAGTTAAAGTTAACGTTTTAGATCGACACCGTTTGTTCACTGCTATCCGGAATTCACGCAAGTAATCATATATAACAAGTGGGAGAGTCCATTCCTCGTAGGAGGGCATCATAACAGAAAAGGTCTCTTCTTCCGTCTCTTCTTCCTCCAGCTATGGGCTATATAGCAAAATAAACTGAGTTCTAATGCCTTGGTTGGCAATCGGTGTATCGCAGAAATTAATGGCAACGTACTGCAAGAATATTCTTCTGCCCGGTCAGCCATGTCTCATTTGAGACATGATCTCCAAAGTGTGTATCACGTATAGCATCTAACTGACAGACTAATCTATTAGAGTGACAATTTTAGGTAAATTAGAAAACAAGTAAATATATTTTTATCTGAGAACATAAAAGTTATTAAGGTCATTCGTACTAAAATATGTGTAATATTGTAGAAAATGTTACTAAACCTCAGAAAATTGGTGGCTAAGAGAAAGCATAAAATAATATCTACCACTAGATAAAGCTGGTTAGAAAGCAGATACTTTCTCACTTAATCTCTACCATTGACTACAAATGACCAATGGCGTGAATAATAATATTAAAAAAGTAATGATAACGAAAATATTAATAATAATGGTGAAACACTTATATAATAAAATACAAAAGCAAAGTAGAATTCTGAATCATAATTATAGTCACCTCCTGTGACCGACTGTAGAGATGCCGCAGATAAATCGGTAAGCAGCTGGCTTCATTTCGTTTGGTTATGAGGTTCTCTGTCTCTCTGTCTGTCTGTCTGCTTGCCTGACTGTTGTGTTTTTTTTCTCTCTCTGTCTCACTTTCTCAGGGCGTCGTTCAGAAAGAAAATGAATATCAAAAAAATAAAAAAAGAAAGACTATTATTCTTTTAACTGTCTGCCACTCGGTCTGGGGTAAATTTCTGTGAGAGGAAAAAAGATGTGCTAAAAATATAGCAAAAGATTGCAATGATTTTTTGTTTTGTTTTTTCCTGGCAAATTTTTATTTAACTTAAATAAGTCCAGCAAAAGGCCATGGGTAAAATGTGTTACAAACTGTACAAAAAAATAACGATATATAATTGTTTACAGAATAAGCTTACAGAATCAGACTGACAGTTTATTTGTATATATGAGGGCAATCTCCTCACAGATGAAAAAGTGACATGAAGCAACAGAAATGTGTTTCTACAGAAAGTTGCTGAGAATTAAACAGACATAACATAAGAACAACAACGAAGTTCTAGATATAAGGGCAACAAAAAGGAGACTTATATTTAATATCAGGAAAAGAGAGTTTAAATTTCCGGGACATATAAAGTAGAATGAAAGCTTATGAATGGATGATGCACGAGATAATGAAGGTGAGAGTGACAGGAAAACAATGCATGTCATTCCTGGTGAGCTTGCGTAAATGGATAGCGGAGCAGGTCTTAGAAAGTGGTGAAAGAAAGACATTAAGAGTTATAAAGGACAGTAGATTGTAGAGAGATGATTTCCAAAGTCCTTAAGGAAAACAGCACATAGAAAGGGAAGTTTCCGTTTGAGTCAAGACACGAACAGGTAAAAATTGATCATGGAAACATTCTCTTTGAAGTCAATTACTTAGGAAGAAGATGCTCAAATGGAACTTACATCTCTTCAGTGGAATATGAAGGGACTGAGCTTGGTAGGCGGAGATCTATTGTTATGTGTAGGTTAGAATTTACCGAACTAAGGAATATAGTTTTGAACATTTTCAATAAAAATAACGACAAATCAGAGAGAGGGCTGCAAAGATTCGTCTATTGGAAAGTTTTTTTTTTGTTTTTTTAGCCAAGAGGCAATTCATCAAGTATTGTAAGCTTTGATTTGTTTGTTATACAGTTTGCATTGGATAAAATTTCGTCTAAATTATGCAAATTATAACAACTGACATTTTATTTTCACAGATATATTTACCAAAATTACACAAAACTATCTTGAAATACAAAGTAGTGAATTTATTTAATAAAATCGCCATCGGAATTTACTGCGTCTCTTCTGGACGTTTTTTTTTTTTTTGTTATTGATGAATACAGATAATATTCTTGCCTTCAGTTCATTTTTGGTATAACAAGGATTTTATTATTTTATTAATTTTTTTTTATTTTTATTATTTTTATTTTTCTATCAATTGCTTACCACACATAACAATTAAATGGTTGTATTTTGGGGAGTTAGAACAGATTTAAGAACTAAAGTATTAAATGACTGAATAAAACCTTGTTTATAATAAATAGCAATTGTTTTTTTGTTTTTAGTCTCATAATGTTATATTCTTTTCCTATTACCTAAATGGCAAAAAAAACGAGGTTCTCTAATCACACACGAATAAATATTGGCTCCTGCTGATAAAACTAATTTAAAACTATTCGCTTTTAGAACATTTACTTTTATGACAGTCATGTTGAAAAATAATGAAGATAGGATTGCTTTGTAAAGTGGAGTCATAAGCAACTTTTGTTTAAGAGAAACATTTGTAAGGACTAATATATAATCTTAACTAATAATAATACGTGGTCGTTTAGAATAAATTTGGAGGGTACTAACTTACTCTCAGTCAGTTAAGTGCAATACGCTTTGGGCGATCATGTCTTGAAAGAGACCTGACTGACTTTGCAGAAGATTATTCCGCAGTAGGTTGCCATTATATTCTAGCCAATATATATGCTAGCCAATATATATTCTATGCCAATATATATGCTAGCCAATGCTATAGAACCCAATCTGTCCTATTATTTAACCCATGGCTGAAGAGAAATGACGGATTCATACCTTTCCCAATGGTATTTGTGCGTAAATGAATGCAACAGATTCAACTTGAACTCGAACTCGGCTCCCGGATTTGTCGTTCCGAGTCGGTACCCACTGCACCACAACGCACAAGTCACTATAGATTTTATATAAAAGTATCACAATCTCTCTTTCTCTCATTTCGGCTCTAATCCGCAGAATGTTGCAGGTAATAGACATTGTTCAGTTTTCCTGTAAGGAGATACTCTATAGGTCAGCCAACTACTTAATTTCAAACCATCTACTGGGATCACACACATGTACGTGTACATACACATAGACGCACGCACTGTCATTAAATCAATAAAAGTTTTCATTCTGTAGCTTTTTTATACACTTAAATATAATTTCTACTTACTTTTCTTTTGTGACCTAAGTGATTTGCTATAACACGCACAGGCAAACTCGTATATTTGTATATATCACTTTTTTAGAGATTATATAATTCTCTGACATATTCCGGCTACATTCACACTTTTCTGTCAGACACTATTGTGCAAGAATGTCGTTTAGCTTTTATCTGTAACAAACCAAAATATATGGGCTATTGAAGAAAGGTGCAAACTCTAGTTATAATGCTATTCTATCATCCTGTTAAAATCCTGGGCATAGCACACGGAATAACCCTAGTACGTGTCCGAACGATGTGAGTGCGTTCTGATATCATTAACAATATCACAATTTAATTTGTGCACTGACAAATCGAGTATTTATTTTAAACAAATGAGAGGTACGTGATCGTTTCGTTTACATCGTAAAATTTCAGTGAATAAAAATTTCTAATCAAATTAACGAATGTTATTGTTCAATTCTCACAAGCCGGACCTATTTCACCTCACATTTAAATCTCGTGCAAACTTACAATTTATTCACAGGTTGAAACAATTGTTTACCTATAATCGTTTAGTTTCACATTCATTTTCCCTCGTTTTACTTTAAACAATAGCTTATTCATTTAACGTGTTTATTTCTGCTCATTCGCTGATTATTTTATGCTAAATTGAATTGATATTGAATTGTTTATTATAGTGTTTTATTTGTCGGAGAAAATTAATCACGCTGCCAGATATTTTATCCCATATAAAGAAGGAATCTGGAATAAAATAGGTGTTTTTGAACAGAAGAATGCTAAAAATACCGTGGACAAAATATGTAAGTAAAGAAGAGGCTATAATGGAAATGAGATCGAAACGTGTATGGTATACTTAGAATGTATTTGAATGTGCATTTTGGTGTAGTGTATATCGGCTCCGATTAAGAAATTGAAGAGCCGAGTTCGAATTCCAGTCGAATTCGTTTCATTAAATTACGCACTTAGAAAAAGTATTAATCTGTCTATTCTCTCATCAGCTATGGGTTGCATAGCAGGACAAAGTGGGTTCTATTGCTTTGGTCGGCAAACAGTCTACTATAGAAAATCTACTGCCTAGTCAGACATGGATCGAAAAAGATATGATTGCCCCAGTTGTATATAAGGAACAGATGACGTTTCTGGGACATGTAATGAAGAAATTGCCCTTGGTGAAATGACGATCACATTTCCTCTCAGAATCTACCACTTTATAGAATAGTCCACTGTGTCGATGATTCCTTGTGAACTAAACACTTCCTTGTACCACTCAATCATTCTTAGAATAATGCTACTACATATGCTTCGATGCTGTATATTTAGAAATTTTTAAAAAATCTAGATAAGAATCAGCAATATTATTAGTATTGACTTGGCGTCTCGGATTCAGTCCCTTTTCTACCACCGTAAATCTGCTTCCCTCTGCCTTTTCTATAAAGAAATACTTTACTGCTAATTATTTAGATGAACTCTTCGCAATGTTAGTTCAATTTTATAAATTTAAGTGCAGTATGAGATTGGCAACAATTTTCAGTTAAAATAGCTAGATGTAAACATAAACACTGTACTAAGATTTTTTATATATTTCACGCACTTCCTGCTTGTGGAACTCGGCTACATATTTTATTATATATTTATTTTAATTTTTTGTTGCATAATTATTGATTTTCAAAAGTTTAAATGCAATGTCAATCATTAGCTACTGGCTTCCTGAATATTTTTTGTTCTCGCTCCTTAGTAATTTTTAAGTGTTCTAATTCTTTCACACCCAGTATTCTTTTGTGTCATAGGGGCTTTACTGCCTTACTTAGAGTAAATTCGAGTTTTTTTAAGGACTATTTGGTTGTAACTAACCTCCTCATAATCTTTTTCTAAAACCCCTCCTTTTATTCATATCCCGAATATCATTCACTGTTATCATTTTCTATATAACAGTCTGATTTGAGTGAGTCCTTTTCCTTGTGTTGGGTGAATGTTTCTAAAAAATAAAGAAAGAACATATTCAAGGAGGTGATGAACAACGACTAAATAGATTACATAAATGAAATGCAGAACGTCTACAGAGAGAAAATGTACAATATTCCTTGGAGATACAAAGTACGAGAAATAGTGGCATGCTATGACCAACCGTTTCTTAAAACGTAAGTTACATAGGAAACTGAACTATTACTGTAATATGTGCATACTTTAACCAAGGTCTTTTATTTTAACTCAATAAGGACTACACTTATTACGGTAGCATATCGTCCAGAAAATCTTGTTTATTTAACCATCTCTTTTGGCAAAGTGTCAAAGCATAAATTTATTTATGTATTCATTCGTGTTCGTAAAGAAGTAGGTGGATGTGCATTGAGAGCATTGTTTTGCAGGACTACATTTTTAAACAAATTTACCCCGACCTATACAAATAAAAATAACCTGTTTTATCAGACGGAGCAACCTAACAGTCCCCACTGACTATATACAATAATTATCATGTTAGAAGCTCAAAAATATCCAGACATATAAACATGGCATCAGTACACGAAACTTACACTGCTAACAAAGCGATCATCGTCAAACAAAGAAAATTAAGTAATATGGCGGAATGTCAGGAATGAGTAAGAATGAGGGAGTGAATGACGATTAAATGTAAGGGAAAAGTAAAGATGGAACTAGAAAAAATCAATCTGAATAATGAGGTAAATATTTAAAATTAATACAGGATGAAGAGGTAAGACAGCCAGTTAAAGAGAAGACATATTTTTTTTTATAATCGTATCACCCCGAGCAAGGCGGTAAGGCCACTGATATGGAGGGGGCTACGTAATATTGAAAAGATTGGAAAAGATAAAGCCGGACACCACATCC
This sequence comes from Ascarosepion bandense, assembly GCA_037127315.1. Taxonomy (NCBI): domain Eukaryota; kingdom Metazoa; phylum Mollusca; class Cephalopoda; order Sepiida; family Sepiidae; genus Ascarosepion; species Ascarosepion bandense. The sequence goes on from JBBBDQ010000303.1 coordinate 4,826,143, forward strand.
TAAACAGGGAACAAGGGATGAGCCTCTTAACCTGTTCAATAGACGTAGGTGGAGTGTGAACCGGGTGATAGATAGATCTAGACCATAAATATTCCTCCCAGTCTCTCCCCTACTCTCTCTCTCTCTCTCTCTCTCAGACTTTCTCTCTCTTTTCTTCCTATATTTCTCTCTCACTCTGTCTATATCTCTGAGATCAAAAAATGCTATTCAAGATAATTTGCCTCCGACAGAAATCACTTATATATATATATGTATTCCTTCAGTGAAGAACGATGATTTACTTAATCATGATGGCCACCAGTGGCCAAATCGGTAACAGAATGATTCGATGATAGGAGCAATTTTTACGTAATTTAGACTATAATTTATCCATCGATACGTATGGATGTGCGTTGTGGTGCAGTGGATATCGCCTCGGAACGAGAAATCGGGGAGCCGAGTTCGAATTCCAGTTGAAGTTATTGCATTCACTTACGCGCAAATACCCTTGGGAAAGGTATTAATCCGTCTCTTCCTTCCAGTTATGGGTTAAATAACAGGACAGATCGGGTTCTATAGCCTTGGCTGGCAACCAGTCTACCGCAGAAAGTAATGACAACCTACAGCGGAATCATCTTTTGCCCAGTCAGTCATTTCTCTTTCGAGACATGATCGCCCAAAGCGTGTTTCACGTATGGCACTTAACTGACTGACTGACTGACGTATACATATGTGGGATGGTGTTATTATAGAGCTAAAAGCCAAATAATTTCTTAATTATCTGTATAACAAACCTACCCGTAACAACTCGTCACTTCTAAATTCTATTAACCAATGCCCGGAAAGATATAAAATAGTAGTAATAACGAAATTTTAAATAAAACTTATTAAATTCCTCCTCTCAAATAATATTTTTGAGCAAACTAAAACATATAAAACAACTATTAATCTACAATAATTTTTTCATCTATAACATTGATAAACAAATAAATTGTCTAACATTGAAGAACTGACATCACATACAAATTAAAAATTGCAGATATCAAAATCAAAGAAGTAGAACAATTTTAGCATCTGGGAAGGGTACTGAAATCCAAAAATGTACGATTCTCCTTTGAGATTTATTTTTTCTTTTCTTCCTTATTGATTCTTTGAGTTAATCAACATTAAAATGCCACTAAGTTGCACATAGATATGAAAAAGTACGAATATCGGCAGAAAATTATTTCGGAAAAATAAAACTGATGAAAATTAGGTAGTTAGCTTTTTGTCCAAAACTGAACTCAGTTAACAAGATTGAAATTTGAACTCACTGAACTCCACAACCGTGTCTGTCATTCTATTCCCAAATAGAATTATAGTTATATTACAGGGAATGTGATAGAAGCCTAAATAGAATGAGATTAGTTTTTAAGGTGTCTAAAGAGATAGAAATAAACTGCACGAAAACCGAATGCATGGTCATTAGTAAAAAGGGCTGACCAAAATGCCAAATTCAGGTCGGGAATACCAGAATCAAGCAGGTACAAAAATTTAATTTACACGAGATACTAGATTAGCAACTAGGTCCCACCCTTTTACAGTTAAACAAATAAGATGTAACCGTAAATTCTACACCAACAGCTTCTTTTCTCGCGCTTCCCGTCTGTGGAACTCCCTTCCACAAGTCTGCTTTCCCGACAGTTACAATCTCCAGGTGTTTAAATGTAGGGTCAATAGACACCTCCTATCACACTAACTCCCAACTATTCTCACAACACTCTCATCTACCCAACCCTCATTCTCGGTATCCTCACCCGCCTATCACCCACCCTCTGTTATTTCCTATATTTAATCAGCCTTTCTCCACTCTACGTAGCCCCCTGCACAGTAGTGGCAGTGACATGCCTTGCTCGGGGTGAAACGCTTATAAAAAAAAAAAAAAAACCTGGGAAGTGTTATAATAAAAGACTGAATGTGCGGCACAGAGATCCGAAGGCGAATTGGCATGGCGAAAGAAGCTTTACAGAAGTTGAGTAAGGTATTAAGAAACAGGACAATTTCGCTAGAAACAAGGAAGAGGGTAGTGAATTGCTACGTTCTGTCCGTCTTTCAATATGGCAGTGAATGTTGAACAATATCATCAAAGATGAAGGAAAAAGTTGAAGCAGCTGAAATGTGGTTCTAAAGAAGGATGCTGCGAATATCAGGAATCGAGCATGTGAACAATGATGAGGTTTTGGAAATGATGGAAACAAAAAGGAAATTAATACTGAGCATCAGGAAGACACAGCTGAAGTTTCTGGGACACGCAATGAGGAAGGGCTTACTAACAGACCAGATAGAGGGAAAAAGAGATAGGGGAAAGCAACGGATAACATATTTGAAGGACCTAATCAGGTGAATGACGGAACGAGGATTGCATGGTGTAACAGGAGAAGGCGTGCTCAGAGCCACCAGGGATAGGGAAACGTGGAAAGCCATGATCGTCTACGTCCTGAAGGGACAGGGCACATTGAAGAAGAAGAAAGAGATTATATTTTTCAAAAATTAAAAAAATAATTGAAAATTTATTACGATGTAAATTATGCTCATTCTAGATTGGCAGCATTTCCGAGATACAGAGTGGATTATTAAAAATATGACTGCGAAAACAAAAAACATGCAATTTTATTTTTCAAATGGGAAAATGTGGGTTGACTGTTGTTTTAAAACGTTTACAGTGGAAGCCTTAAAAGTGATTATACCACTTAAAATCGAGAACCCTAACCATAGGTATAAATGTACCCAGCGCAAATGATAGCATTTTAATTAAATTTTAATTAAATTTTCAATACCTGATTTCATTACCTAACTAATATCTTTTTCAGTTCCTCTTAATCTTAACTCAAAGTACAAATTTTGAAATTCCTGCTTGTAAAATATTTCAAATAAAGATTTATATTTAACATTTTTTTATATTTTCAAAATCGGCTATGATATAACCATAACTTTAATTGATGGTTAGTGTTCCAGGGTTAAAATTGCTGGCAAATTACTTAGAATTATTTTTCTTAAAATATTTTTGCATCATTTCCGTTAAAATTAATATTATTAGGAGAAAATTTTACTTATATATATATATATATATTTATTTCTGATTACATTTTCATCAGTTTTATTTTTCCAAAATAACTTTTTTAGCTGATATGATATTCGGACTTTTTCATATCTATTTTGAAATCTGTGGCATTTTAATGTTGATTATTATTAACATTTAATCTATTTTTCCATATTAAAATAAGAAAAAAATGCATATATGTCACGCTTATTCAACAGTCAGTTTAAATGCCACACTTAGGCGTTCATGTCTCGAAAGAGACATGACTGACTGGGCAGAAGATTATCCCTCAGTAGGTTGCAACTACTTTCTGCAGTAGACTGGTTGGTATTCAAAGCTATAGAATCCAAGCTGTCTTTTTATTTAACACATAGAGGGAAGAGAAGGGAGGGATTAATCCCATTCCCAAGGTTATTTGCGCGTAAGCGAATGCAAGGAATTCAAATGGAATTCGAACTCGGCACCCCGAATTCTTGTTCCGAGCTGATATCCACTGCAACACAACATACAGTAAGATGTCGAATTAAAAATTATATGGATAAAATATACTTAGAAAATATAACATACTTTCAAATGATTCAACTGCAGATCTTTTTCTGTACTCGCCACAGAAGCACTTCGACGTAGTATAATGGTAAATAAGCTTGACGTGCTAGAATAATCACAATTCAGTAGTGAGTTCGATCCACACTGGGTGCCCCATAATTTGTGCGATATCTAAGCTGCGGTTACAAAATCAACTCTCGTGTCCGTCCTCGTTACTACCATGGAAAAATATGTGAACAAAAACGAGGTTTTCGGAGAGGATGGACACGAGAAAGAAACTGCTATTTAACATCGGGAAAAGACAGCTGACTTTTCTGGACATGTAATGAAGATGGAGGTCTTGGAGAATCTACTACCAACAGGACGGATAGAGAGGAAGAGAGACAAGGGAAAGCAAAGCATGACGTACTTGATGGACTTGATCTGTTGAATGGATGAAAGGGGATTGAGTGGGATAACAGGAGAAGTGGTATTAAGAGCCACAAGGGATAGGGAGATGTGGAGGTCTATGATCGCCAACGTCCTCACGGGAGACGGTACATAGAAGAAGACTCGCTACAGCAGAGAACAACAGATAGACATATTCCTTTAAAAGAAAATACAGTGGAACCTGCCGTATGCTACCCTTTTCCTCAGCGACCACCTGTTGTTTACAACCGTTTTTTCTATGTACGGACGATTTGCTAATGTTAATTAACCCTTAGTGAGCGACCACCTCCAGAACGTAACCAGCCACCAACATCAACAAGTGAAAATCACTGAACAAGAGACCGCTTTAAAAAAATCCATTTTAGTCGTACACGGCGAACTTTTAGATAAGGAGAAACTAAATGAGTAAGTAATCTATTAATTTTGAGTTGATCTAAGCTAGGAACACTTCCTCATTTATGTCCTTCTCAAATGTCTATCCCTTTTGTTCCTATATTTTTTGTGTATCTATCTATCTATTCTATTTCTATCTAGGTATACCTATCTCCATCTCTCTTTTTTCTACTCCCACCCACGATCGCTGTTAGTTTTTTGTATGTTTTTTTCCATGTATTATCTCAGATTCTCTTTTGCTATCACTCTCTTCTAAGAAAAAATCTGAAACCTTATACGTAACAAATTTTTCCAACCTACATATTTTATAAGAACTGGCTAGTACTAGCACAGGCACGAAAAGGAAAGCAATAATTGCATTTTTTAAGTCCACTTAATACATATTTTTTGGGAATAAATATTTTAGTCTCTTGTTGAACGTCGAAAATACATTTTTAAAATTTTTAAATGATTGATGCTGAATAAATTTATTTAAAGTTACGCCATTTTCATTTAAATTTCTTTAAAGTTACGCCATTTTCATGTTTTTATATATTTATTGCCAGATTACAAGGTAAAATTCTAATATGTATTTTCTGGTGAGTGAAACATACGATCCTGGCGTAAATAGGTCATGACTATGTGCTTTTAGTGAGCGATCACCTGCCGTATACCACCAGTTTTTAATGGCAGTAGGTGAGGTCGCATAAGACAGGGTCCACTGTATAACATTTTTAAGGCAATGTAAAAGATCGTTTCTGTAAAAGATGATTTTAAGGCAATGTAAAAGATCGTAATGCGAGTGATATAACACAAAGCTTTCGATGCCACAATGTTAGTACGCATTTCTAGAAAAAAGAATGAAACATTCATTTAAATGTATCCATGATACCTTTAGTTCTTTACTGTTAAGCTTCAATCTTTTCCTAAAGAGTATTGCAGGTGACACAATTTCTTTCCCATGACTCATCATTTGTCAGTAAATCTCATAGTCGCGTGGCGCATTTCCACCTCTCCTATTATCCTTTAATTTTAATCGGCAAGTGTTTTGCGCTTAGTCGCACGCCGCACCCGTGAGTACATTCAACCCTGCACGAAAGCCGGGTGAACTGCTTACCCTGTCATCACCTGTTGATCGCCTAAGGTGATTTCAGAGTTGATTGTAGGAAAGCTGAAACGACAAAGTCTTCTTTCGTTCTTTGTACCCGGATTTCACCTGCTCATTCGCTGTCTAAACACTTCACTTCATAAATATAATAGTCAATGGTACGGGAGCCAGAAGTTTCGAAATGGCTCTATTTGATACGACCGCCTTTGTGACAGATGAACGAAGCATTATGTTGAATAAGGCATTATTTTCTTCTTTTTTTTATTTTTTATTTTTTCAACTTGTTTTTATTGATTAATTCATTATATTTTCCCAGCATGCATAGTTCTTTCTGACACGTGCCGGAATAGGTTTACAACTTGACCAAGGCTTATTCATAAACACACAATGAAGAAAATGATTCATAGTAACACAGTGAAATAAACACAATAACAAATTCATAGAGGTTCAAATTTTATACACAGTATTCGTTCAAAAACATACGCACGTTATAAGCCAATAAATTATTAGTATCTTTTCCAATTTGTCGAACAAGTAATTATAGAATAGGACAAAAGAATTGTATGCATGAATCATACGGAAATGAAACAAATCCTCATTAACAGTTAATGATGGCTAGACCAAAATAAAAAATACATTTTGTGGTGCATTGGATATTGGTTCGGAACAAGAACTCGGAAAGCGGAGTTCGAATTCCAGTTGAGTTCTTCGCATTCGCTGACACGAAAAGTAACTTTGACAAAGGTATGAATTCATCTCTTCCCTCCAGTTAATGCGTATAATAGAAGAACAGATTGGGTATTATAGACTTGGTTGTCAACTAGCCTACCGCAGTAAGTGATGGCAAACTACTGCTTGAAAATCTTCTGCCCAGTCAGCCATGTTTGTTTAACGACATAATTGGCCAAACATGTATCAACTTAAGCACTTACCTGATTAGAAATGATACCCCCACAAAAACACAAGCACACGCACACACACACACACATATATACATATATATATAGTACAATGCAAAAGTGTTAGGACAAAAGCTGTTTTATCTTTTATGAAGCATACTGACAGAAAATAAACAATTTAAAGTAATTTTATGTGATTTACTCAATGCTTCAACAAGAAAAAAATGCTTGTTACAAAAAAATTAGTATTTAGTATAATAGCCTTTTGCTTTGATCGCAGCATTCATTCTGTCAGGCATTGACATCACAAGCTTCTTGGATGTATCTAATGGTATCTTCTGCCAAACAGCTTGTATTTGTTCCCAAAATGTGTCTTGCAAAGTAACATTAGATTAATCAATTTTTTTATCCAAAATATCCCATAGATGTTCAATAGGATTGAGATCAGGGCTTTGTGGGGACCAATTCGTATTCTAAAGCCTTCCTTCTTCTTCCTTTTTAGTTAAATAATTCTTACAAAGGTTTGAAAAACGTTTAGGGTCATTGTCTTATTGAAAAATAAATCCTTGTCCTATTAAATGTATCCCAGATGGGACACCATGGCGAATAAGAATCTGGTGGTATATTTTTTATCCATCTTTTTAATAATTTTCTTCAGGTCTCCAAATCTCTGGCCACTAAAGCATCCCCAAACAAGAATATTTCTACCGCCATGTTTCATTGTTGGCACAATGCAGTTTGTAAGGTAGCATTCATTTGATCTCCGCGTAACATACTTTCTCCTTTCAGAGCAAAAAAGATCAAATTTTGACTCGTCTGTCCAGAGTACTTCTGTCCACTGGTCTACCGTCCAATTCTTGTGTTGTTTTGCAAATTCTAAATGCTTTCTTACGTTTACTTCACGTAACAATGGTTTCTTAACTGCTACTCTCGCATACAATCCATTTTCCCAAAGCCTTCTTTTAACTGTGGACCTAGAAACCTGTTCATTTTTAGGAAGCAGTTTGTTGTACTCGTCCCTTGATTCATGTGCTGTCTTCTTCCGGTCTCTCAGGCTAGCTAATCGTAGATATTTAACCTTTGTATCAGATAGATTCCTTGGCCGTCCATTCCTCTTCTTTATTTCAAACTTCCCAGTTTTTTTTTCTATCCAGGATGTATTTCACTGTAATTTGGGAACATTTGATGTCAGCTGCAGTCCTTCTAAACGTCCACCCGACGTCTCTTAAAGCCTTTATTCTGCTCCTTTGTGCAATTGTTAGCTCTTCTACGTTTGGCATTGTGGGCTGTTTAAAAACAATTATTTGCCAAATACAAAAATAAAAAGCACTTGCATGAATTACCCGAGGTCAGACAGCTAACTATTATCAAAATAAAGTTTAAAAAGGAACCTTCAAACTATGTTGACACTATTTACAGCTCAATTCCAGAGAGGGAAATAAGAAAAAATCAGTCCAAGGATAATACAAAAATGTGTAATTTCAAAATAAATAATAGAAAATAGGAAAAATTTGATATAAAATATTTTAATACATTTCTTTTACACCTAGTTCTAAATATTCAATATTTTTTAGCATTTAACGTGGCTTTTGACCCCGTATTTAAATTTCAGTCAGATCTTTAGGAAAATCACCCCTGTCTTAATACTTTTGCACACAACCAGTTGTGTGCAAAAGTGTTAGGGCAGGGGTGATTGTAAACTGTATTTTGATGCCTCATATATACATATATATATATCCACATGAATAAGGAACGAAGAAGATATTTGCAACCTTCAAAATATTAATTTAAAACATCAACATAAAAATAGAGAAAAGAATATTTATTATAAATTATACTTATACAAAGTAGTAGATTGTAGTTTGTACATGTTCTAATATATATATATATATATATTCTCATTTTATCTATATGAATACTTTCACTATTTATTGAAAACTATTTTCCGATTTAATCAACATGAAGACTGCGCATGCTCTCTTTTTCTGCGTGTGTATATCGTGTTCGTCGGGAATATGAAGGATCGTAGCTCCCGACAATTTTCTGTCCTTTCTAAATCTGTCCCTTTAATACATCCACCTGTCTTTTTCTGACATCCATTTTCATAATCGTCCTTCCTCCGCTCATGTTGCCATCTTTGTTTTGTAAGTGTCCACTTCTCCAAGCACGCTTTCCGCATTAAGTGACCCCAGATTGCCCCTGAGTCTCCCTGGTTCTAATTACAAAAAATCATTTCGTTCTCATCTTCGGTGAAATTTTTTTGTTTCTCATATATTTCAACAATGTATTGTCAACATTCTTCACTTTCCTCTAAATTCTCATCTTATTTTTGAAGAAATTGTTATGTTTTCATCGATGTATAACATAATTGATTTTTGTAACAATCCATCACTCTTTTCGTTGTCTGACAAAATGTTCCTCATTTTTATATAGCATTTTAATGCTTTTATTATTTCAGAATTCAGAAGTTAAATTTTCCATCATCTCTTGCAAGGCTTTTATGATTTCTGTATTGTTTGATTCTAACGTGTCTAATTGGTCTTTCTTCGAATCCTTTACTTATGACCATAACTATACCTTCTTACGTATGATAGTTATTCCTTTTTTCTCTCGTTTTTCTTTAAAACTTTGTCGAGGATTTTCAGTAGTATTTTTCTTTGTAACTGTTATCAACACGTTCGCATTTGTTCATATTAAAATGATAGTAAACATTGGTAGGAAGATTATTTCAGTTCAGATGACTATGAAATCAGTTTAGACCAAATTACATATCATGCATTCAGTTATCATGAGGAAATAGCTTAACTGTTGATTTCGACCCTGGATTTGAATAGTGCTAACTATACACCTATCAATGATTTATTATTGATTTTATTTTCCCAAGATTATTTGAAATATTATAATCTAAAATTATGGTAGACCTATAATTGCAGTACGTTTTACTCTTCTTCAGGTCGATGTGGTACAACAGAATAGCGAAAGTTGTCTATAATACGACGTGGTTGATCAGTTCCTTCCACTCAAGTAGACTGAAATTTTGATAGGTATTCGCTCTTGTGCACTGTGCGTTGTGGTACAGTGGATATCTGCTCGGAACGAGAAACCGAGGAGCCGAGTTCGAATTCCAGCTGAATCCATTGTATTCACTTACGCGCAAATACCCTTGGGAAAGGTATTAATCCGTCTCTTCCTTCCAGTTATGGATTAAATAGCAGAACAGATTGGGTTCTATAGCCTTGGTCGGCAACCAGTCTACTGCAGAAAGCAATGGCAAACTACTGCGGGATAATCTTCTGCCCAGTCAGTCATGTCTCTGTCGAGACAAGATCGCCCAAGCGTGTATCACGTATGGCACTCAACTGACTGACTGACTGATTCGCTCTTGTGCACTGTGCAAGTAGAGCTGGTGGAAATTGTTCCTTTGAACTATAAAGGATGTGCGTTTTGGTGCAGTGGATATCGATCCGGAACTACAAATCTGGATACCGAGTTCGAATTCCTGTTGAATGCCTTGCATTCACTTACGCACAAATATCATTGGGAAAGGTAATAATCCTTCTCTTCCCTCCAGTTATGGGTAAAATAACAGAATTGTTTGGATTCTATAGGTTTGGCTGGCAACCAGTCTACCACAGAAAGCAATGCCGACCTACTGCAGGATAATCTTTTGCTCAGTCAGTCATGTCTCCTTCGAGATATGATCGCCCAAAGCGTGTATCACGTATGACACTTAATTGACTGAAACGCTAAATAACAGCCAGTGTTTTACAAGTCTTTTACTTGCTTTAGTCAAAGTCGCGTAACTGTGGAAACTATAGGACAATCCCTTCCACCTGGCCGGTAACTTCAGTCTAGCATGCCCTGCATCCAACAATGACGTATCCTCACAGCACTGGCTGCGTACATAGCGATGGTTTTCACTGTATTCCATTACAGTAGATAGCCTTTGACTTTTATTCCTGGCTAAACTCCTTACCAGAAAAATTTGTTGGCGTGCGAATTAGGCTCGTATGGCCTTGTCAATCAGCAGGCAATTATTGCAAATACCGGTGTCACTCGTAGAATGACAACAGGTGTATTTAAAATATAATGCCGTAAAATATAATGACAGAAAATTTGATAGAATCATTAGCTTTTTCCTCGCAGGTTATCTCCCCTTGTTTTTTGTTACTGTTATCCGAGTGTTCACATTTAAACTAAACTGGAGGACTTGTGCGTAAATTCGGCCAGGCATTTATAAATTTATTTCAAATGTAAATTCAGTTTTAACTGAAAGAACAAAAATTGTTTTAAAGTTATTGAAGAATTTCAAAGATAAAATTCTGCTGTTTAAAAAAAGTATATTACTATTTATTCATCCAGTATTGTGAATGAACTAAGCTAAATATGTTAACAGAACATTAACTTCAAAACTATGACAGCAAAACATTTAAAAGGATTCTTAGTCATTTAACTCTCAGGTCATACCCACTTAGCGTGACAGGAGAGAACAGAAGAGAACGGTCTTTATTATAATAGAGAGGAATTTCGTTATTAATGATTATAAAGTTTCTTGCAGTATACAACTATCATTGCAATGTTAATGAAAGTCTCACATGTGGACTTTCGCATGACTAACTAAAAGTGTTGGAAAAGAAAGCAACCACACGCAACAAACACACAACATAACAACGTACCCACGCAACAGCAGACGCACACAAGTACTGATGCAAAATTGAATAAAGGCAAACTCTCTGTGTAGATAATATTCATTTGGCATTTAAATTAACAAAAAATAGGCAGAAGGTGTCTAAACGTTTGATGAACATAATTTAATTTAGATACATCATCACATTTAAACAAATTAAATTTAAAAGCGGTTTGTGTATATAAATTGAACTCGTTTCTTAGAAGTTCTTAATATGCATATTTATTCTGTATGATCATATCAAATTATTATGAAATATATTACGCCACAATTCAAATTAACTACACAGAGTAGATCTCAATTTAAAATAGGTAAGTATATATATATATATATATATATATGATAAAATATAGTTTTAAAATTTGCTACAAATATGACTTAAATTGTTCAATATCAAGAATAGAGCGTGTGTAAGTATAAAAGTGGGCATTATAGTCAACACCAAGAGACGGGAGTCAATCGTGGGCCATTAATTCATATATATACATACATAGAGAGAGAGAGTGAGAGAGAAATTAATGACCTACTCATTTTGATACAAATTTAGATATTGTGTTCCTAGCTTACACATACCGCTTGTTCGTATTCCTTTTAAATTTCCTTTCCTGGTCTATTTTGATTGTGAATGTGCTTAAAACAAATTAAATATATATATATATATATATATATATATATATATATATATATATATGTGTGTGTGTGTGTGTGTGTGTGTGTGTGTGTGTAGTCATACGCAGACAGATCTGTTTCGCTATATCACAGCTCAACAGTACGGTTAGACAGACGATTGCCTTTTACACAGGATTGAAACCTGACCGAATCGGCGTCAGTCGGCGATTCTATCTCTGACCTACGGGCGCTCAGTAGAAGGAGACAGACTTTTTAGCGTGGATATTATTATACACACGCCCAATAGCTGAGAATGTTCTAATTCATTGCTGAATGAACGATGCGTAGATGCCAGAGTAGCTACTGTTATATATATATATATATATATATATATATATATATATATATATATATGAGAGAGAGAGAGAAAGAAATGCACAACCGTTACATATCATATAATTATACATTAGCTTATAAGTCACTACTTATATTTTCACTGTTATAATAAATTCACTGACTCGTACACACCCCAAAATCCACGACTTCTTTCATGAGTCACAGCCGTTTTCCTTTGCCCTCAACCTCCTTTTCGTTTGCACCATTTCACATGCGTGAGTAATATCACTTCCCCGCACATGCGTACGCGCACGCTCATAAAACTCTATTTCTGCATCAATCACCGACCACAGTCAATCGCATTAATCACTCCCATGAATTATTTTCATGCAAACACAACCGCGCGTACAGAGGTTTATGATTCCGTGTCGAAAAGGGCTCATTATTACTTTCTGCTGACTTTGATACGCAAACCCACAAAGATTCTTTACGCAAATATTGACCCATGTGTTTAAACACTGTTTACCATGCAATATCCTTGTCGGTCGAAAGCGCGTATCATCAGATCGCAGGAAATCACTTTGACAGCCAATTTTTACGGCTCAAACAACAGAAGGACTTAATAACTTTTTTTTTCCCTCTTGATTATTTTTTATTGAACATAATTTGAAATCATAAACAAAATAGCGTAATGCGTTTGGCAAACTTACATCAACAAGTCCAAATCTGGAAGAAAAACAATGATAACGTGCATATACTTACAGGCAATTATTCTGGCGCGTATGCGAACACAGCATTACTCTTGTGTACATACACACACACAGACACCTATGCATAAACGCACATATATGCGTTCAGATCTATTCCTGCAGGCATATTGGAGTGGATAGACTAAACTATCGCCCGGTTCACACTCCACCCACATCTATTGAACAGGTGAAGAGGCTCATCCCTTGTTCCCTGTTTAGGATATGGTTTCCGGCTTTCTCTTTTCCAATCTTTTCACTCTTTTCTTTTTTATTTTTTTTTCAATTGGAGTAGATAGACTAAACTATCGCCCGGTTCACACTCCACCCACATCTATTGAACAGGTGAAGAGGCTCATCCCTTGTTCCCTGTTTAGGATATGGTTTCCGGCTTTCTCTTTTCCAATCTTTTCACTCTTACATAGCCCCCTGCACATCAGTGGCGTTACCGCCTTGCTCGGGGTGATATGATTAAAAAAATATATATATATCCGCAAACATGAGCACGCACGCGCATGTCTGTTATTATATCAGACTAGATATAGCGCTAAATTGTTATACATAACTTTCAAAGGATCCTAGATGCAAAGACTGATCTGAAATTACTCCCGTTCACCGAATGCAGAAGTGCATAACCTCATATCTATCTTCAGTTATTTCAAGCGTACAGACGAGAATTTTCCACGTGGTTATTTAATCAGTCGTCTTCGGCAGTCTAACACACATCACAGGCAGAAAAATGTAAGGATGAAATCTTTGAAGACTCACAAAGAATACGTTTATTCATAACAAAAAGTAACCAAGACAGAGAATGATTTTTATTCAAATATTCCGCCACCTGCAATTATCATCGAGAAGTGGAGGTTATTCTCAAATTTCATTATCAGGGGTTGTTAATCCAAAATCATGCAAATTAACACTCACACACATTAGGACACACGCATATAAGCGTATTCAGATCCAGACATAAACAAATATTCAATACTAGCAGTATAGCTCGGCGTTGCTCGGGTGTAATGAAAGCTTTAAAACTAATCCATGGTCCTGGAGTTCAGACTCAGCCTAAAGAATATTTGTGTGAAGTTTGGTGAGAATCGGATAAAAATTGTGGATTTGTATAAAGGACATACAGACAGATAAACAGGCACACACACACACACACATTGCCTTTTATATACATATATTATCGATTTTCTGCACTATTGTAACAACTGCAACCTTGTAACTTCTAAATATCGTTTCTTATGTTTTTGTCTATGAGTGTATCAAATTTGATTAAAATTAACACCGGACCACTCCTTCTATAACGCGATTTTTTCGATTATCGATATTTATCGGGGGTACCTCGACACAAAACCCAGCTCAGAACACTCGCAGATGCTTATAGTAAAACTGTAAATCTTCAAGAAAATCGGTTCAGCCATTTTGGAATCTATAGGTAACGTATACACACACACACGCACACACAGACAAAGTTCCATTTATAAATAAGTTTAGATTTGACAAGAAGTAACTGATAGATTAAAGGCAACCTAGGCTAGGGTTACGAAAATCAAGCAAGTACAGGAACTTGGGAAGTGTACGGAAAATATGACACTAAGATCCAATGGCGAATTGGCATTGTCAAGGATGCATTTCAGAAGCTGAGTAGAGTATTTAGAGGCAGAAAAATTTTGCTAGAAACAAAGAATAGAGTACTGTATTGATATGGGATGTCTGTTCTTTACTATGATCAAGAAAAAACTTGAGGCAACCGTTCTGAAGAAGTTTGTTGAAGATACCATGAACCATATGTGCGCAACGAAAAGTTTTACGAGAAAATGGTAACGAAAAAGAAACTAATAACTAACATCAGGAAAAGACAGCTAAGGTTCCTGGGGAATATAACGAGGAAAGAGCGCTTGGAAAATCTGATACTCAAAGGTCAGATAAAAGGAAAGAGACAGGAAAAAGTAACGTGTAACATATTTTATGGTCTTGAGCAAGTAGATGGCAGAGCGGATAATTTTTATACATAGACTACATAACCAATGAGTGGAGTCGGTAAAGGAAGTAACCATAACTGATTTTCTGCCATTTTCAAGGTAATAGGCGAAATAATTTTCATAGAAATGGAAACAATATTTGAATTTTAGTGTATTCAGCATTCTTGTTCGAGCGGCAACTTAAGCTTTAAAATAATTTGATAATATTACTTTGCTATAAATTGATCAAAATATATTATAATAAATTTTCATATACATTGACTGTTTTCTGAAAACTCATGATGAATATATAATTTCAGTTAATAAACATTTGGGGAACACATAGCGGTTATAATCTCTTCAGTCAATTGCTGAAATCCAACCGAATATTTGCTAAAGGCATCAGATATTTATTAAGTGGATTTTATGCAAACATTTCTCTGAATAAACTTTATATATTTGTACGTTTATCTCTCTCTCTCTCTCTCTCTCTCTCTCTCTCTCTATATATATATATATATATATATATATATATATACAAAACTTACGTTCTTATGAAAATGAATCATGTTTATCTTCATCAAACACCAGGCAATAATCCAAATTCTCATAATATTTATGCAGTTAGTATACAAGCCGGTCTTAATAACACGGCAAGTTATACTGCTATTTTCATGAACAAAGGCGAATGGCTTGGCGGGAGATTAACTGGCCAAACTGCTAAACACGCACACAATATTTCACGCGTCAATAATAAAATCTGGTGTCATGCAGGTTATTTGTCGGGGAAAACACGCTGAAACCATTATGTTCTGTCATCAACCTGTGACTTCTTACCAAAATACAGAAGTATACAAGCCACAAACACCACTCTCCTGATTCACAGTACCTGGTGGGAGATTAATTGTTTCCAATGGTACAACCGCTTTCCTACAGACGAAACGCTGCTCCTCTCTCAATATTCAATGGCTATTTTCATGATGGTAGATATTCGGGCGAACTAAATTGCTTGCTTCCACTAAATCAGACCTTCACAGCTAGCACACCTCATCCTCACTCGATTGATATTCAATTGGAAGTAGCTTACGGCCACATCACGTTCAAATAACGGTTCCCATACGATCAAAGAAGTAAGTTTGGATGTAAACGTAATGCAATTTATAATGGTTCGGAATTGTTAATCGCAGAGCCTTGTTCCTATTCGCGTTGACTTTGGCAAAGTAAACTTGATGTTTATTTTACTGGCAAAATATCCTTGGTATTTATTTTACCAAGACTAACAAAAACTTTTATGTCCATTTTACCGGGACTAAGAAAATATCCTTAATGTCTATTTTACCAAGACTAACACCATATCTCGGTGTTTATTTTACCGGTAAAATAACCTAATACATAACTGGATACAAATTTACTCATCACTTTGTCATTTGTCTTACATTTTTTCGATATTTATTGCTTTGACTGAATGACAAAACGGAAAAACGTAATTGAAAAATTCCTGCCTAACATGTTTCGACTCAAGAAGGATTTTCTTCCTATTTATATACATAAAATCTCGAAACAGAAATTTCTGTGTCGTAATGTAAATTTAAATTTATTTTCAATAAAAAGAAAACAATTTTAATCATAATTTTTTTATGCTCAACGATATATTTTGCATGGAGCAATTTTTTCAAAAAAGTAAACGTTTGAGAACTGGGAATTCTAAATTCTAAACTGGGAATTGGTTCTCTTCTCTTATATATATATATATATATATATATATATATATTAATGCATGTTACAGTAAATAATATAGACAAGATTTGTCTATTTATTTTATGTATTTTTTTTTCATATTCTCTGATAAGCTTAATAGCATTATCATTAAATGAAGAAAGAAAATTACAATAGTGATGCATAATTTTTTCAATAATCCAATCTAAGCTTTCGGCATGCATAAGCCATTTTCAAAGATGTCAAATTACATTATATATTACAATCACGGACAAACAATAATGACAAATTTAATTTGTTTACATGGAAGATTTCCAAGCAAAACAAACTCGAGCATTTAAGACGCTGGAAGTGAATATCGCATCACAACTCTTCACGTTACACATGACCAAGCAACAGTGAAAACAATAAATATTAAATCTGGGAAGCCATTGGAATAAACCAATGATTTCTGTTATTAATTATAGGCATTTAGGGATATTTGTGGAGATTTCATAGTTATTGTCGTATGATACATCATACGCTAAAAGTCTGCCTCTTTCCACCGAGAGCTCAAAGGTAGAATCGCTGACTGACACTAATTCGGTCGGGTTTCAATCCTGGGTAAAAGGAATCGGATGTCTAACTGTACTGATGAGCTATGATACAGCGAAACCGATCTGTCTTCGGATGACTATATATATATATATTGTTTAATTACTTAGTTTCTGGTCATAATAATATTAAACCAGTGCACATTTGTGTTAAAAAGTGTTCAGTACAATTATATTGTAGAACTTTTGAATATTTTCCATTTGTAAACGAGTTATTACGCGACCTAGGTTTCTATCATGAGTGGCGCCTCCAGACGATTTTCACTAATTATTATAATAGTTATTGAAAATAGCCTAAAATCTCCACTCGTAGTAGAAACCTATGTCGCGTAATAACTCGTTCACAAATGGAATATATATATATATAGTCATCCACATACAAGCCTGTTTCGCTGTATCACACCTCATCAGTGTGGCTAGACGCATCCACTTGCTTCTGGCCGGGATCGAAACTCGACCGATTTGGTGTCAGTCGGAGTCACTTCTCCCTAAGTCATCGACGCATGGAATCAGAGAAGGGAAATTTTAACGTGTTCTATATAAGCAGTGTATACACACGCCAGTCACCGATATATATATCTATATATATATATATATATATATGTGTGTGTGTGTGTATGTATGTTTTTATGTATGTTTATATGGGAGCCTCGGGCATCAAGGATAAAACTAATTCTTTGTAAATTCAAAGCACTGCTCTCGTGATAGTTAAACAAAAGGAGCAGAGAATTGAGGTTCGAACGATTAATATCTGCTAGTTCCGGAGAGTGTATGACGGATATTGGCACTGAAATTAGAATGTGAGTGAAAAATTAGATTTCCTCAATTGCCTTAATTTTCAGAAAATTGCATTCACTATTCGTTTTTTTCTTAAGAATGAATACGTCTTTTTCCCCAATATGACTCTGGGTTATCTTCCCGTGAAGATTAGACTATATATCCTTCAGTCAGTCAGTTAAGTGCCATACGTGAAACACGCTTGGGCGATCATGTCTCGAAAGAGACATGACTGACTGGGCAGAAGATTATCCCGCAGTAGGTTGCCATTGGTTTCTGCGGTAGACTGGTTGCCAGCCAAGGCTATAGAACCCAATCTGTCCTGTTATTTAACCCATAACTGGAAGGAATAGACGGATTAATACCTTTCCTAAGGGTATTTGCCCGTAAGTGAATGCAATGAATTCAATTGGAATTCGAACTCGGCTCCCCGATTTCTCGTTCCGAGCTGATATCCACTACACCGCAAATCCTTAGAGATCGAGAAATCTGAATTCCAAGCCCTGGAGAAATCAAGTGGAAACCGCAACACTATAACTCACAATGAGGCTTGGCGGTTCACATATATTAACGGATTTTGTGGAGCGACATGGTTGATTACTTTCTACAGGCGTCTGGTATGAATAAAACAGAAACGACCACGATAAATACAACGTTTTGGCAAGGGCAAATAACTGTCGTTTAAAAAGACGGCATGTTAAAAATCAAAGAAAAAAGAGCCAAGGGAAATTGCAAAATATAAGCATAACGACTTCAACAACGACCACCGCTGCGTTTACTATAATCTGCCAACTCAAATAATAAGTGAACAATTGATCTGACATTTTCAGCATGAATGGATTATCAACAGAGTAATTATGCGGCTTGCGTAATTCGTTCGAAGACAATCTCTTGTCTTGTTTCCGCCTTTTGAATCTGGCGCGTTTATCATGTTCACTCATTGAGTTTTTTGTCATGAGGAAACAAACGACGAATGCAGCGTAAAAAAATTGCCGAAAAGAAGTGGAGAAGAATCAACTGAAAGGGAAATCTCGCAAACGCTACAGATATAAAAAAAAAATATTGGCAGATTTTTATTTTAATGAATTGATCAGATTAAACAGTAGACGCTCAACGAACCATGGCGTCTTTTAAAAAAAGTATAATTAACAACTTATATTGATCATTACAAATTGAAACAAATCATCTGACTTCATCTAATCAATTAAAACCGGACAAAGACCCACTGTTAAGAATTTGTGGTGAAGAGAGATTGGTGAGATTCAGATTTTTAAAAAAATGTGGAAAGATCGGTCTCTCTCTCTCTCTCTCTCTCTCACTCACTCACTCACTCACTCACTCACTCACTCACAGAAAAATTAAGTCAGACACGTTATTTCATAGTGAATCGGAAGTTTGGGCCTATTTCAGGCGAACCATCATCAGCTTCCGTCTTTATTTTACAAAGAATTTTACACGAATTCGTGTAAAATCCTTAGTAAAATACATTCACCATAACATAACGTGTCTGCCTTAAATTTTTTTAAATATTTGCTCTATATGTATTGATATGCATATATGTTTAGAGATCTCTTAGTGAGTTATCCTACCATTGTATGTACAGGATACTACTTTGTATTCTTCTATACACACACTGCATGCTGAGATATATATATATATATATATATATAATAATGTGCAAAAGTATTAGGACAAAACCTACTTTATCTTTTATGAGGCATATTTGCAGTAAATAAACAATTTAATTAAAGTAATTTTATTTGATTTACGCAGCAAATGCTTTAACAAAAATACTTGTTACAAAATAAATTTAAAAGTATAATAGAATTTTGCTTTAATCAATGCCTTTATTCTGTCAGGTATTAACATTACAAGCTTCTTCAATGTATCTAATGGTATCTCTTGCCAAGCAGCTTGTATTTGTTCACAAAGTGTGTCTTGCGAAGTAATATTATCAATTTTTTTTATCCAAAATATTCTATAGATGTTCAATAGGATTAAGATCAGGGCTTTGTTATTGCCAATTCAAATTCCGAAGCCTTCCTTCCTCTGCCTTTTTTAGTTAATTAATCAATGTTTATTAGCAAATTACTTGGCATTTCACTCTGCATTTAAATTTCAGTGGGGTTTTTAGGAAAATCACCCGTCTTAATACTTTTGCACACTACTGGTAGTGTTAGGACAGGGGTGATTTTAAACTTTATTTTGATTCTTAATAAAAGATAGAATATTTCTTTTCCTAATACTTTTGCACAGTACTGTATGTTTGTAGGATAAACATTAGTATGCAAAGCTAAAGTAAAAATGACGAGATAGAGGAAAATAATTAATGACGCTTTTCACCAGAGAAGGTCATAGCTTTCGTTCTCTTTGCATTCATCAGTTCAACTAAAAGAAGAATGACAAAACTACGCGTAAGAAGAGTGTTTTTTTTTATCTCTGGGTATAAGTTGGGTGAATTTTAAAGGTTTATCGTTTAAAATTTTTTATGTATATTTGTTAGTTTTATTTATATGAGTTTCAAAATCATATATACTTATATAAAAGCATATGCATATAAGTTGGGGAGATCAGCGAATCACACGACTAAGTTTTCGACGTTTTCGGTTTCATCAATTAAATCGCCTGACGACACCAAAAAGCAGGGAAAGGAGGGTAGCGTAATCGGCTCATCTCCCCATTTTAATTATCTAAAATCTCTATATGTTAATGCTACATGCATTTCACTTCAATCTTATTCACATGTGACCTGTAACAGTTCAGTATATATAGATACATATATATAAATATACATATATATAAATATTTGACAAAAGTACAATTGTCAAATTGTCTACATTCAGTCAGTCAGTTAAGTGCCATACGTGAAACACGCTTGGGCGATCATGTCTCGATAGTGACATGACTGACTGGGCAGATGATTATCCCGCAGTAGGTTGCAATTGCTTTCTGCGGTAGATTGGTTGCCAGCCAAGGCTATAGAACCCAATTTGTCCTGTTATTTAACACATAATTGGAAGGAAGAGACGGATTAATACCTTTCCCAAGGGTATTTGCGCGTAAGTGAATGCAATGAATTCAACTGAAATTTGAACTCGGCTCCCCGATTTCTCGTTCCGAGCCGATATCCACTGCACCACGACGCACATCCTTTACGCAAAATAATAAATTACTGACGTCTTATTGAGAAACACACACACACACACACACACACACACACACACACACACACACACACACATATATATATATAAAAAAAATATTTTTCTACTTTTGATTTATAGTCTTGTTTTAGTGTGGGTTGAAACATTATATTTCTTTTCTATTGTTTTTGTTTAGTTTGTCTTCGTTTGTGTATTCGAATTTGGTTGAGTATGATCTCTTTCTTAGTGCTGATTCGTATTTTTCTTTGTTTATTGCTGAATATTTTTATGTTACTAGAGTTCGTTGTCTATAGACATTAGTATGTGTTTGAATAAATTAGTAGAATGGTTGGAAGTATGTTGATATATATTGAGTTGTTAAATGACAATGTAAATGACAAGAGCAAACTAATTAAAAAGCAATTACACGGACACGCATTAAATATAATGCAATGAAGCGGACATTTATTCATGCGTACATTAAAAAGCAATAAAACAAATCAAACAACTGCACGAAAAGAAAATCAACCAACCTTAACGCAAGATTAAAAGGAAATCAACTCAACAAAAGCCATCAAATACAATTACCCGCCAGTAGACCACTCCTACAAGAATATTAATTACACTAATCGCTCTATAATTAAGAAAAAAACGGGACAAAGTGACGATACAACAATAGTGTTTTTACGAAACAACGAGGTCTGCATGAACCTGCTCAGTTAACTGAAAAACTTGTCAGCAATTATATATATATATATATATATATATATATATATATATATAGAATGAGAGAGAGCGAGGGAGAGAGAGAACCACTCAAGCCGTTCATGACTCGGCCATTGGACAACGTTTGCTCGACAGTCATGACAATACCTTCTGGTACGAAGACACATGGTTCACGATTTTTGACAGCGTTCCTCCTTCTTACCATCTTCGTGTTGTTGAGGCCTGTATACTTAAAGTTCCACCAGCATAGTCTTTGCAGACAAAGGAGCAATTTATTAGATCCTTACGTTTGGTGGAGGGTTTTTGAGTCCGTTTTTTCTTTTTAATACTCTTGTGGAAATTTATGTTGACACCCCCTTACATTTTAATTATTTTTTTAAAAATTTATTTGTAATTGAGTTCCAACTTCCTTTCTCAAACATTATGTTAATGTGTCCTCGATTATCATTTGAATTTTGCTAATGTATGCCTTTGATAATGTATTGGCCGAAAGGTTCCTAAGGTGTAAGGTGTACTATGACGTCATCTCGACTTGGCAGCTAAGATACAGTTACTTTCTTACTGTTGCAAGTGGCTTTCATGTGTCTCTTCTACAAAAACTTTCACGGCTTCTGCTCTGATGAACCTAGCTCTCTGACGCCCGCTGTGTATGAATTTACTCGAGCCACAAGATTAGCAACTAGATCCTACCCTTTTACAGTGAAACCAATAAAATGCAAACGCAAATTCTAGAGCAACGGCTTCTCTTCTCGCATTTCCCACCCGTGGAATTCCCTTCCGTTTTCTTGCTTCCCCGACAGCTACACTCTACAAGAATTTAAATAAAAGTCAATAGTCATCTCCTATCTCACTGACTTGCATCCTGTGTCTCATGCTCTTTTCCGCGTCCACACCACTCTCATCAGTATACTCATCCTTCTCTTACCCACTTCCTGACTCCCCCATAACCTGTCACTCTTTCTCATAACTTCCTTCTATGTAACCCCTTGCGAACCAGTGGCAGTGAACTGCCTTTGTTGTAGCGATATTATAAAATATATATATATATGTATATTAGTCATTCACATACAAGCCTGTTTTGCTGTATCACAGATCATCAGTGTGGCTAGATACATCCACTTGCTTCTGGCCGGGATCGAAAGTCGACCGATTTGGTGTATGGCGGAGTCGCTACCCACTAAGCCATAGGCGCATGGAATCAGAAAGCGAAATTTTAAGGTGCTGTTCATATAAACTGTAAGAATATATGCAAGCAAATATGTGTGTCTATACATATAAAGAGAAAGTCTGAGACATGTTCATATATATCTAAATCTAAATCTAAACTTATTTATACATGGAAATTTGTTTGTGTGTGTGTGTGTGTGTGTGTGTGTGTGTGTGTGTGTATATATATATATCCGTTATCTATAGATTCCAAAACGGGTGAACCGATTTTCTTGAAAATTTACAGTTTTACTATAAGCGTCTGCGAGTGTACTTAGCTAGGTTTTGTGTCGAGTTACCCCCGATAAATATCGAAAATCGATAATAGAAAAAATGGCGTTATAGATGGAGTGGTCTGATTTTAATCAAATTTGATACACTCATAGACAAAGACATAAGAAACGATATTCAGAAGTTTCAAGGTTGCAGTTCTTACAATAAAAATTTGATATCGATACCAGGAAATCAAAATTTGACTTACATCCATTCATTTTTCTTTCAGTCTACGGTTTAAACTGGAAACAACTATTGCTTTTTAGTCTTTCGTGACAATGTCCAAAGAGTCTGAGCTCCAGGACCATGGATTAGTCTTAAAGCTTTCATTACACACGAGCAACGCCGGCCTATACTGCTAGTATATATATATATATATATATATATATATATATATAGCATTTAATATATATATATATATATATATATATATAGCATTTAATATATATATATATATATATAGCATTTAATATATATATATATATTAAATGCTATAACGTTTGTTATAATATAACTAAAAGTGAGGAGGTGATACATGAACACACACCAACACTATGTGCGATGACTCGACATTTAGAATATGATAAACCTGACATGGCAGCGGATACTAATTTACATAAATTCATAACATTTGAAGAATAAAGGCTAAAGTCATTTTTGAATGCGAAATTCGTGCATTAAAATGAAGCTTAATAGTTTGTTACATTTCGAAGTTTTTGAAAAAGATATTCCTTCTAATGCTCATTTTTAGAGAGCGTAATTACAGCAGTAACCTTAACAACGTTTCCGAGCATATATATTATTTCTTTGAAATTATCGGCACACGTAATCTGTGTCAAGTTTCTTCTGAATGTATATAAACTTTAGCGTGAAGAAAATAAAACGCTACATGTTAACGCTTCAAGAAAATAAAACAATAAAAATATTCTACAAAGAGATTATATATAAAAATAAGCATTGCCCTGTTTACAGGGCTGAGAATACGCCCACTGAATCTTCTGATATTGGTAAACGCCGCCAAAATTGGCCAACTTCTGTTGTATTCATTAAAAAAGACTACAAATATAAACTCAACCATGATGTTATCATTTGAATTAAGCATACATTACTAATTAATGGCGATTGCTTTTGTTTCTTCGTAATGCATTTACGGCATTCAGTTAAGTGCCATTCGTGATAAACGCTTGGGCAAACATGTCTCAAAAAAGATATGATTAACTGAACAAAAGATTATTTTCTGAAATAGGTAGCCATTATTTTCTTTATTACTAACCAAGTCTATCCTGTTATTTAGCCCATAGATGGATGAAAGAGACGGATTTATACCTTTCTAAAAATATTTGTCGCGTAAGTGAATGCAGTGAATTTAATTCGAAACCGGCTCTCTGATTTCTTGTTCCGAGCCGTCATTCATTGCACCCCAGTGTGTCTTTAAACTAAAACTTAACAAGCATTTGTATAGAAGAATACTTCGGGTTTTAGTTTTA
The DNA here is from genome assembly GCA_037127315.1 of Ascarosepion bandense. Classification (NCBI taxonomy): domain Eukaryota; kingdom Metazoa; phylum Mollusca; class Cephalopoda; order Sepiida; family Sepiidae; genus Ascarosepion; species Ascarosepion bandense. The sequence continues at coordinate 4,850,818 of JBBBDQ010000303.1, forward strand.
GCAGAAGTTAGAAATAAATGTTCCTCTTATCGTTACGGAATTTGATATATAAAGTAAATCATTTACTAATTAAATCAAGAACCACTTATCTAGTCACTGTATTTATCATTTGAGTTATTTAAGCAATCTATTTTCAGTTTCTCGGCGGATTGTTTCATATTTTCTACTTCCGAGTAATAATAATAACCAAAATCCTCCTCAAGAGCATGACTGAAGTGATATATATATATATATAATATTTTAGAACATGTACATAATTATTCTATATATATCCGCTACAAAGGTACGTTAGTTTCGACATTCTCATCAAGCGGTGTGTAAAGTAATGGAAATCCTCTTTCCTTATATTTATTTAGTTTTGTTAGAGGTGTTGGTGGGGGTTTGTGATAGGGGAATAAGTCTCTGACTGTTGGAATCTTTGGAGAGTGTGTTTTTTAAGTGGTTGATTAATGAGTGTCTTTGATTTCTAGACAGTTGTAAGTTTTTATTATCTAGTGACTAAACTATGTCCTTATGAATTTCTTAGAAGAGCCGGAAGTGTTTTGCACGGATATTTTTAATTTAGGCAGAGTTTTTATAATTAATGTAAGTTTGTATATTTAATCTTAACTTTGGATTTAGGTAATATATTTTTCTATTAAATTTTTAATTTTTAATTATTAATTAGATCATAGTTTGGAAACTTTTTTTTTGTCAAATTTTTAGTTTTACATTTCTATTCTTATATCTAGTCAATTGTGTATGTGGTGGGGGTTTATTGGTAAGGGTAAAAAGTACTTCTGATTGACCTTTAGAATTTTGGTGTGGGGAGTGTAAGTTTTATATATATATATATATATATATATATATCTAGTGATTATTCAGTACAGAATAATTTATATATTGCTTATATATCGAGCACTGTTTTAAATTAATGTTTTGGACATTGTAAGAATTCTTTCTTCGTTCCGTATTCACTCGGATATATATATATATATATATATATATATATATATATTCAATTTGTAAACGAGTTATTACGCGACCTAGTTTTTTGCCATGACAGGGGTCTTCAGGCGATTTTCAGTAACTAATTTTACTGTTTGCGGTATACGTTTTATTTTTTTTTCTTTAAAAAAAATGCTCACGTAACGGTGGTGTTTTTGAACGTTCACGTGAAAGGGAATTTTTGAACGCGCAATTTTTAAAATTGCAAGAAATTATAACGTTTTCATCCATGGTTGTCTTAAACTAATAAATATATTTAGTATAGTTACAATTCGTCATAATTTCCGTTCATTCATTCAATAGTTTGTTTTTGTTTTTTAAATAGCATAATCGCTAACTTTTCTTCCTGGCACAGTCTACATATTTTGCCACCGTTGTAAGGCTTGGCTGTTTTCACTATACTCCATGTGATGTCTGGGTCTTTTCTATATTTTGATTTCAATTGCCACACATGGCTTACTAATTGTGTATAGTCTTTTACGTTTTCTATTTTGTATGCAGATTTGTGAATGAAGCACCTGTTTTCAAAAGTGTCTTTGGTTGATTCCAAATATATTTTACTTTGGCCATTTAAGTCATGTACTTTTTAACACAAATGTGCACTATTCTAATTTTTTATGACCAAAAACAAATTAGTTAAACAATCAATCAATCATATATATATATATATATATATATATATAATGGTTTTTATTTTATTAAAGAGTATATATATATATATATATATATATATATAACGGTTTTTATTTTATTAAAGAGTATATATATATATATATATATATATATATATATATAACGGTTTTTATTTTATTAAAGAGTATATATATATATATATATATATATATATATATATATATATTTATATATTTCATTATTTAAAGATATAATTAGTTAAAAAAATAATAAGATATTGTGTTAAAGAGCAAACACGCGGCAAGAGCATTAATAAATGTAATTAAAGTTTAATAAATTATAGTAAAATAATGTACTGAGCCGACGCTTCCTGGTTATTGTCTCTCTATGAATCGTGACATGAGTGAAAAATATATATATATAATTGCACAACAACCTTCATTATAATACAGAGATGTTTTTCCTGCATCCGTTTTGTAAAGGAGTCATTTCCAAAACTGTAATGATATTCGACATATCTGCTTTAAAATATATACGGTATCTTTTGCTGATTTATATTGATATTTTTTATAACTTAGCTTTTCGTTCAACGTCTTGGACAATCTACACTTACGTCTTTTGAATGCTTTTAACGCCTTCAATAATGTAGTTTTGAAAGTTTTCTTGTATGACACCTCGTACGTGCTACATTATTCGTACACTTGTTTCCACCATGACTGCCAATTTTAATGTATAACTGTTTATTGTTCCGTATCTCTTCAAATCGGTGCATTTGAAAATATTCTTGGAATTAGAACGACAACTTCAAAGTCTCTAATGCTCTATATACATTTAGAAAGGTGTATATCCTACATACATGTGTATATCTTACATACATATAAAAAAATAAGATCTAGCAATTCAAATAACAAGAAGTTAAATTCTACTTTAAACAAATCATCTGAAGTATGTTACACATGAATTATTTTATACATTTCTTGCATTCATATTAAATAATTTCTTTCTGAGCGTAAACATGTTAAACAGAAACTAAACTTACAGTAACAGTAAATATTGTTATATAGTTTTTTTTACTAAAGATATATTACAATAACAGTATAGAAAATTTTGGGTTTAAAAATTTTATTAAATTTATGAATATAAATATGAAAGTAAATCTAACAAAAGATAGCATCTGTAATGTTTCCTAAATATAACAACAATAAAGTTAACAAAAGAACGAATCAGTTAACGAAAAAATGCATCAGCAAAATTAACCAATTTAACCACCAGCAAATTTGACCAAATTAAGTATAAGCGAAGTTAACCAATGAAAGCATAGGTAAAGTTAACCAATGAAAGCATAGGTAAAGTTAACCAATGAAAGCATAGGTAAAGTTAACTAATGAAAGCATAGGTAAAGTTAACTAATGAAAGCATAGGTAAAGTTAACCAATGAAAGCATAGATAAAGTTAACCAATGAAAGCATAGGTAAAGTTAACCAATGAAAGCATAGGTAAAGTTAACTAATGAAAGCATAGGTAAAGTTAATCAATGAAAGCATAGGTAAAGTTAACCAATGAAAGCATAGGTAAAGTTAACCAATGAAAGCATAGGTAAAGTTAACCAATGAAAGCATAGGTAAAGTTAACCAATGAAAGCATAGGTAAAGTTAACCAATGAAAGCATAGGTAAAGTTAACCAATGAAAGCATAGGTAAAGTTAACCAATGAAAGCATAGGTAAAGTTAACCAATGAAAGCATAGGTAAAGTTAAACAAAAGTATCTCAAGTAATTAAATGAAAGAAATCCTAAGCAACGTTAACCAACGAAAGCTTCAGCAAAGTTAACCAACGAAAGCTTCAGCAATTTTAAAATTTGAGACATTGATTCCTATTTCTAAGTAGTGCTTCCTCAACCATTATGTCAATGAAGATCAGTGCCCATTCTTATTGTAGGGTAAGAATTTAAAATAGAAGCCATGGAGTAGATAGGCTAATTGGAGTAGATAGGCTAAACTATCGCCCGGTTCACACTCCACCCACGTTTATTGAACATGTGAAGAGGCTCATCCCTTGTTCCCTATTTAGGATGTGGTTTCCGGTTTTCTCTTTTTCAATCTTTTACGTAGCCCCCTGCACATCAGTGGCGTAATTGCCTTGCTTGGAGTGACATGATTAAAAAAAAAAAAAAATTTCCATGCCTCCCCCCCCAATTCCAATTAGTTCGCCGGGGACAGATGACTTTATATTACTAAAACGTTTTTCAAACATAATTATATCTTCTCCATTAGCAATAGAACTAAATGGTAGAATATATTTAAGTCGTAACCCCCGTTAACATTCAACATACATATGACTCAATATACATAAACGTTGAATATATTTATATAGAAGCAAAAGAAAATTCATTCTCGCTAATGTTTAAATGTAAAGCCGAAAATACTCGAAAATACAAAACCTTTAATCAATTTTGATATAATTTGTGTTCTGAAAATAAATATTTATAAGACCACATGAAAAATGATATAAAAAATTTAATGATATTTCCTTGTTTTTCGTTTTTTATGTAAAGAGATTGTTGCACAAATACACAATATATATATATATATATATATATATATATATATATATATATATATATTAGACTTTGAAAAAACAGTAGCTACTCTAACATCTACGCATCGCTCATTCATTAAATCACTATGGCCACTGACGTATGATACATCATACGCTAATAGTCTGTCTCCATAGCTCAGATGTAGAATCGCCAATTCGGTCGGGTTTCAATCATGGGTTAAAAGCCATCAGTAACCGTACTGATGAGCTGTGATATAGCAAAATAGATCTGTCTGGGATGACTATATATATATATAGTGTAAAACTGTAATGTTTAGTGCCCAAATCCCTGTCTAAGCATATCAGTACTGCATTATGGTAGCAAGGTATATTGCGTTATCCTGACGTTTCCTGTTAGTGGAGTACTGGGTAGCTATTACTTTCTGTGATAGAGTGATTGCCTGCCAAGGCTATAGAACCCAATCTGTCCTGCTATTTAACTCTTAGCTGAAGGGAAGAGGGGATTAATAACTTTCCTAAGACTATTTGCGCGTAAATGACTGCAAGGAATTAAATTGAAATTCGACATGCAGGTACACGCCCATAAGTATTTATATGGTGCTATTAGAACAGTGCTCAATTTAATATCTCAACTATTAAGTATATATTAATAAATATGCTTATTATCCTTTGTCTGTAGCACGACTAAGAATTTTATGCAGTAACAATTATCAGCGCACATTATGAATTGACAAGATGAAAATTAAAATCTTTATTTTTGATTCTAGTGTTGCTTATGTTCATTATAAATTATATATTTGGGCACTCTTATTTAGTTTATTAATATTATATTAATATAATTTAATTAACTTTATGCTGAAGCCTTTAAATGAAAAAAATAAAATAAAATTATAGAATTTATATATATATATGTGTGTGTGTGTGTGTGTGTGTGTGTGTTGGGTCTGAATTATTTATCGTAATTTATAACGGGGGGCCACTTTGGTTTATTTTCGGTGAAGACATCGAAGAAAAAGTTATATATATATATATGTACGATACTACCGAGATTTCCTGAAATAATTTTTGTGGAACCGATTCCTTTATTCTAAATTATATTTGAACAATGAAAGATGTAGTTTCATAATCTGAAACCAAAAAGAAAGCATTTTTCTAAATTACTTAACACAAGCAATCATTATATTTTGAATACGAATTGATTACATCTTTGGCTAATTCACTTGGTGGTGATTTATAATGGTTCGTCTATTTATTGTAAATATATCTTATTTATGAAGTAAAAAAATAATAGTTCATTTCTAACGTTATTATATCAATTATTTGTGTTGCTTCCCAAGTTTATTTCTTATATTCATATTCCTTTGTTTAATATGTTTATTAGTCTTCCATTTTATTTCACTATTCGTTCGAGACGAGGAGAAAATATTGGTAATTAACTATATTTAACAGTGTGTAAACCGAAGCAACAAAAACTATTCGCTAAAATATTATAAAAGCCGGTTTAAATATGATAGTGTTTCTTTCTGATTCTAGCTATGAATCAAACATTTCAAGTTCATGCTCACATCACTTAGAAGACTGTTCCTGCAAATTTTTTCTTCGTATCTACTTTCTACATGACTTTTCAAAAAATGTTTGGTAAATATGGACTGATAATGCGAAGAGAATGTAGAATTTATCAGTGAAGTCTTTGGTTAGAATAGCATATTTCCAAAGTTGACAAATCATTCCTTCCCAATTGCAGTCTTAATTTTTGTTTTAAATATTCGTTGCTCATTTGTTTTTCTTTGTCATGTGAATCTCTTATTTTATTCTGACACTTGTGATGATGACCACAATCATCAGAGAAAGAGTAATAAATTGCACTTAGTCACACTGACGGAATACCAGAATCAATTTTGAACATTGCTGCTACATATTGTCCTGTGTTTCTGCTATATATTTAGAGATTCCTAATAAAATTCCAAGAAGAATCAACAATATTGTTGGTTCTGATCTGACGTCTTGGCTTCAGTAACATTTCCATTACCTTTCCTATAAATAATTTCATGTTAATTGTTTGGATAAGCACTTCGATATGATACCTAGACATTTATGAATTTAAACACAGTACTTGATTTTCGGTATCAATTTGCAATTGATTAACAGCATCATCGATTTACTTGGTCTATGTTATTCTTAGCATCTTTCTGTAGGTCCACATTTCTTCTGCCTCGATGATCTACTTCATCTTTGAAGAGATATCTAACATTCGCTGCGATACAGAAGGACAGATACATAGCAGTTCAGTACTCTTTCTTTGATGTCAATGAGATTTTCCTGTCTCTCGGTACTCTTGCTAGTTTTTGAAGTGAGACTTTTTCTATGCCAATGAAAAACAAAACAGGTAAGAATTGGTTAGATAGGAAATTACGGTTACATTTAGCCAATTTAGGTTAGATTTAACCCTAATTTCTTACCCGAGCGACTTTTTTCTCGCATTCGCTTGTAAATTTCAATGCGTCTAAGAGGAAGCTGCTGTCTGTCAATCATCACAGGCAACCTCTCCTGCCTACCATAAGCATGGACCAAGCGAGTATCCCTGAGAAAAATACAATGCGCCTCCTCGGCCTTACCCTCTCTTCTGATCTCAAGTGAATAGAGTCAATAGCGAAATCCACTGCTAAGAAGGTTGGGTCACTGTGTCGGGCCAGAATGTTTTTTTCCGCCTGAACCCATCCTGCATATATACAAATCACCCATTCGTCCATGCTGCCATATATGGTCAGGCGCCCCTGCTGTTTATCTCAGTGTTCTTGACAGGCTCCAAAAGAGAATCAGTAATGTGATAGGTACCGACTTGGCGGCTCGACTCCAGCCGCTTCCCAACGGACGGGATGTGGCTTCCCTTTGTCTGATCTATAAATATTTTCATGGCTTCTGCTCCAACGAACTTGAGTCACTGGTGCCTCTGCAACAGGTGTTTACTCGTGCAACCAGATTGGCAACTTGGTTTCACCCATTCACAGTTATATAAACCAAATGTAGACGACAATTCCACTCCTCAGCTACTTTTCTCGCACTTCCCCTCTGTGGAATTCGCTTCCATATTCTTGCTTTCCTGAGAGCTACAACCTCCTGGAATTTAAATGCAATGTCAATACTAATCTCTTAACCATTTGACTCTAGTTCTTTCTTCACCACACTGTATATTCTTTCATTTTCCTCCACCTGTGCAACAGTTATCACACCTGTATTCCCATCCTTCTCTTGCTCCTTTCTAACTGGTTCATCTTTCTCGTCACTCTCTTTTACTTAATGTTCTACTCTTATATAGCCCCTGCACATCAGTGGCGTTACCGCCTTGCTCGGGGTGATATGATTAAATAAATAAAATAAAATTTCTCACTTATGTAACTCTCATACGGTTCGAGGCTTTCCCGCCAAATTTGTTTTGCAAAGATTCAAATGCAATTTAAATCTCCATCTACTTTCTGATTGGTTCTTCTTCTTCGAGAATTCTCACTCATCAACAATGTTTCTCGCTTTACTTATTCGTTCACACCCAATAACTCGTTGTATCTTAGTACCTTACATGCACCACATGGGGTGGAATGATGAAAGGGTAATGATGGTCGGAGAGAAAAAGATTAGAAACATTTTGATAAACATAACCAAAAATAAACTTTTCAAATCGGCTTCATGGTTTAACAGAGATCTTAAGAAAAACAAAACGAAGTTTTATTTTCTCTTTCCCAAACGCATATTTGTGGACGCGATCATAAGTTCTGGAATATAGTCAATCAAATTTTGGATTTTTAGATTTTTTTGTTTTATATTTCCAAAACAAAATTTTTTTCGCTACCCATAACTACTTATTATCAGCTGTAGAGTTAAGAGGCAGTTGGAGGTGTGAAGGAACATTCAAGAGTTTTCCGAGGTCAGTGTGAATGCACGATAGGAAGAATGTTAAGCGGAAGAAATTCTGACATTCTTCTTTGCCATGTGACGTGTATCTTCTGGACGTAGGTGATCGTACACTTCCATTTGTCCCTGTCCTTTGTCGTTCTTAAAATTCTTTCTCTTTGTATCCCAAACACATCTGTGCCATCTATTTGCTCAAGTAATTCAAATACGTCTCGCGTTGCTTTCGCTTGTCTCTCTGATTCTTTATTCATCCTGTAAGTGTCAGATTCTACAAACCATCCTTCCTTATCACACGTCTCAGGAAGCTCATCTGTCACTTCCTGATAAGTTTTCTTCTAGTTTGCATCCTTAACAACACCTCATCTTTGTTCACCTACTTGGTACATAGTATCCTAATGATCCATCTGTTGGTCCATATCTCTGCTACCTGAAGCCTCGGCTTCATCTTTGAAGAAATCGTCCAAAATTCGCATCCATACAGAAGGACAGATATCACATAGCAGTCAAGTAGTTTTACTTTGTTTTCAATGAAGTTTTCGTCTCCCAGTACTCTGGTCAGCTGAAATTCGTCTATTGCCATGTCAACGCTTCTTCGGATCAGAGAGTCGCACTTTCCATCTTCTGTCAGGACGCTTCCAAGTTATTTGAAGAATCTAAATTCTTACGAGCAGAATTGTTAGTATGAAAACATATATTTTGACTCAACTGTATAGATAACGCCTATCGATTTTTGCTACTCTCGTCTATATATTTTGGGCACTCCTTAAAACAAACTTTCTTTTTATCTTTCCTAGACAAAAAATACCCTCCATCTATATTTTATTCATTAATTTCACTGTGTTAGAATCACATGACATCAGCGAAGATGTTTACATTACAAAGATAATATATATTACTATAGACTAACTACTTCGATTTTAATCATGTTTTGTTTTTCACATTTAACTTTAACGAACTCATTGGCCTTAAGCTTACGCTTACACACTGACATGCAAACACACGTATAAGCACACACATATTTGTGTGTACTTATAAATAAATAATGGATATATGTTTAATCTGACATTTTTATTAATCAAAACGAATATTGCAAATAAGATGTGTCTAATATAATAACGTTTCAAATATAATATTTATTATGTTTGAAGTAATACACATATACGCATATATATAATTTTTGGAGTATAACTTTAGACGTAATAGACACACACACACACACACATATATATATATATATATATATATATATATATATATATATATATATAGTCATCCGCAGAATGTCCTGTCTCGGTGTATCACAGCTAATCTGTATGGTTAGACATCTGATTACTTCTAACCAGGATTGAAACCCCATCTGAAAACAAATTTGGTAATCTTCTTCGGGTAAACTTTAAATAAAAATCAAAAACTTCTAAGATATCAAAATTAATAATTATGTATCAATATAGATAAATTTTGTCACCCCCAAAAATCAGTCTTACTTATGTTACTATAATATTTAAAAAAATATCTTTGGATGTATAAAAGATAAAATTATCATTTATATTGTTGAATTTTGTTCAGTAAAAAATAAAGACGAATGAATAAAAATAAAGTAAATATTTTAAGTAATACGTTATCTATATGCCTTGTCTCGTCATGAATTTGGTGACCATATCTCTTCACAACTTTGTGACCGTTGTTGCTCTTAGTAAGTTTAGACTTTCTGCTATATTTCCTAATTTCTCTTCTGACCAATTTTTAAAAGATCGTTAGTTATGTTTCTTGGTCAATCATGATTTTAGTAGGCCTTATGAGTTTCAAATTTTAAAGCATACTTTCCTCATTACTGTGTTCTGTACATTAAAACTATCCATTTTTGCTAAGTAGAAATACCCTTTTGTAACAATGCGTGTGCGTGTTTGTGTGCATGCATGTTTGAGTGTGTGTCTATGTTTCTATATCTCTTGGATGATATACTTACATTTTTTACATTGTTCGAACTGTTGTTTTCATCTTTAATTTTAATATATATATATATATATATATATATATATATCATACACACACATATATATATACATATCATACACACACACACACATATATATATATATATACATATCATACACACACACATATATATATATATATACATATCATACATACACACACACACATATATACACACACATATATATATATATATATATATATATATATATATACATATCATACACACATATATATATATATATATATATATATATATATACATATCATACACACACATATATATATATATATATATATATATATATACATATCATACACACACATATATATTTATACATATATATATATACACACACACACACACATATATATAAAAATATCATACACACACATATATACATATAATTACACGCACACATATATACATATCATACACGCACACATATATACATATCATACACGCACACATATATACATATCATACACGCACACATATATACATATCATACACACACATGCACACATATATATATATACATATCATACACACACTCATATATATATACATATCATACACACACTCATATATATATACATATCATACACACACTCATATATATATATACATATCATACACACACTCATATATATATACATATCATACACACACTCATATATATACATATCATACACACACACATATATATATACATATGATACTCACACATATTTATATATATACATATCATACACACACATATATATATACATATCATACACACACATATATATATATACATATCATACACACACATATATATATATACATATCATACACACACATATATATACATATCATACACACATATACATATCATACACACACATATATATATATACACATCATGCATGCACATATATACATATCGTACATACATGCATATATATATATCATACACACACATGCACATATATATATATACATATCGTACACACATGCATATATATATATATATATCATACACACACATGCACATATATATATATATATACATATCGTACACACATGCATATATATATATATATACATATCATACACACACATGCACATATATATATATACATATCATACACACACATGCACATATATATATATACATATCATACACACACATGCACATATATATATATACATATTATATACACATATATATATGTGTATGATATATATATATATCATACATATATATATGATACACACACATATATATATATCATACATACATATATATATATATATATATCATACACACATATATATATATATATATATCATACACGCACATATATATATATATATATATATCTATATATATATATATATATATTCGAGGTTGAGTAAAAATTATGCGCACTTTCACCATAAAATATATATAATAAAAATAATAATATTTGAATATATCTTGATATCTCCCGTCGATTTTGACTCAACATTGGCCTGTCCACTAAGTCAGTTCAATTGCTTTCTCTTGTCTCGCAATTTTTTCTAGTTATTCTTTATTTCTTATTGCTCACCCGTTTTCACTGCATCCAAATACTCACATAGCACAGAAATTGATCTCACATTCACTATATCACAAAATTCATGAAAATAGCTTTAACCATGGAAAGCAATTTACTATAGTGAACTTTAACCCTTAGAATTAAAGTATCTGCTATTTTGTGTTCGAACTGCTGCTGCTCTTTTTTTTAATGATGTTCCTCTTGAAGACTTGCTGTCATGTCTCTTTTTGATTTCTTAGAGGCTTTAAATGATTATTTATCTCTATAAATCATCGGTTAATTTTTTAAATTTCACCTGTGAAATTACGAAATCTGTCAAAAAGTCTGATTACCATCGAGCAAAGTTCATCAGAAGAATTACTACGAAATTATTTTTAGAAAAGCCACAGAGCTGCTACGTTACGGTAATGGGAAATTGACAGAATTCAGAGTATCAGATCAGAACCAATAACACTGCGTATTCTTCGACGAATTTATCAAGAATTTTTAAATATAACGCTAAACTATATGTGGCAGCAATAATCGTAGTATCGACAAATGAGATACTGGAGAGAAAAAATAACTCTCATACCGTGTACCAAATTTCTTAACAGCAGACCTAGAAATTAATTGACGTGATAAACGTGAAATGAGCCACTCCTCAAGATGTTAGTGTCGTGGACCCGGTTAAGAGTCCAGCAAGAAATAATACAAAAACAACCAAAATAGAAAATAACGATATATATATATATATATTAAACACAGCAAAATACAATACTTGGAACTCTGTTAGTGGAACGGTAAATAGGGGCCAGGTAGTAATACTGTAATTGTGACTCACAATATTCGTACGGAGGCAGTCTTACCTATCTCTGCTTATCGTTCTGCTCTGCTGAGCTTTCTCTCTCTCATCCACCTCTTGTGAGATGAAGTATATGTAGATGTAGTTGTAGGAAGAGTTCACTTCGTTGAATGGGTGATGCCAATATGACAGTTGGCATGAGCCATGGTGATGGATATCAGAAAGTGTCTCTCTGGTGAATAATAGATAGCAGTTGCGTTTGGTAGGACTTTCATGGCCTCTGTTAAAGCAGACTTATGTCACTTTTGAGATCAGCTGCCATTTTGATCTGACTGCTATCGCTGTCTAATTAATGTAGAACTTGCACATTTATAGGTTTTGGAATAGCAGAATTTTTCTTAACCCACATTCAGCCCCTTACTTTGATAAACAAATATTCGTAAATATAGACGCATACGTCTTTTCAAATAAGAGTAAAATGGCATTTATCTCTCTAATGGGATAGATGACCGAATAATAGGGCTTTTTATTGCAATAGATTTAATTAGAATCTAAAATACAAACAAAGTATCATATTTATTTTTCATTCATAGTAAGATTACTAACCATTTTCCTATCGATTGTAGTGACGTGTTGAAAAAGTAAAAGCAGATTGAAGAGAAGTATTTCAAACCGAACAATCTTATTGATTTCGAAAGGGAAGGCAAAAATAAAAAAAAAAGTAGTTAAATCGATTGATGTCAGTTTTTCGGAACAATTACAAAACGATCAAAGGAAATTCTGGAAAACCTAACAAACAGAAAATAAAATACCTCTTTACTTTCTCTTTCTCTCTTTTACGATCCAAAAATAGTTGAATAAATGTAGGTAAATCAAACATCATTAAAACACGATGCTGTCGTCTTTCACTTTCACTTTCACTATCTACTCGAAAGAAAAGTATCTTTGCAAGATATTTAGAAGTAGAATTGCTACTTTTTATGTAAAAAGGGGCGCAAAACGTTCTTGAAACGAAAGCAATTAATTAAATGGCTTGAAGGTTCATTCAGTACACATTGGTATTTAAAGCCTTTGGAAACTTTTGAAAATATATTTCGCAAAAATTATGCATTTCATCTTAAGAAATAAAATTTACAAAAAATAAATTTCATTGTGATTTTAAATGCATTTGATGGATTATCAGGGATTTTAGGATCTTATTTATCATATGGAAGTTATTAAATGTTAACTTAAATGTACACAATGCATTTATTTTATTATTAAAATTATTATCCGATGTTTGGTTTGAGAGAAGATACAGAATACTTTAAATTGCTTTAGTTATTCATTCAATTTTTAAACATTTTTTGTGGCTTTTAATAGAATTAACTCATTTATCTAAAGACAACTGCTTCTAATCGCAGAATCAATTTATCCCCGAAGTGACCGATCACTCTCCAGTGTCTGTTATATAAATAAACCTTATTTTTGCAACATGACAAAATAATTCTATCTCGCTATCTAGGATCATTGTCCTAGAACTAAAATATCACTAATTTATTTAACCCTCTAGGGCCATTCGTATCATATGTGATACAGTATGAAAACAAGCCTTGAAAGAAATATTTTCCTGAAAATTTTTTTAAGAGAAATATTTTATAAATTTCAAATGAAAGCAGTACTGACTGCTCAGTCAATGAATACCAAATGTTTCCTTATAGGGAAATACCAAATGTTTCCTTATAGGGAAATACCAAATGTTTCCTTATAGGGAAATACCAAATGTTTCCTTATAGGGAAATACTGTATCAAATATGATACGAATGGCCCTAGAGGGTTAAGAGAAATATTTTATAAATTTCAAATGAAAGCAGTACTGACTGCTCAGTCAATGAATACCAAATGTTTCCTTATAGGGAAATACCAAATGTTTCCTTATAGGGAAATACCAAATGTTTCCTTATAGGGAAATACCAAATGTTTCCTTATAGGGAAATACTGTATCAAATATGATACGAATGGCCCTAGAGGGTTAAGAGAAATATTTTATAAATTTCAAATGAAAGCAGTACTGACTGCTCAGTCAATGAATACCAAATGTTTCCTTATAGGGAAATACCAAATCTTTCCTTATAGGGAAATACCAAATGTTTCCTTATAGGGAAATACCAAATGTTTCCTTATAGGGAAATACTGTATCAAATATGATACGAATGGCCCTAGAGGGTTAAATAAACGCCTCACCGTAAATATAGTTATATTCAATGAATATAGCATAATAGAAATAATTAGCTGAGTGATTTCTGAAAAGTCACTAGTACAAAACTGAAACACTTCAAATCTAATGTAAACTAATTATTTCGTGCAAATCATTTTAAACACTATCTCGTCTTTTTAGGAGCTGCAATCTCAATCCGTAACCATCTACATTGAGAAGCGTATTTGCTATTATTTAAGAATAATTATTTAAAATATTAATTACTGAAATTATATATAAATATCAATGTAGAAAAAGTTACGAAATTCGTTACTAAATGGATTAACTCCGACATATTTTTAATTTAAACATTTAAACGTTATTTTAATAGATACTCGTATTTGAGGAGAGACTCTTTATTTTTTTTTTTAGAATTAACAGTACATTTACTTATATCTACCGGCCTGAATAATCGAGAAATTTTGTTAGAAAAACATGCATCTTCCTGGAGGATTCGAACCTGCTTTCCCTCGGGAAACCCTCAATTAATCGGGCATGTATTGAGCGCTCGACCATGAAAGATATACAGGCAAACAAAGCTTGAAATATTGGTTTTGAAATCATTAACAAATATGTGTACATATGTGGTTCTACTCAGATACAAACATCCGTTACAAATATTGTTTAAATTTGTTGTGGATTTCGGGTGAGGAACCGCACAAAATAATGAACAACAAAAACTATGTGGAAGTAGAAAAATAGGATATATTAAACATAATATACAAACTTGAACGCAGGTTAGTAAAATCGGGAATACTATTAGTAAGAAATAAATATATACAAGTCTTGAATTGAAGTCGCTGGAAATAGTATATCCGTGTAAACTATTCTAGCTAAGTTGAGCTCAGAGGTAGTCTGACTTCTGATGCGGTAGTCTCTGGGTAAGTTCTGTAATTTACGTATCATTTCCGGTAATCTCCGGTAACTGATCTCTACGATTACTCTCAACCGCCAACTTCAACGATATTTACCCACCTTCCCAGTTAAGACGAAATATGACACAAGGTCTTTTTAATGTAGGTCTTCTGGGTCACATAGCCCGGCCAGAAATACCTGTCTATCATCCCCAGTCGTGATTCTACCCTTCGGAGGAGCCACGACTGGGTTAGTGCTCTCTGCTCGAAGGCAAATAGCTGTCAGTGTCAGTAGTAGCAGAGGCAACTGCCAACTGCCACGGTATTTTATCACCTTCCCACTTAAGGCGAAATTTGACACAAGGACTTTTTAATGTGGGTCTTCGCGGCCATATAGCCCGGCCAAATATATCTACCTTTCTCCAGTAGTGATTCTACCCTTCAGCGGATCCACGAATGTGTTAGTTCTCTCTGCTCGAAATCAGAGAGCGCTCTCCACCAGAAGGCAGAGAGCTGACAGTGTCATAGTATCGGAGGCAAATACCGGCTGCAACAGTATTTACTCACCTTCCCACTTAAGGCGAGATGTGACATAATGTCTTTTTAATGTGGGTCTTCCCGGCCATATAATCAGGCCAAAAATATCTGTCTATCGTTCCCCAGGCGTGATTCTACCCTTCGGCGGAACCACGACTAGGTTAGTGCTTTCTGCTCAAAAGCAGAGAGATGACAGTGTCTTAGTAACAGCAGCAAATGCCGGCTGCGACGGTATTTACCAACCTTGCCACGCAAGGTTAGATGTGACACAAGGTCATTTTATAGTGGATCTCCCCGGCCATATAGCCGGGTCAAAAAATGTCTGTCTGTTATTACCGAGTCGTGATTCTACCCTTCGCGGGAACCACGACTGAGTTAATGCTCTCTGCCCGGAAGCAGAGAGCGCCCTCTACCCGAAGGCAAAGAACTGACAGTGTCATAGTAACAGCGGCAAATGGAACTGTTGTTCTCTGTATGGCAGGAATATATTTACATTCAGTCGAGTCCATTATCATATACAAAGGGGAGATCTCACAAAAAATTATAAATAAATATCGATATAATATTTAGTTTTTGCTATACAAATAAAAACATGTGGTCTTTTACAAGCCTTACTTTACTATTTTTTACAGAATTACTGTATTTATTCATTCATCTTGTTGATGTACGACTCATAAACATCCTCTTTGAAGAGGTGTGCTCAAAAGGTTCGAAGTATTGCTTCACCTCGGTAAAAACACCCATAACTATGTGCAACTTACGCGGCATAATTGAAGTTTGTAGGGTCGAAATAGAAGATAGTCATAAAGGAATAATTCACGAGTATCAGATTTATGGAATAAAATAATATGACTATAGCGAATAAGTCGTTCTTTCGGCACAGTGGCTACGTATTTGTGTTGTTTTTAAGTAACATGTTGACTGCTTTTTATAAATATCAGTTGGTTAAGTGCCATACGTGATACAGGCTTGTGTGATCATGTCTTGAAAGAGACATTACTGACTGGGCAGAATATTTTCCCGCAGAAGTTTGCCATTTCTTCGTTAAACTGCTTGCCTACCAACACAATCTGTCCTGATATTCAGCCCATAGCTGATGGGAGAAGCGAGGATTCATACATCTCCCCAGGGTATTTGTACATATGTGAATGCAACGAATTCAACTCGGCTCACGGATTTCTACTACGTCACATCGCACATACCAATGTACCAGACCCATTTGACGGGCCGATCTCTCTTTCTTTCTCCCTCCCTCTTTCTTTCTCCCTCTCTCTCCGTGTTTATTTTTATGGTCTATGAAGCGCACGGATTATAAATCTAAAACAATGACGATGGAAATCTTTTAATTGATCAATATGAATAGGCTGATTGTTGCAAGGAATTCATTCAGTGAATGAAATAACCCTCTAACTTCGACATTCTACGATCACTCATGATAATCGGATGTATAAAGTCTCCATAACCTGATTTACACTGAAAATTAATTTAACTTATATGCAATCTTTGTAATACGAAGCCCTTGTAATAAAACATAATTTATCCTTGAGCACTGTTTTTTTTCTGGATTCCTTTAAAATTCACTTCAACTCTATCGTACTAACGCTTGTACTTTCTTATATTAATACAACTCCACACAGTAAATCTCTACCTTCAGTGTCTCTTTAACCTTGTCTTTGGTGAACCTTAATAAGAAAAAAGCCCTTCAAGATCTTTAAATTTTTTGAAAACAATGCATATACGTATATCATAATAAAAAATTAAATAAAACAATATTTTTTAAAATATTCCAATGAGCTCATAATCTCTCTCTCTCTCTCTCTCTCTCTCTCTCTCTCTCTCTCTATATATATATATATATATATATATATATTAGAGTTTTATTCAGTGTTCTTCAGAATTCTAATAGGTAGACATCAGTTAGATTTACCCTAGAATACAAACACACAGATTTAACACAAGAGTAAAAAGGTTTGGTTTAGTCTTCAAATAAAACCCAAATCTCTTAGATATTATTTCTAAGAGCAAGCGTCGTTTCTTGTCATTTTATTTCTGTTATTAAAGTAACATTCTCTCATTCTGAGAGGTCTGTGTTCTTGTCTGAATTTAGTAGGTGAATCGCATGGATATGTGTCTCATTTTCCTGCCTATCTGATCGATTCCTAACTTATCAATTATGCATGGCTATAGGAGCATAAAAAAACTGAAAGTGCATTAGTCGCCATAAATCGAATGAAACTGCTTAATACAAACACAGATTCCCAAATCTAACACAGCGAGGATAGACCAAAATCGGAAGCGGAAACGTCTTATGAATTTAATTTTGGATGCTCACTATATAAACTATCACAAACCTTAATTTTGTTTGTTGATTATTGTTAAGTATTTTCACAATTTTATGTTTTTTTTCTTTAATATTATCTTCTTTATCAAATATTCTTTTATCAAGTGTAAATAATATAAGAGGAATCTGTAATTATTTTAGTATCCTGAAGAGTGATTACGTTGATCGCTAATCATGAGCTTACCGCCACAGTACAATAAAACATTTGTTCCGTACAAGCTAAGCAATGTTGAGCTTGGTCAGTACCTAGACACGTATCATTTGTACATGACCAGCATGGATGTGCGTGTGGTATAATGGGTAATGGCTCAGAATTGTTAACAGGAGACGAGTTCCAGTTGCAGTCGGCTTCATTATATTAAATTACGAAAATTTGTGGGAGGTATGAATCTACCCAGCTACGAGTAAGACTTGTCTTATTAATTAGTATTGAAAAAACATCTAAGAATATTATCAGGCCTTAAATAACCTGTAAAACGTAGATAAGCCGTTGAAAACGAATCGGTTGTGTCTACGAATGAGACATTGTAAATCAGATATAAATACGATTATAAACTGAAATGGAGAACCAAATAAATAGGTTATTCATATTCATCTGCCTATTATTCTGAAATGCATTAAATGAATTACATTGTTCCGGCTGTTGTTCCCAACTTCATTGTCGTATTCCTGGCGTTTCGGTCGTATTCCGCTCCGATTTTCTTCAGGATTATACGTTGTAATTTAGAACCGAACCCTTCATTTAGTTCACGGGGGTAGATTGCCCTAATTCTACTTGCCGTGCCTTTTCTAGATATCTCAGTTTCAGTTAATTACAGTTAGCTACTGAGATCATTTTTTTTCCCTTTTTTTTTTTCACTACTTTAGTGGCCAGGTATTGAACTCACAACTGTTTGGGTAAAGTCATTTGCGGATTTCTTCAAACAACGCTCGAAAATGACGTAATAATTGTTAGCTTATGTTGGTCATGAAGTTAGAGGAAATACTTCAGTACTCAAGCATTCTTCTTAACTGTGTAGCTGTTTTCTATAGCGCGATCGTCTGTTGAATAATCATTAAAAATGAAATAATAATTGCTAGCTAATGCTGATGATGAAGTTAGAGGAAATACTTCAGTACTCAAGCATTCTTCTTAACTGTGTAGCTGTTTTCTATAGCGCGGTCGTCTGTTGAATAATCATTAAAAATGAAATAATAATTGCTAGCTAATGCTGATGATGAAGTTAGAGGAAATACTTCAGTACTCAAGCGTTCTTCTAAACTGTAGCTGTTTTCTATAAGGCGATCAACAGTTTAATAACAATTCTTCTTGGTTCCTTGCTCTGCCAAACTTTCCTTTATGAAATTTGAAAGAGTTCTCAATGTTCTGATACGAAATAACAACGCTGTGGCATTTAGAATTTAAAATCTCTACGCTTTCTGTAAAGAAAGATACATTTTCACAGTTTCATTACTTTTTGTATTATTTGTTCAGGTAGCCCAGCGAAATGACCTATGCAGCAATTTTTTCCTACTGATAATTATAGATTTTTATCCTGATTGAGTCATTCGTTTGCTTCTGAAAGTTGAATCTAAGATGAATTCAAAGATAAATGCATTTGTTCCATTCCCTAAGACTGATTCTGGCCTGTGAATTCAATGTTGGACTGCATAAACAAAATGAAGTCGCTCATACAGTTTTCTAGTGAACTGTTTTTTTTTTAACAAGCTTGCTATATTCTTTGCACAGTAAAACATACACAAACAAGTTGCATAGATCTAGAAAAAATGCGATTAAGATACTAAACAATCTGAAAAAACATCTTTAACGATGCTGACCCAAATGACCTTTTAAAATTTCTAAAAGCAACAATATTATATAACAAAATATAGTTGCAAAGGAAGATAGCATGTAACCATCACACAACAAATCACAACACCTCTACTTATATCTCGACAGCAATAGACTCACAAATGACCAAGAAGCAGTAAACAAAAGCCAAACAAATTCTTCAGCATTAAATGACACATGCTGGTAAAACAAACAACTAAAGTAAATCTTATTGCTTCTCTTACAATTTCAGTGTTATTCATACAACCTTCTTCTGGTATATGCAGCGTCCTGTTCTTTTAGAAGTTCTACACCTTTTGTCTTTTGAAAATATCTCCTAAGCCTTGATTCTTCATCCCTTTACCCAAGATTCCTTCGTAGAATTTTAGGCATTTTTTCTTATGCCCTTCTTGCGACGAATCCGTGCTATATGCATTATATATTTTTCAAGCCCTCTTTCATTATTATGTGATACAGAAACTTTAAACGTCTGTTCTTGATGTTAAATATCTGTCCTTTATATCCGATGATACTGATTCTTGTAGTGTTTTGAGGGTCGGAAGATGAGAAACAGACTCTCTCTTAACGTGTCCTGGATCATCCTGTCTATGTCGATAGAGCTGTCATAAATTTGTCTTCAAAGACGTATATGTATTTGTTTTTTTTCTGCCATTGTTTCCATCATTGTTGTTGCCTGACTGATGATGAAGCAATTAGTTTTAAGGCAATCAGTTACTGCCAGTCCGATTTCATTTCTCCATTTATGTTTAGATTAAACATAATCTCCATTGATAACCAATATAATTCCACCTTCAAATATAAAGACTGTCAAAGATATCACTCGAATTAAGTGCTTTATGTATTGTCCTCTAGTCTCTTGTTTTGTAATGCTCTGTATTGAGTTCTTATTGTCTCCAACTCAGCTTATTTTTAAGTATAGCGAAAGAGAATTTGTGGAGATACATATTCCGTTATCATAGCAGTTCTGCAGGTCGTTGTTATTTTGTTTGTTTGTTTGTTTTATTAGTCTATTTTCATGATTTTATTCTTTATCTTGCTTCATTGAACAGAAGTTAAATAGTCAGCAATAAATTCCACTTTTTTATTCGTTTGTTTGTATATTTAACAATTATTAAATCAATGTTCTCGTGCTTTTTCTCTTTCATTAACAAAGGGTTCAAGTGAATAAACTTCGTTTTTAGAATCTAAACTTATTTATAAATGTAACTTTGTCTCTCTGTGTGTGTTTCCGTTACCTATAGACTCCGAAACGGCTGAACCGATTTTCTTGAAAATTTACACAGTTGTACTATAAGCGTCTGTGAGTGTTCTTAGCTAGGTTTAGTGTCGAGGTACCCCCGATAAATATCGAAAATCGATAATCGAAAAAATCGGGTTATAGAAGGTGTGGTCCGATTTTAAACATAAGAAACGATATTCAGTAGTTTCAAGGTTGCAGTTCTTACAGTAGTGAAGAAAATCGATAATATATATATATATATATATATATATATAATAAAAGGCAAGATGCTTGTCTGTGTCTGTTTATCTGTCTGTATGTCCTTTATACAAATTTTTATCCGATTCTCACCAAACTTCACACAAATATTCTTTAGGCTGAGTCTGAGATCCAGGACCGTGGATTAGTTTTAACGCTTTCATTACACCCGAGTAACGGGCTATACTGCTAGTACTTCATATTCAAACGACGCTTTCCCATATGCTGTGTGTGACGTCCTGTGCATATCCTTGTAAGTGCAAAGGACGGTTCATTCATATATCATACTCTATAGGCGCCAGCATGATGCCTGCGTTCTTCTTACAATTACTGAGTAGCATATTTGTCCAAATAAGTGTTAAACATAGAATCTTTGCTTAATGCTTTTATAAAATAACCCCAACAAATCTTTGAATATTTTAAAAATATTTTTGAAACTTTATAAACAGTTATAATTTAAAAAGAAAATTTAAAAAATTCTTTAAAAATGTTCATTATTAAACGAATTTTTTTCTTCCGACTATAATGTCATTAATATATATTATTTATTCAAGCAATTAAAAGCTAATCAAAATAAATTCTGTGATAGTTTTACTGCAATTTATTTTATTATTGGGAACAGATTTTCGGAAAATAGTCGGTTTCTCTCTCTCTCTCTCTCTCTCTATATATATATATATATATATAACGGGAAACTATGAAAACATTTTCTCGTGAAATTAATACTGGGAGTTAAAGTAAAATTAAGCAATAGACACGTACATTTTATGAGCATGATAGATATATGAATAAACTGTGATAAATAAGAATAGGTTTAGATTTATCAATTATAGAGATAGGAACAGCTTTATATATTTGTATATTAGTCATGCACATACAAGCCAGTTTAGATATAACACACGTCATCAGTGTGGCTAGGTTTCCACTTGCTTCCAGTGGACCAGCCGGGTTCGAAACTCGACCGATTTGGCGTCAGTCGGAGTCTCTACTCCCTAAGCCATAGGCGAATGGAATGAAAGAGTAGAAATTTTAGCGTGTTAAATATATGTGGTGTATACTCACCGGGAGAACTCAATTCATGTTTAAGAAGTAACGCGTAAATCGCAGAAATGGTAACTGTTTTTAAAATTTTCCTCTTCAGAGATCTCAATCGTAATGAAAGCATAATATATCTTATCAAAATTATTTTTGTTAGATAACAGATGCATATGATTATATTTTATATAGATGACCAAATTGGTAAAGAAATGATTGAGATTCTCGGTCAAAAGATATATGTCTGAAAATTCAAATCTAATGTGCAAAATTTTCAATACATTCTACTCTTGTCTTAATTTCATTGCATCTTTTAACGCCGACATTTTTTTAATGCTTTACGCTTGTAAAGAATTCGTTGTTATTTCTACATTTTATATTTATTCATTCATTCTTGTTGTCTTTTATGCTGTGTGGAATCTAACCCATTTGAAACGCTTCCTTCAGAGAAGACGAAGAATCATGAAGAGTCTACGAAGTGTGAACTCTTCTCTATTCGATAATCGTTACGAATCTCGACTAACCCAGATTCACCTTTTTTTACACGTCGAGTCGACAAGAACAGCATTCTTCCAGTCGCTTATTATCCTTTAGCATTCATATCGTCTGTCAACTTCACTTGTTAATTCAATTCAAAAATCGATTCGACGCTGAGCGATTACTCTTTTCCATGTCTGAATCAAATTGCCATTTTAAGAAGTTTAATGTTTTAATGACAATTGGACTCCAGCAAAGGAAGACTGTTCACTTTTTTCTCTTCTTAGTGCCATTCAGATTCGCCGGCATAGTTCCCGATAAGATATGCGCTTGTTCCAGCGCCTACACGTACTTACGAATAAACAACAGATTGATGCAAATCAATTCAGATAGCAACTATGCAACTCCATTTTATATATATATATATATATATATATATATATATATATATATATAATAGAGTATGATTTACCCGGGACAAAGACCGGGGACCACTCGATGTAGATGCTTATGTTAAACGGTTGTTTATACAGATACAGGAAGAAGGTAACAGTTAACTCTCGACTTGAACAGGTTAAGATTGTAGTGGTCGGAGAAACATCCACTTAGGAGTCATTCCCAGCATCTGTTCGAGTTAAACTTACTTCTCGCCTATGGAATAGGGAGGACATGTAAGTAGTTTGCACCCAGGTAAGCAGCGTGACAAATCCTAAATATGAAGGTTAAGCCTCGCGGAACCAAGGAATGTATTACGTACGATCACTTTCAATGGAAGTATCGACAGAGCATATAGAGACTCGCCACATTTCGCCTGTGTGAGAGAGGTCAGAGGGTGGAAAATAATTCTCTTCAAGATATCAGTTTTGAACTTCATCAATACTAGAGGGTCAGCTCCCAATTAAATATGACGGCAGTACTCCATTTTCGGCCTGAATTGGGACTTGTCAAGGTAGAGAATATCATGAGGCGTCAGGTACTTAATGGGGTGGTACAGAAGTCCACCATTTTGCCAGCATGTTTAACGATGGATTGTATATCGATAGATAGATAGATAGATAGATAGATAGATAGATATGAACAGACCCGAATTGATGAACAGATATGACTAAAGATATAGATAGATAGATAGATAGATAGATAGATAGATATGAACAGACCCGAACTGATGAACAGATGTGAACAAAGATATAGATAGATAGATATGAACAGACCCGAAATGATGAACAGATATGAACAAAGATATAGATAGATAGATATGAACAGACCCGAAATGATGAACAGATATGAACAAAGATATAGATAGATAGATATGAACTGACCCGAATTGATGAACAGATATGACTAAAGATATAGATAGATAGATATGAACAGACCCGAATTGATGAACAGATATGACTAAAGATATAGATAGATAGATATGAACAGACCTGAATTGATGAACAGATATGACTAAAGATATAGATAGATAGATAGATATGAACAGACCCGAACTGATGAACAGATATGAACAAAGATATAGATAGATAGATAGAAAAAGGAAAAGATATTCACAAACAGAGACGGACAGATTTATAGACAGATATAAAAATACTGAGAATGTTAGATAGATAGATAGATAGATATAAAAATACTGAGAATGTTAGATAGATAGATAGATAGATATAAAAATACTGAGAATGTTAGATAGATAGATAGATAGATAGATAGATATAAAAATACTGAGAATGTTAGATAGATAGATAGATAGAAACAAGCTCGAAATCATAGACTGATATGAATACATAGTTTTCAGCGCAAATAAATAAGTCTATCTATGTTCATGCATTTTAATTCATAAGTGTAACAATGAATACAGAGGTATCTATATTTTTAAGCTCAAGTCGGGAAGAATACACACACACCAGCGCCTCTCACTCTCTCTCTCTCTCACTCTTTCTTTCTTTCTTTCTTTCTTTCTTTCTGTGTGTGTATGCGTATCTGTGTGTATGTTACACGTAAATCTAATAAGTAGCAATTGGTGACAGGACTGCTAAAAATGAAGTCATAAAAACGGAATCTACTGAACAAATTGTTTTTCTTTGAGAGAGTGAGAGACACAGACAGACAGACGTACAAAGAGACAATGTGTCTGACGGAGAGGGAGAGAGAAAAAGAGAAAAATGGGCGATTATATAATAAGTATATAAATCTGGTTCGATGAAGCGTGCAGAAACAGTGCATTCATTGAAAATGAAAAGAAATTATGTGAGACAAATATGAAACATCTCTGAAGCGATGACTCTCAATGAAGCCAATTTAGAAATATGTGTCAATTTGTTTTGTTTTCTGTTTTGAGTATGTTTTTGCTTTTTCATTTTTCTATCCATAGATATTCTCTCGCTTTTCAAAATGCAAACAAAGAATTATTTTTGAACACGAACCGTCTCGCACTCAAATGAAGCTTGCTCTTCCGTGGTGTCTCATTTCGTTCATTGGCAGGGATGCAAGTTTCTGCTCTCTGATTTTGTTCACCCATTTTTGTCCGTATTTCCTCTCCACCACTTATTGCTGACAATGTCAAATACTTAACAGGAGTTTTATTCGTACTATCTTTAATAAAAAAAGGAAGAAGTCAAGAAATATTTTTTTTTTATGTTTGTCTAGACACTTGTATAGAGTTTGGTGAAAATATAAGGAACAGTGATAATTTTTATTTTAATATAATATAATATATAGAAGCATTTTCTAAAAAGAAACAATTTTATAAAATAGAGAATATAATTTGTGATAAACCCTGGAACACTAACCATCAATTAAAGTTACACCATTACTAACAACGGGTTTGTCATACACGATTTTGAAAATATTAAATATAAATCTTTATTTGAAATATTTTACATGCAGGCATTTCAAAATTTATACTTTTACTTAATAGTAACAGGAACCGAAAAACATTATTTAGGTAAGAAAATCGGGTACTGAAAATTTAATTAAATTGTAATTAAAATGGAGTCATTTGCGCTGGGTACTATATACACATAGTTAATGTTATTGGGTTAAACTGAATAAATTAATGTAAATATTTATGCATATGGTTTGGTGCTTCCGCTCTATATTTTTAAATTATTAATGAAATACAAAGAAGTACTTCAATGTTATTGGATCTGAAGCCGTTTGGAGCTGAGTAATTTTTATTTGTTTCGGCCTTGTGTCATACTTAACTAAACTCCCTACAGCTTACAATATTTATGCATAATTATCATCATCAGAATTATCCGATGGTTTTAATCAGAAGGATGGTTATTGGCAGGTTGGAATGTGAGAAATAGAGTGGAATTGTGAAAATATATAGATTTTTCATGTTAAGAGAAAAAAATTATTAAAAAAATATAATATTAAGAATAAGTATTAGTTAAAAGTTCTATGAAAAATTTAAAGGTATCAAGATTTCGTACAAATGTTCGTAGTAGTAGTTTGTTGAATGATTATATGCGTACCTACGTATGTGTGTATGAGCGTTTGTTTCGGTATGAATGTCTTTGATTTTACTACTTCTTCTCCATTCAATCAGCACACGAGAAATTAAGAGAAAGAAGACGAATGTAGAGTTGACTTGAAGCTTCTCTTGTTACATTTTACCTGTGTCTCTCGTTGCTCCCATCTGACTGACTGGCTCTGATCAAAGTCTTTTTATTGTAACCTAAATTTTTCGCACTGGATCGCAAAAAGATTTTTAATCTTGCAATTGCTACCATTGGTCAGAAAATCAGTTTAACGTCTACTTGTGGAATCCAGTTTCGACTTTTTCATGGTCACTCCTTTTTCTGTTTGGGAGAAACCAGGATTTCACACGTCAGTGTGAATTTTTATAAAAGAGAAGAAGAGAGTTGAATTTCATTCTTAATTTCCTATCACTACAGATCTGACCTGGCATCCCGGCTTTCGTCATTTCCTCCCGTAATAACCTATATTCCTTGTACATTTTCTATGAATGATTTCATGGTAATTGTGCTGATTAACTATAAATTATGGTACATAGACTTTATGAATTTAATCACAGCACTAGCGTGTCTGCGGCAATATCGTGTTGAATGTACCGGTTTCCATCCGATCACCGAAGTTAAGCAATATCGAGCTTGGTCAGTACTTAAATGGGTGACCATTTGGGAATACCAGGAGCTGTAAACGTAAGGACCAAGAATGGTCCACCAGTTCATCCAGGTTTGAGGGTTGGGTGCAGGGCTAACAAACCTGTCCCGTAAAAAACAGTTTGTTACAGCAGCAAAAAGTTGCTGCCCTATGCACCATTGGGTGTGATGGATAAATGATGATGACTAGCGTGTCAACATTTTGCAAAAGCAAGATTTAACTGTTGGTTTTACGTTAACATTTTCTTCTCTCTCAATTCTCTATTGAGGAATTCTTTTGTGGTTTCTTGCTTACAAGTGAAAATTGATCATCAAAAATTTCAGTGAAATTTTAGCCTTTATCTTCTGTCTTATTAATTCTTGTTCTTTTATCGTTGTCTCTTCTTAATGGTGTCTCTTTTCATAAACAATCACACTGGGTAAGCTCGCGTGTCGTACAAAATAAACTGCCTTGTTTAGGGTGATTTTTTTCCAAAAATAAATGAGTTGTAATATATCTATCGAGAAGGTAAAACTCAACGTAGCCTCGAAAACGGTTATAAACTATAATTTATTTGGATAATTTTGATATCCGTCTCATCAGCGAGCAAATTAAAATAGGTTAATTTTATTAGAATATTAAAAACACAAGAAGTATGACCCAGAAAATATTATTTCCTGGGGTGTCTATAAAGCTGAGGGCATAAGTGGTAGAGGATGGAAATTTGACTTTCGATCAGTCAAGTGTAGTTACTGGGAGAAAGAAAATGAGCTCTGCGCCATCCCCCCAAAAAACAAGAACGCAATCATTATTGTCAGACAAAATCTGTGACCACATCATCACTTATTTCTGGCTACCTAGCTCCCAAGTCTTCGACCGTCTAGATTATTGCCTGTGAAGTGCAGGTAAAGGAAACCCTAACAGAAGAATTTTAACAACTAAAAGAAACTGTCGTCAAGGATTATTGCCGTATTCACCAACTTAAAAGAGACAGTTCAGAATAATTGCAGATGATTCCGAAGTCACTTGGAAGTCGGGGTTGGAACCAATGTCAATTTTAGTGAATGAATTTATTCTTTCTTATTTAAAAATAAGCATGTGAAATTTTGTCTGTGTTATTTTCAATTTTACGTAACTTAGACGAGAATTTATCCATCTCACTTAATTATATATATATATCTATGCCCTAACATAAGAATAAAATTCTCTTTAAGTTCTTTCATTTTCTCACGTTACTACTACCACACAGTTAAACATTTATGTAAAGCCCTAACACTCAAGCGTGCACTACTTTGTAGTGAGTAAGGAAGTATTAGATTATGTTTACATAATACAATACAATTTTGAAAAGTGATGAGAGCATATGTTTTCTACTTTCTTTGCTGTTAAACCCTTAAGCACAATTCAATACAACCAACTGCTTTCAGATCTCATGTAATTATTCAATAGAGTCCATCTGATTATGCTGATTTCTTTTCAATAAAGGAAATAATACAAAAAAACTTTACGACCCTTGTTTCTACATTCTCCTTTTAAATACACCTATTTAAATACACCTTTTAAATACACCTTTTAAATACACCTACAAATACCTTTTAAATACACCAAATACCCTTTAAATACACCCTTTAAATACACCTTTAAATACACCTTTAAATAACATTTTAAATACACATTTTAAATACACATTTTAAATACATTTTAAATACACATTTTAAATACACATTTTAATACACCTATTCACTGCAGACCTCAGATATCAGTTAGATAACATTATCACAAAAATAGAATTGTCGAGACTAAGAAGCACGCCGGCTTTCCAATGTGGTAACCTTGTGGAGAAGTTTAAAGCTGGTTAGATTATAAAAAATATCACATAACAAAGATGACTAGCTAAAATGATAAGACATCAAGGAAAGCATTATTAAGAGCAATTACAAAAAAACATTGTTACCCTGGATAAGCTGCAAAGAAACCCTGCTCTGTGTTGGGATTTTTCCATACGGAAACTATTAGTCGTGCACACCATAAGTCGAAATTATTGCTCACCTAGTGTGGATTGATCTCGCAGTTCAGTCATAATTGATCTAGCAAGGCAAGCTTGTTAACCATTACACCACTTCAAAGTGCCTTTAATTTGATATAAGAAGGCTAAGAAAAATGCCATTGTCGAAAAAGGTCTATAAAAAGTCTAGTTTGCATCTTTGCCACAAGCTATTTGGAGGATTACGCACGTGATAGCAAAATTGTGGCCTTTATGCAAAACAGAAGCCTAAAATGATATCTTACCTGGACATACTATCTCTACCGTGAAACTTGGCTGATGAGATTTTAAAGCTATCGGAATGCATTTCAACAGCAGGGACATGGAGGAGTTGCTACAAATATGGATGAAAACATAAACGGTGCAATCCGCGAAGAAAACACGTTATAATCTGCAAAATTCCTGAAACTTGGGCGGTGGAGCAAATGCCCTAAACCTACAGGCAGTGCTTCATTGAAATGGTTTATATCAAAGCCTATTAATGCGTCAGGTTGGGCCAATTAAATCCCAGACCAAATTCAGCTGGAATTATATGGCAAGAATTTAAAATTCATGTTTATATACAGTCTTTATCCAATCTGATTGAGCTATTTTGAAAAGAAGGATAGACCAAAATATATATTAAAATGCGGTGGAGACATACCCAACTAATTTGCAGCTGTAATTGCAGCGAAAATTTGTTCTATAAGTGATTAACTCAGGGATGGAGTGCATAGATATTCCAAAAGAAAGACGGTTTTGTGATTCTAATTATCGCTTGTGTCATAATGCATTTTTCAACTTCAAAGTACCGTGTAGTAATCAAATAATACGACCAATCATGCCAATTTGAATATCAGTTGATACCATTGCAAAGATTTTAAGATAAATGAAAGCTACTGTATATGATAGATAGACAGATGTTGGCAATTTTAAAAAAATCTATTGATGATAAGGAGAAAAAACACGTTTTTTTAATCAATTTTCCAGACAACTTATGGAAATGATTGCATTGAAAATATCTTCAATTACTCTCTTATAACTAGATTCAAGTAAATATAAAATATTAACTTTAAAAATCCTTGTTGCCTTAAATTATACAGTAAAGCAGTTTGACGAATAAGACGTTGAGTTAATTTGATGTTGGGAAAATCATTCTTACATTATATCATCCCTCTAATACGTATCGTGAGGGCAAACAAGCAATTTAGGTGTCGAGTCAGGTCTATACATTATACGTTATTGTTATAAAAAAAAATGATTTCCTTCGTACTCTCCAATCGAGAGTAGAGTAGAAATTGTTTTCTCTTTCCATTCGCCACGGATAACTGCAATCTATTCAACTCCTATGAAAATCAAACAATGTAAAATGCGAAGCTTTTCTAAATGTTTATCTTTGTTGGTCTTCTTTTTTCTAGTTCGGTTGTTCATTCAGTTTATTTCAAATTGAATCATTGATTTTCGCATTGTCTTGTTTGACTTTTATGGACAACATGACTATTGATCTTGCTTTGAAGTGGAATAATTCACCACATTGATGAATATACGTGAGGAAGAAAGGAAAACACTAAACGGCACAATGGCGAGATAAAAGAACGCCAATGTACGCTGCAATGGCGAAGAAAAAAATTGAAACGATGTAATACGTCATAAAATATGGTGTGAATAAGTGTGTGAGGAATAAAAGAAAAGAAAGTAAGTGATATAGGACTGAAAATAAGCACACGCACTATATATATATATATATATATATATATATATATATATATATATAATGGGCCAGAAGAACCTACCTAGGTTTCACCTAAACCGATCGTCAGCGAAAGTTGTTAGATGATTACTCGTATCGGGATTTTTTCTTTTGGGCTTCGTGCTGATCTCGGCCCGAACATTTTTGACTGACGTTCATGTACTAAGCTCTTTCTTTTTTAAAAAAATCTTTTTTTTCTTTCCGGCGAAAGCTTCCGAGGAAGGTTTTCGACGGGAGTATAATTATAATATCGAGTATAATTATAATT
Source organism: Ascarosepion bandense (assembly GCA_037127315.1). Lineage (NCBI taxonomy): Eukaryota > Metazoa > Mollusca > Cephalopoda > Sepiida > Sepiidae > Ascarosepion > Ascarosepion bandense. The sequence continues at coordinate 4,882,181 of JBBBDQ010000303.1, forward strand.
ATATGAAATAGGATTACGAGGGAGTTGGAGAAATAGAAAAAGCTAGTCGTTGCGTGAAAGAATTATAGATATTAAGGGAAGGCAAATTAAACATAGAAATATTGACAAAATAAATCAAATATCATTTCTAAAAACCGAAATGTAAATGAGGGTTTTATTGAGCAAGGGAAATATGAAAAAAAGATTTAACATAATGTATAAGAGAAAAAGAAATAATATCAGTGAGAAAGAGAATCTTTTGAGAGATAATATGAAAGGAAAAGCATTTGGAATGAGGGAATGGAAATAGTGTGTACGACCGAAAGAATGAAGAAATGTAAATACATTTTAAAATTCTTTAGCAAAGAAGAGAACGTGAAAAACAACCCCCAACCAAATGGAGTATTTATATATATATATATATATATATAGGAAAAAATGCTAAAAGCTGTAAGTTTAAAAATGTATTTTTTGACAGTATTTGTTTATTTCTATTATTATATTTTATATTTCAGACCGTCCTCGGTCCTTCATCAGAAACAAAAATGAATGACCGAGGACGGTCTGAAATATAAAATATAATAATAGAAATAAACAAATACTGTCAAAAAATACATTTTTAAACTTACAACTTTTTAGCAGTTTTTCCTATACATATTAAGAGAGTATACGTGGATCATCACTATGTTTTATGTATATATATATATATATATATATATATATATATATATATATATATATCAGATTGGGAGGGAGTTGGAGAAATAAAAAATGCTAGTCGTACCATGAAAGGAAAAGCGTGTTAAAATTATAGATATTAAGGGATGGCAAATTAAACATAAAAATATTGATAAAAAAAATTAAACCCTTTCAAAAACAGAAATATAAATGAGGATTTTATTGAGAAAGGGACAACTGAAAGAAAAATTAATATAATGTATAAGAGAAAGAAAATCAGTGAGAAAGAGAATATGTAGAAAGAAAATAGGAAAGGAGGAACATTTGCAATGAGGGAACAGACATACCGTGTACGAACCAAAGAATGAAGAAATGTGAATGCATTTTAAAAGACCTTTAGCGAGCGAGAAAACGTGAAAAACAACCCCCACCAAATGGAGTAAGTGAAAAAGGCGGAGAGACATAAAAAAAGTGAAAAATCCAGAGAGACAAAGAGAGGGTGTTTTATTTAAGGAAAGGAAAATGAAAGATAAGTTATTGAATTAATGAGAATTATCTAAAAAGAGAGATTATAAAAGGAAGGAAATCTGGAATACATAAAAGAAATATACTGCCAGTATTTAGGAATGCAAAAAGAGAATATATTTTGAAAAAAAAATTAAGTAAGTGAAAGAAAATTGAAAAACAGAAGAGAGAAAGAGAAAACAATTCGGTGAAAAAGTCGTAGAAAATTAAATGAAAATTGAAGAGAATTTAGGTATTGTGAGAAATGTTTGTATTTTCTCTTTTTCGTGATTATAAACAAAGAAAATCTTAAGTAATTATAAAAAAATAGAGAAAAAATATGGAAGTGAATAGCCAAATATTGAGCGCGAATGAGGGAGTGAAAAACCAAATATAGAAAGTATGAATGAGGGAGTGGATAGCCAAAAATAGAGAGTACTAATGAGGGAGTTCGGTCAGTTAAGTTCCATACGTGATACACACATTGGACGATCATGTCTCGAAGGAGATATGACTGACTTGGCAGAAAGTTATCCCGCAGTAGGTTGGCATTGCTTTCTAAGGTAGAGTGGTTGCCAGCTAAGGCTATAGAACCAAATCTATCTTATTATTTAACCCATAAGTGGAGGGAAGAGACTGATTAATACCTTTGTATGTGCGTTGTGGTGCAGCGGATATCGACTCGGAACGAGAAATCGGGGTGCCGAGTTCGAATTCCAGTTGAATTTCTTGCATTCACTTGCGCACAAATACCATTGGGAATGTTATTAATGAAAGGTATTAATCCGTTTCTTCCCTCCAGTTATGGGTTAAATAATGGAACAGATTGGGTTCTATAGCCTTGGCTGACAACCATTCTACCGCAGAAAGCAATGGCAACCTACTGCGGGAAAATCGTCTGCCCAATCAGTCATGTCTCTTTCGAAACATGATCGCCCAAAGCGTGTATTACTTATAGCCCTTAACTGACTGACCGAAAATAATAGTTGGAAACAACTAAAGCTTATACTAGGCATAAAGTGGAGGATCGGTTTCCTATTGTTATGAAGTAATAAAATGATCCCCTACTTATTACTACTTAATAATATAATACATTTCTTCTCCCTCTAGCTATGAGTCAAATAACGGGGCAGATTGGGTTCTATAGCCTTGGCTGACAACCAGTCTACCGCACAATGCGATTGCAGCCTTCTGCGGGAAAATCTTCTACCCAAACAGTCATGTCTCTTTCGAAACATGATCGCCCAAAGCGTGCATGACGAATGGCACTTCATTGACTGACTGACTGAATGAGGGAGTTGATATCCAAAATAGAGAGTAAGAATAGGGAGTGCATAGCCAAAGACAGAGAATAAGAATGAAGGAGGGATTAGCGGAAATATAGAGTAGGAATGAGAGAGTGGATAGCCAAAGTGAAAAGAACAGGTAAGAAAGTTGTGGAGAATTAGAAAGAATAAATAGAAATTAAATGGCGGCAGAAATATATAAACAAATAAAATGAAAAATGTATACAAAAATACATATTGAAATTATTTGTTAGAACATTATTTTTAATCGATTCTCGTATTTGAGTAAATATTCTGATTTAAATCAAACAGTATGTTTATTTCTACCGGCTTGATTATTTACGATAAATTTTGTTACGAAAATGTGTGTCATTCAGGGTACAAAGGGTAATACGATTTCGTAGTTCATATTTCTTTTACTTATCTAAACATTCTTACACATTTTATAGTAAAAGATTATTCAATAACTATACTTAAAACTAGTACATTTAACTTTAAAAAAACTTTTTTACAGATTATTTTTATCACAAATACAAATAAATTTATAATTTTTTTAAAGGACACCCGGATTTTATGGACACCTCTATATTACTTTCAATTATTTACTCACTTAAAAATTTTCAAAATTAGGAGTAATTGTACTATTTCAATATATTGATTTCGATACTGTTGTGGGTTCATTAGGTGAAATTATTAAAAATGCTATATCGTAGTTAGAGTTTTATGAGTACTCTACTGGTAAAATGTACCTTCATTGGCAAAAATAATTTCTCATTCAAATTTTCAACAGATTTGGGTGTAACATTCGTTTGAAACTTCATTGAATGATCTCATTTCTCAAAGGAAATAACTCTCGGTTTGTTGAAACTTTTATTTTCACATAATTGTCATAGAAATTCTAAAAATACGAAGTGACTTGCCACCTATATAAACGGTCGCAGATGGGTGCGTATACCATTAATTGGGTGGGGATAAAAGGAACAGAAATATGAACTCAATCCATTATAAAAAGGAAAATTATAAATGATAACACATGGATTAAAGTTTAAGACCAGCTAGTAAAAAGAATTTTAAATAAAATAAAAGTGTGAATAAAAGAATTGAAAAGAAACAAATCTGAAAGACTTTAAAAAAGGAAAGAAAAAGTAAATACGAAAATATTGAGAGTAAGTATTTTGGACGTCATGTGTGGAAAACTGGGACACAACAGCAGACGAAGTTGCATTCGCAGTCAATCTTCAGCGGAAAATGAGTAGCTCATGAATGCAATTACTTTATGGAATTAAAACTGCGACAAATATGCAAAAATAATATTATATATATATATATATATATTGTCCAATTGCATTTAAGAGTTGACGTCTATTGAACAGGTGAAGAGGCTCATCCCTTGTTTCCTGTTTAGGATGCGGTTTCCGGTTTTCTCTTTTCTAATCTTCTCACTTTTTTTTCTTTCAATTGGAGTAGATAGACTAAACTATCGCCCGGTTCACACTCCACCCACGTCTATTGAACAGGTGAAGAGGTTCATCCCTTGTTTCTTGTTTTGAATGCGGTTTCCGGTTTTCTCTTTTCCAATCTTCTCACCTTTTTTTTTTCAATTGGAGTAGATAGACTAAACTATCGCCCGGTTCACACTCCACCCACGTCTATTGAACAGGTGAAGAGGTTCATCCCTTGTTTCTTGTTTTGAATGCGGTTTCCGGTTTTCTCTTTTCCAATCTTCTCACCTTTTTTTTTTCAATTGGAGTAGATAGACTAAACTATCGCCCGGTTCACACTCCACCCACGTCTATTGAACAGGAGCGGTTTCCGTTTTTCTCTTTTTCCAATCTTTTCATCCCTATGTAGCTCCCTGCACATCAGTGGCGTTACCGCCTTGCTCGGGGTGATATTATATATATATATATATATATATATATATATATATATATATATATATATATAAATAATCGTATAACCCCAAGCATGGTATTCTTCTGTCATTGTTGTGCAGGGGGTTACATAGGCAGAAATTTATCAGAAGGGGTGACAGAATAGAGAGGATGTCAGAAAGCGGTTAAGAGAAGAATGAGAATACTGAATAAATTAGATGAGAGCATAAGCTAGATGATGCAACACAGTGAGACAGGAAATGACTGTTGACTTTACATTTAAATTCTTGGCGATTGTAGTTATCGGGGAAGCAAGTAAGCGGAAGGGAATTCCACAGGCGGGAAGTGCGAGAAAAAAAGCTGATGGAGAAGAATTTGCTTTTACATCTTATTGATTTCACAGTAAAAGGGTGGGACCTAATTGCTAATCTTGTAGCTCGAGTAAACTCGTATATAGGGGAAACTAGTGAGCAAAGTTCATCGGAGCAGAAGCCTTGATAGTACTTGTAAAAGTGACACAGGGAAGCCACACTGCGACGGTAAGAAAATGACTGTATCCGAGATGCCATGTTGGGATCGATCACATTGCAGATTCTCCGTTGAATTTTGTCAAGGATACTGGATAGCTGCAGCACCCGACCAGATATGGCGTCAGTATTGAGAGAGAGAGAGTTAATATTAGTGTTATATTAATAACGTATGGGAGCACAACTACTACAACATTAATAATAATTAAATCGCTATAAATATAAACTTGTATTTAGTATATATATGTATATATATAGAAAGAGAGAGATAGAGATTTAATATTAGTGTTATATTAATAACGTATAACGTACTACAACACTAATAATAATCATATCGCCATAGATATTCTACATGTGTATTGTGCACATTACAAAAATTAAAAAATTACCAAACTAACAATAATCTATCTATTTCAATGTTTTTTTTTTGTCTTTGGTGTAGTTGTTTTTCTATGTGTTGGAAATAAAAAGTTTTAAAAAGTTTAGACACTTATTTTACCCATGGATGGAAACACGAGCCAGCACATTCCGAAAAATCTTAAGCTAACAATCTGTTTGGAAGATTATAAGTTCCGCACGTGCACCTAATAGTCTTAGACATAGGTTCCGCACGTGCACCTAATAGTCTTAGACATAGGTTCCGCACGTGCACCTAATAGTCTTAGACATAGGTTCCGCACGTGCACCTAATAGTCTTAGACATAGGTTCCGCACGTGCACCTAGGTTCCGCACGTGCACCTAATAGTCTTAGACATAGGTTCCGCACGTGCACCTAATAGTCTTAGACATAGGTTCCGCACGTGCACCTAATAGTCTTAGACATAGGTTCCGCACGTGCACCTAATAGTCTTAGACATAGGTTCCGCACGTGCACCTAATAGTCTTAGACATAGGTTCCGCACGTGCACCTAATAGTCTTAGACATAGGTTCCGCACGTGCACCTAATAGTCTTAGGCTTAGTTTATGTTTTGGAAAAAAATAAAATGATAAAATCCAATAATCAAAGACAACAAATGAATCAGAGTTTAAATGTCGGCATGTAAACAAATTTAAAATTCCATGATATACGTTTAACTTAATTAGCTTCTATATTTAATTTTTTTTACTCTTATCTAATTGTTCTAATGCCAAAAAAACCAAATTAATATCTTAAGTTTAATATTCAGGTTTTATTTCTTCATAAAACTTCTAACCGCCCTTGACTCTCATATCATACCTTTCTTCAAAATTCTAAATTATACATCCGACATGATCTCAGTCCGCTACAGTGTTAACAAGACAGACTACAAACCTTTTCATCTACTGAAACAAACTATTCCCCATGTGAGATAACTTGAAACAGACTGTGTCACAAATTAATACATATATATATATGTGTATTTGTGTGTGTGTGTGTGTACAGAAGACTATAGTAATATATTTTTCATTCAATATCAAAGTTCACAAGCGTTTATGCTTTTTATATACAACCAAATATTTTTGATATATCAAAGAACAGAAACATTATTTCGCGTTTAATGCTTATATGAAGTACAGCCATCTAAAATCATGTGTTTATATTAAGTGAAACTGCTTATAATTCTATGTGTATGTTTGCGTAAAGAAGATTGTCATGAACAGGACGGTATTTTATATATATATATATATATATATATATATATATATATATGTAATCATATCACTCCGAGCAAGGCGGTAACGCCACTGATGTGCAGGGGGCTACATATGAGTGAAGAGATTGGAAAAGAGAAAACCGGAAACCGTATCCTAAACAGGAAACAAGGGATGAGCCTCTTTAGCTGTTCAATAGATGTGGGTGGCGTGTAAACCGGGCGATAGTTTAGTCTATCTACTCCAATTGAAAAAAAAAATTAAAATTTAATTTTTTTTTTTTTAAAGTTTTAAAAGTCGAAAGAAGCCTTCGAAGCTAAACTAATTTACAGAACCTTCTCTAGCAAGTTTAAAGAAACGACCATGTAAAGACGAAATAAATAACCCTTTGGCTGTCCTGAAAATGGCCGCTGAAGGAAAAAAGACAGGACCGCTTCTAAATGCTGAAATGTAAATGTGCCGTAACAGTTAGAGGCATAATACAGTTCCTTACTTAACAATGGCAAAAAAGAAAATTAACATAATATACAAGAAAAAGAAGAATGGCTGGCCAACTTACAAAACAGATAAACTTGAACTGAAGTCGAGTGACAAATTCCACCAGAGAATAATTCGACTCATGTTTCAATTGCTGAGGTCCGTCAACTGATAAATATATATATATATATATATATATATATATATAAACAGAGTGAGATCGAGGAAAAGAGAAAATATATTAAGAATATATATTTTTTCACTTTATCACTTTCGGAAAGAATAAAAGCAAGCAGTTATGTTTGTAAAGAAATTATATGATAAATCTTTCTATCCAGACAAATTGATGAACTCATGCATATTCAATTCATTTAATTTGATTCGCGAATGTTTATATTCAGGTTCCTGCAAACGCCTATTTTTCATCGAGGCTTCATAATTGAATAAGTATTGTCAGCTATAACCTTACGAGCCTTTGTACAGTCGCACACGTACACGAGTAAATCTCTTAATATATCTCGATGGATTCTCGATTCGAAGCTGTCGGAAAGTTCAATAAATTGTAAGTTCTACCTAAAACCTTCATAAGTAAATTGTTTTAATGTGGCCAATCGCTTATGCCTTGTATTGTACGCCCTTTCCATCATATCGTCATGTCCTGTACTTGTATAATTGCAAGATGCCAGATTATTGTAAAAACGCAAGCTTTTTGAATAGGAATTTTCCCTCTTGTATACTGATCGTTGTCGCTTATGATAAACTCATCCGCCTTATTCCAATCCTATCTCGGTTGGTTTGGTTTGAATTGAATTTTCCTTCCCCTGGACTGGTTGCTAACCTAGTCTATAGAACTAAGTCTATGGGAGAATAGATGGACATGACGATAAGATGGAAAGGGCATACAATACAAGGCATCAGCGATTAGCCATATTAAAACAATTCACTTATGTCTCATTTTATCATGACATAATTCAACTACTCACATTCATACGAGCAAAATGCTCAACTTTATTGAACAAACAAATTTTAAATTTTATTGTGAAATACAGATACAACCAAAGTCATATTGTTGAACTTTCTCCAAGCGTCTCACCTTATTTTCTAAAAAAACATAAATTCATTCGATGAAGAACAATAATGTTGTGAAAATTATTTTTTTTGTGCAGCGATATAATGCTTTTATAAACCATTGAAATAACAAAATCATTCTCTCTCTCTCTATCTCTCTCTCCCCCTCTCTCTCTCTCTATATATATATATATATATATATATATATAAAACTTATAGATACAAAGAGTAAACTCTGTTGAAATTCGTTAAAACGGTGAATTCGTTCAAACCTAATTTCTATAACGCTAGAAGTTAATTAATCCGTGTATCTTGTAAGACTTTTCATGAGCTTCATGTAGGACAAAACAGAAGTAATACTCTTCATTAAAGAAGAAGATTGCTTCATAATCAAAACGAATATGTTAAGGAAAATACTTCCACGTTGAAGGAAAGAAACCTGCACACCAAAAACAATTGGAAAGACATGAAATTTTAAAATCTGATAGAACAACAACCATGGACATGATAGACGAGAAAAAGGCAGCAGGATGAAAGGGGTTGCAACAAAAATGATCTCAGCCATAGACCACTTTGGTTTTGAAAAGGTTATGGAAATATGAACGACATATCCATCGATCTCGATGTTCTGTGTTCGTGGAGCTCTCTAACAAGAGCAGGTGTAAATTAGTGAGAGTCACAACGGACAATAAGTTTAATGAGCCAAATAACAAAGTTCATCTTTCGATTTCTTATGACTAGCAGAATTAGCATTGTTTCGTTAAAGACACTGGCAAATGAAATGTGGTATTTTTTTCAAAATGATATCAGAAGGGAAAAAAACAGATATAGACGGGTGTATATTTACATTTCACAAACTAAAAAACAGATATAGACGGGTGTATATTTACATTTCACAAACTGTTACAAATTTTCATATTTTACGACATATTTTGATATTCATTCAAACTGTTAGAAAATATTGATTAGTTACCATATTATCCAAAAATATTAAAAGTAAATGACCACCACACGAAGAGATGAAAAATTGAATGGGCACAAAGAGATAAAGATGGGTTTTCTCACCGGAATTATTCAACCTTTGCTGTGAGACAATCATGAGAGAATTAGACGACTGAGTAAGATTTAGTATCGATAGGAACATTCTTATTAACATAATATATGCAGATGACATCGTGTTGATTAATTTACATTGAATTTTCTAAAAAATCAACTTCCAGTTGATAATGTTGCATTATCATTATTATCATTATCATTATCATTATCCCTTGCGTTGTGGTGTAGTGGGTATCGGCTCGGGCCGAGAAATCGAGGAGCCGAGTTCGAATCCCAGTGGAATTTCTTGCATTAACTTACGTGCAAATATCCTTGGAAAAGGTATTAATCCGTCATTTCCCTCCAGTTGTGGGTTAATAACAGGAAATGTTGATTTCTTTAGCCTGGATGGCAACCAATGTACCGCAGAAAGCAATGGCAAACTACTGGAGGATAATCTTCTGCCCAGTCAGTTGTGTCTCTTTTGAAACATGATCGCCCAAGCGTGTATCACGTATGGCATTTAACTGACTGACTAGCGCCTTCCTTGTTATTTTTTCAACACCTCTATGTCCTGCCGATAACACTTAAATAATAGAATATTCGCGTAGAAATAAAAAACAGTACAAACTTGCTTAGAAAGAAAGATGTGTTTAATGGCTCTTAATAATACCTAATAAATTATGGACTGTTCCGTTTTGATAAAGAAAACATATTTTAGAAACGCTAATTGGGTTCAGTGAAAAATGCATTAAAGAACCTCCATTCTCACGAAATTTAGATAAAAGATTTTGTATTAAATAATTTTATTTAATATATACTCCATAAAAAGAAAGGAAGGTAGAAATATTTAACCTCTGTTTTATTGAAATGGAAAAAAGTTTCTCAATTTCAGCGATGTCCATTTCTATAAACTTCTTAAAATAACGGTCAGCATTCATAATGATGGCGATTTTCTAGATGTGGCACAAAGCAAAAATAAGGGGTACTCAGTGAGGATCAAATTCACTATCTACTCCTAACTGCTTAGGCGAGACATAACAATTACACCGCGTCAAAGTGACAATTTGACTCATTTTTATGACTATTATTGTAATATTTTGTTAAAGGTTTTAAGCACAAATATATAAAGATTTCTACGGATATTTTACTGTGTTAGAACTCGTCATGAGCTTAACCGATCATAAACTTAAGACTCATCAGATTATTAAAATAGAAAAACCATGGAATTTTCATGAGTCTTTCTAATTATAGTAATAATAATAATTATTATTATTTTTATTGTTATTGTCGTCGTCGTCTGTTATGAATACAGTCCTACGAATGCCCCGGATCACCTCATCACTGAAATCATGCCTTGGGGTCATGATAGTTACCGGAACAATAATTATTTAAGCAGGCGGTCCTAAAGGAAATATCAGTAATTATTATTCTATAAATATTATATAAATAATCCAGTAAGTGTGACCCGAGGCCAAAGGAAAGTGGGTTGAGTCTGGTCTTCACATTATATCCTAGCTAATTATTAAGCTAATCATATTCACAAACCAATCACTCATTACAAATTCGTTATTCGCTATAAGAAATCATCCGTCTCCCCCCAGACCTTCATATAAAATAATAATACATGTTCGCAAGGGAACCTAAAAAAGGGTAATAAAACTAATGACATAAAAAATTATTCTATGTATTCTACATTACACAAAATAGATTTAAATATTTAATGATATGAAACTGAAATGGGGGAGGATGAATATCCGAAAATCAAACTAAAAATAAACAAATGTTCATAAAACCCTTCTACGATCTACATACAACAAGTGAGGCACAAGGCCGCAGTGTGAGTGGATTGCGGCTGTTCTTCACTTTCTATTCTACACCTAGCTAATCAGATTCACGACCCAATCACACATTACAATTTCTTGATTCATCACAAGGACATCTCTATCACTTCCCAATTCTCTATTTACCATAATACCACAAATTCGTAGAAGGAATTAAATATAGTGTAACCCATGGTATAGAAATATTATTTTAAATACAATATTTAACAAACTTAATGATATAAAAAGAAAGGTGAGTGAATGAATAACCCAGATATTTATTATTGTAAGTATATAAAAATATGTGGCACATGGCCAGAGACGGGGTTGTTTAAGGCTAGTCAACACGTTCTATCATATACCTAGCTAATCACATTTTCGACCCAATCACTCTTAACAGTTTCTGCCTTTACCATAAAACACGTCAATCTTCTTACAGTCCTACATATACTATAATACCACATATTTACGGGGGTACCTAAAAAAAGTGAAACAAAGCCCATGACATTAAAATTTGATTCTACATGCAATCATAAAAGATATATTTAAAAATTTAATGATATGAAAATGAAAAATTGGGGTGGACAATATATTCATGCAAAATACATGAAATATGGCAGATGGTGGTGTGGGTAGAGGTTGGTTTTCCGTAAATATCCTATACCTAGGCAATCGCATTCACGGCCCATTTACTCATTACATTTTCTTCATTCACCAAAAGTACCCATCCATCACCTCTCAATCCTTTACGCACCACAATACCACATATATGCAAGGGGCACCAAAAAGAGGAAACAAAAACCATGACATAAGAATTTGCTTCTATGTACAATAATACAAAAATATATTTAAAAATTTAATGATGTTAAAATGAAAAGGTGGAATTGATAAAATACCTAAAACCAAACTAAATATAAATAAATGTTAGTAAGACGACATTTATTGTACGAAACATACAAATGTGAAACATGGCCAAAACGTGGGGTAGAGGGTGGTCTTCTGTAACTATCGTATATCTAGATAAACAAATTCACGACCCTAGCACTCATTAACAATTAGCACATTCATCACAAAAACCCATCCAAACCCTTCACACACCACAATACTATATATTTACAATGGTCACCTAAAAATTGGGAAATAAACCGATGAAGTTTAAATTCGCTACTGTATACTTAATACAAGAATATCTTTAAAAGATTTCGTAATAATGAACTGAAAAAGGGGAGGGGATGACATACCAAAAAGGAACTAAAATAGAAAAAAAAACAAAAAATATAAGCAATTTTTAGGAAAGCCCGTCCACCTAACAAAAAGAAAAATCAACCAAGCGCACAGCAACGGATATATACATATACCTACCGCTGCTGTTTATGAGGCAATAAGCCGCCAATCAGAAAAGTTTCACGTCACTTCCTCCTCAGCCAAAACGAGACAAAATGTTAACAAACTGATTTTTCGTCTTTTTTCTCTTAGAACGTGCAGTACGAACCAGAATCTCTCTATGAATTTCAATATGCATTACAGGTAGGTGCTTTCTATTTGTCGATAGGAAATTTTCTCCCATGAAAAAATACCTCACTCTAAAAATAATAAAAAACTTCGTACACATTCCCTGGTTATAGGAATTATGATCAGAAACGCTATTTTTATGCTTCCTTAACCTCTCTTTTTTCCATTTTTCTCCCTTTGTTTGACCCTCCCCTAAAAAAGCAATCTTCATCGTAGGTCTACACGGATCTAATATTTTAATCGATATCAATTTCGGGGTTTTCTCTGCAGATTCTAAAATAATTCTGATAGATATTCTCTTTTTCACTACCCTGACTTCACGCCGACTTAGAATTCTGCATAAAATATCTTCCTGTAAAACTACGTCATCCAATTTCAGTCGGAAGATGGATAGTCCGCTATTAGTTAGACTTGCACTTAACCAGCTCCTAGTATTTTTCATCTTTCTTTCAAAGGCCTTTTGCAAATTCTCAAGTTACCGTAAATTTCGAGCATTATAATCTGCCTGACACCAATAACGAAATTAATAAATCGGGGCACATCTCTAGGAATTTTAAGTGGCTTCCCGTGGTTTACTCTCAGTTGCCATCTCGGACAAAAGAGAGCATAAAGGCTGACGATTTACACACCGAGGAGGTATTTTTGCCGGTCTTGACGAAATACATCCTCTATATTTCAGGCTTGCAACCAAAATTGTTAGTTGCTGCGGCCACAACATCAACCAATTTCTTAATACCTCTTATTGTCTCCACCTGTGACACGCGCTTGGAATATGCTTTAGCGTTCCTTTTCAGGCAGTCTCATACTCATCGTTCAAAGTATACATGATTCGTTAGTAAATCATGCACGGATTTTTAAGAAACTTAATCCGAATGCCGTCGGGGAGCCAAATCTCCAAACACTTTATTTTTTGACGTAAAAAATTCTCAGATCGTGTCCATGCACCCTGCTAGGTTCGTCCCGACATATTGCAAAATCTTTCATCGTTTTTCTCGTGTCTCCACTTGAGTAATTTCCCTTCTCTTTTTGCCCCAAGCTTTATTGACTCGGGTACGAGGAACGAAACCCAGGCTTTAATATATTTTCAATAAACAGAAATTGAAGAGAGAAATATTTGACGTCATCTTTCGTAAAATGGATAAAAGTTTAATTTTAACCCTTTGTTACATATTGGTTACAATTGTAACCAATATGCAACAAAGGGTTAAAATATTTTTTATTTGTATCCACTTTAAAATCATCGTAAGTATGGCGATTTTTTAGCCGTAACTTAGATGGGACACAGCGCAGGAATCCGGGTGAGGATCGAACTCACTATCCACACGTAACTGATTAAGCGGGATATGCTTCGTAACAATTACACCGTGGCAAATTGACAACTGAACACATTTTTATGACTATTATTGTAATTTCTTGTTAAAGTTTTTAGGAACAAATATTTAACCATACGACAGGGGAATGTCTACGAATAATTCAGTGTGCTAGAACTCGTCATGAGCTTAACTCATCATAGACTTAAGACTCATTAAATTATTAAAATAGGAAAACCGTGGAATTTATCTAATTATATTTTTATTGCTTATGTTGTCGTCGTCTATTATGAATACACTCCTACAAGTACCCCGGATCGCCTCATCAATGAAATCATGCCTTAGGGTCATGATAGATACGGGAATAATACTTATTCAAGCAGGCAATCTTAAAGGAAATATCAGTAATTATTATTCTATAAATATTATATAAATAATCCAGTAAATGTGGCCCAAGGCCGAAGGAAAATGGGTTGAGGCTGGTCTTCGGATTATATCCGAATTAGTTATGAATACACTCGTACGAGTGCGTCGGATTGCCTCATCAGTGATGTTATACCTTGGATCATGACAGTTTCGTGTCTTTCAACATCATGCTTGTTCACCCAAATGACACTACAGAAATAATACTGGTCAACACTTTGTATTGTAGACCTACCTAATCATATTGATGACCCAATCACTCATTACCATCTACTCATTCACCACTCGTCCACCAGCTTAAAATCCTATATATACCATAACACCATTTATTCTTCAGAGGAAATATCAATATTTATTTTAATTAATTCAATAAATGTGGCACTTGGCTAAAGTGGGTTGTGGATGGTCTATACTGTCTATTTATACTTAGCTGATTATATTCACGTATCAGTCACTTATTAAATTTGTTCATTCAGCACAAAAACCCATCCATCAGATTACAATCCTACATATGCTATAATATCACTCATTCGTAAGAGAATATTTATTTCGTATAACAATATATAAAAATGTAGCACTTGATCGAAAAAGGGATGAGGGGGTAAAGGGTTGTCTTCCATAGCTAAACACTTTCACGACCCTATCACTCATTAAACAAAAGGGCAAATATCAAGCAACGGAATCTAAATCTAAACTTATTTATAAATGGAAATTTGTGTGTGTGTGTGTGTGTGTGTGTGTGTCTGTTACCTATAGACTTGGAAACGGCTGAACCGATTTTCTTGAAAATTTACACAGTTGTAGTATAAGTGTATGCGAGTGTTCTTAGCTCGGTTTTGTGTCGAGGTATCCCGGATAAATATCGAAAATCGAAAAAATTAGGTTATAGAAGACGTGGTCCGATTTTAATCAAATTTGATACACTCATAGACAAAGACATGAGAAACGATATTCAGAAGTTTCAAGGTTGCAGTTATTACAATAGTGCAGAAAATCGATAATATATATATATAAGGCAAGATGTTTGTGTGTGTGTCTGTTTATCTACCTGTTTGTCTGTATTTTTTTAACCCTTTTATTTTAGTTTTTTGTTTCAGGTTTGGTTCTAAGTAGGTATAAATGTAGTTCTTAGTCTCAACCATGATGCCATTTACTCAGAGGACTTTTTTTTAGCCTTCAAAATTCAGTTTACGACGAAAAAATTTATTTGATATCGATACCAGGAAATCAAAATTTGACTTAAATCCATTCATTTTTCTTTCAGTCTACGGTTTTGCTTTAACTGGAACCAACTATCACATTTTAGTCTTTCGTGCCAACGTTCAAAGGGTTTGAGCTCCAGGACCATGAATTAGTTTTATAGTTTTCATTACACCCGAGCAACGCCGGGCTATACTGTTAGTATACGTCTAACTGCCACTGCAGATCATAAAGTAGCAAGTAACCAATCAGAACACTCTACGTCACTTTCTCGTTGGCCAAAACGAGAACAAACTGATTTCTCGTCTTTTCCTCTTGGAACACTAGGAATGGCGCGCACTCAATGAAATCCAATATACATTACAGGTAGGTGATTTTTATTTGTCGCCAGGAAATTTCTCCCGTGAAACAATACCTCAAAAAAAAAAAAAAATGAACTCATACATGTTCACTGGTTATAGAAATTATTATCAAAAATGTTATTTTAAACTTTTCCTTTCCTTTTCTTTTTCCTTTCTCGTTTTTCCCTATCGTTGACCTTCACCTCAAGCTGCGATCTTAGTCTTATATCTTCATCGATCTGATCTTTTAATCTAAAGCCATTTCGCGGCTTTCTCTTCAGCTTCTGTAATAGCCCTGGTGGCCTTTCTCTTTTCTACCCTAATGACTCCAAGCCGACTTAAAATTCTGTATAAAATCCTCCTGCAAATCCACGATATCCAGCTTCAATGGGAAGACAGTCCGATATTGATTAGACATGCACTTCTCAACCAGCACCTGGTATTTTTCAACTTTTCTTTCAAAGGACTCATGCAATTTCTCCTCCCAAGTCTCCATAAGTTCGCGCAGTATACCCTTTCTGGGAACCAATATCCAGATTAATAAACTTGAGCGCAGCGAAGACGTTGCTATCGTCTCTGGGAATTTCAACTGGACTACGAGGTCTATTCTCAGTTGCCAATCTCGGGCAAAAGCGAGCATGCAAGCTGATTATTTAAGCACCGAAGATGAGTTTTGGTCGGCCTTGACGAAATACATCGCTTTTATTTCAGGCTTGCAACCACAACTGTTGATTCCTGGGGCCACTACTTCAGCCAATTCTACTACTACTACTACAGCAGCAGCGATAAAATAAAAATGTTTGAAAAATCTACCTGTCCTGTGTATATCTACATTTTCTTGTTGAAAACCTTAATAATTGGAGGTGACTTTTGTTCTCAAAAAAGCAAAATTATTATCAATAATATTGCCTTTGTTGAACTACTCACCCCAAATTTTTGACTGAAGCAAATTGAAATGTTTTTGATTGCTAGGAAACTTCTGAATTTAAAATAGTGGAGAATGTATTTTCCTTCCTGTAAACAAACGTGGCGATTCACACTTTAGGTATACTGATATGACTATATGCGAGCAGCGTAATAGTTTTCGGAGCTCAAAAAAAAAAAAACAGAAGTATATCATGCCCTCTTCTCATTCGAGATATACAAAATACCGCAAATCAGCAACATGTATGTATATGGGGAATGGTGTCGGTTGATAAATCTTCTCCTGGGAAGTTTACTCCGAAAGCTAAAACCTTATCTTTAGTAGCAGAAAGAAAAATGAAAGAATTTATCTAAAAGGATAAAAAGATGAAAGTAAAAAAAAAAAATGATAAAAGTTTAGCCTATTTGTCACTTAAACAGAAAACACAGTCACTTTTTCTGACTCTAGAGAGACAGGCTAATGGAACAATGTCTCCGAGATTTTTCTTAAATAAGGCAAATAAAGGTCAAAGGATAAGCGTTCACTGAGTAAAATATATCTTATATAATTCATGTTGTCATTAACCCTTTACACGCTCCTGTGTCGTCTAGAAACATTACATCAGATATGACTCAGCAGTGGTTTACATATATATATATATATATATATATATATATATATATATTACGTATGCGATTCAATATATGACGATTTGGTAGTCGCCATTTTTTTTTTTTTTTTGCGATTCATTGGTTGCCAGCTAATTTACTAAAGAGCACATTCTGCATTGATATCAAACATTAAGTGAGAAGAGAAGATATTTTCTTCCGTTTTAACTTTTTTAAATCCAAATGCGGCATGTAAATCAGTTTTCACGATGATAACTACATCTTCAATAAATATTACGCATTTAAATTTTGTTCGTTAAATTTGGAAGATTTTGTTGTAATTAATTCTTGAATTGTCTTTAGACACCATCCTTTCTCTCATAATTTATTTAAAAATATCAAGCAAAATCTTGCGTATAATTGTTGACACCTAGAACTTGAATTAAATTCATATGTACAAATTTCTACGTATGTCGTATTTTTATAATTTTAGAACATTAAGTAAAACGATGATGCATTATTTGATCATTGTAAATAGGTAGGCGAGATGAAAATTTATTAGCCTATCCCAACTCCCAAAATCTGGTCAAATGATTAATGATCCGAAATTGACAAGGAGCCTTAATGTTTTAGAATTTCTCGATTGATCCATTGCTAAAGTTGCAAGTAACAGAATCGGTTTCTTAAAGCGTTCCAAGAAGAACCTGACTCCTCTTGCTATCTTTTAACACTGTAAGAGCTAAATCATGTGCCAGTCAGTTAAGTGCCATACGTGATTCACGCTTGGGCGATCATGTCTCGAAAGAGACATGACTGACAGGACAGAATATTATCCCGCAGTAGGTTGCCATTGCTTTCTGTTGTAGACTGGTTACCAGACAAGGCTATAATCTGTCCTATTATTTAACCTATAACTGAAGGGAAGAGATGGATTAATACCTTTCCCATGGGTATTTGAGCGTAAGTGAATGCTAAGAATTCAAATGGAATTCGAACTCGGCTCCCCAATTTCTCGCTCCTGCCTTGATATAATTAAAAAGTCTCTCCGAGACATTGGTGGAGAATAATTATATTCCACACTTCAACCTCTTTCACGTGGTGGAAAGTAGCGAGCCTCTCAGTACTCTATCGCTACTACCATTGAAAATGCTCGAACGAACTGCATAACCTGGTTCCACCAAACCAGACATTCACGGCTCGGTTCCGCCATACAACTTGCATAGTTGCAAACTATCCACTCTCCTTCCGTATTTAATCGGCGATAAGTACGTTCCATTTAACAGCTTCTTCCCGCAAATCACGGCCCTATGGAATAATTTCCTGAAAAAACTGTTTCCTCGATCATTACAATCTTGACTACAAGTCTCGTGTCAACAGTTTTCTCCACCACTCTGTCCATATAAAGTATTAGCGTAACCGTACCGACTAGCATATATATATAATTTAATTCCATGAATGAAGTAATCGTCAGTTACTGTTTAAAAACTGACAGTTTGAAGTTTAAATATTGTCGGAATTCTCACCGACATGTAGGGATGGGGAAAAGGAAAGACAATTTCAAGGTTTGCAACGAAAACACTGAAGTTGCTTACAAGCAAAGTCTTCCTTGTAACGATAACAAATGTCAAAATGACTGGTAACACAGCGCTCTCCAGTCTGTAACTAGTGAGCTTTAAAACAGGTTTGCAAAAACTGCTGTACGACAGAATGTAGCACCTTTTAATCTCTATGGGTCTCGTTCAACATGATTCGACGTGGCCAGTGCGTCTATAACAATCGTCAATCCCATGGCACTGGTACGGTTGGGAGAAAAATGACTATTTTAGACGATGCCAGAGCACCTTCTTCCTCTCCCAGACCTAGCCTCGGTGAGTGCAATACTTTGTTCTTTCTTTTCAGCTACCACAATATTACTGTCAATAGAGTGGACCAGTTCCTTTACACACACACACACACACACACATAATGCTGCATCAAAATACTTTTACAAACTTTGGGGTCGATTTCCTCACAGCCAAATAATGAAAAATGTCCATATAAACATATATTCGCAAATCATTAGTTTTTGAGTTATTCAGTTTAAGATTTACGGTAAACGCTATTAAAATACAATCAAAAATATTTATAGTTTATGATTCCACCGATGCTGTCTTAGCAATGCGACGATAAACACAAGCATATGTTGGATGACTCGGCATCCTTCGTTCTGGAAATGCAATCTGATAGTCGTGCAGCCTCGAATCCATAAGCTTTCACGGAACTGGATGTAAAACTCATATTTCACGCCTGCTCACGATAGGAATGACCTACCATCATTAACCGGGACACTTTTTCTTATTACTTCTACGCGTTAAAATTTGAATATAGAATATCACAAATGTACACGAATGACACTTGTAATCTAGTCTACATAGCAACACTGTGTCATCTACCATAAAATTTCTTAAAATTTACTTAAAAACGAAGGTTTTTCGATCTATATGGAGTTTTACTGTATCGGTTTGGAAATGCTTTCGCAATTCTAGTAAATATATTTTGATACAACCTGTATATAAATATTTTTATCTGACCGATACTTAGTAATTTATAAAACCAATTTATTTTTACTTCGGTTTTAAATGCCTGCTTCAAATAAAATTCTTATATTTGCCTTTATAAAGTCTATCAGAAAGTGAAAAGCATTATTAAAGAGGTTTTCTTTTGTCATTATTCATATTATCTTTTTACTAGAATATATCTTTTAGATATCACAGCAAGTAAAATAAGAAAAAAATATTAGAATCGCTTTTTTTGTAATGGTCTCACCCCGAGGAAAGGGGTAACGCCACTGAGGTGGTGGGGGGCTACATGAGAGTAAAAACATTATAGAGCTACATACGAGAAAAACATGAGATAAAAGAAGAACCAGTTAGAAAGGAGCAAGAGAAGGATGGGAATACAGGTGTGATGACAGTTGCAAAGATGGAGAGAAAGGAAAGGATATACATGGTGGTGTAGAAAGAACTAGTCAAGTGGTTAAGAGATGAATATTGGCATTGCATTTAAATTCCTGGAGGTTGTAGCCGTCAGGAAAGCAAGAATATGGAAGCGATTCCACAGACGGGAAATACGATAAAAGAAGCTGCAGGAGTAGAATTGTCGTTTGCATTTGGTTGATCTAACTGTGAATGAATGAGACCAGTTTCAGTCTGGTTGCACAAGTAGACACCTGTTGCAGTGGCACTAGTGGCTTAAGTTCGTTGGAGTAGAAGCCATGAACGTATTTATAGAAAAAAGGGAAGCCACATCCCGTCGGCGAGGAAGTGGCTGAGTCAAGTCGCCAAGTCGGTACCTATTACATTACTGATTCTCCTTTGGAGCCTGTCAAGAACACTGAGATTAACAGCAGGGGCGCCTGACCATATATGACTGCAGTACTCCATGCACGGACGAATGGTCGGTTTGTATATATTCAGGATGGATACAGGCGGGAAAAACATCCTGGCCCGACAGTGACCCACCCTTCCTAGCAGTGGATTTAGCTACTGACTCACTGTAGTGATTCCACTTAAGATCGGAAGAGAGTGTCAGGCCGAGGAGGCGCAGTGTATTGCTCTCAGGGAAACTCGCTTGGCCCATGCATATGGGAGGCAGGAGAGGTTACCTCTGATGATTGATAGACAGCAGCTTGGTCTTAGACGCATTAAAATTAACAAGCCACTTCTTACCCCATTTAACCACAGAATGTAGATCCCTCTCAAGATCAGCAGCGAGATTGTTTTTCCGTCACGCCGGATTTCTTACTGATGCGGGAGTAAATTGTGGTGTCATCTGCGTAGATGCCTACTTGTCTGGGAGATCATTTATGAAAATAAGCAAGAGCGTCAGGCCTAGGGTAGAGCCCTGAGGGACACCAGCGTATGTACAGTGGAAACCGAATATATATATATATATATATATATATATATATATATATATACACTTTCCTTTATGCTGTTAAACAGCTAGTCGGCCTTGGGTGGTGACTTTAATTTTCGCTTTTATGTTTGTATGATCTATATCCCTGATATTGAAACCTATATCCTATTAATATAGCTCACCTTAAATATATATAAAGAGAGATTTTTCATTTTCGAAAACGTCATTTTAGTCGATACTTGGCTCAGTAGACACACCATTTTTCTTTTTTCTAAACTTAATAGAATTCACCTAAGTTTCTCTGCATTTGCAAGAACTGATAAAGGTGGTCATTGCGTTTTTAAGTTAATTTCAAACACCAAATTTAAATATTTGTCTATAGGTCTATTCAACCACATATGCGCCATTTTGTTCCATTAAATTTCGCCATTATTGAAACATCTTCATGATGCCATACTTGTTACTTGGCACAATGTTTGGTGATAAAATGATCAGTGTAATTTAACAGGCGTCTAAAGAATTATCACTATTAAGAGAATATTTTGTGGGTGAAAATTAGTCATCAAAAGCCCCTGTAAGTCAAGCGGATGTTAGAGGACGATTTATCAACTGATGTCTTTTCTGTAATCAGACGTGATATTTTGTGTTTTTCTAGTAAATGACGATACATTTCCGATTAAACAATTCAGACGCTTTTGAATGTATGTTTCACTAACGATTCTACTTCAGATGCGTTTGAACTTCATAAAACATTCAATAATACTTTTATAATGCAAAATGCTTATATTAATACAGAATATACAAAAATACTTATTTTTAAAAATTCAATTTAAATTTAGGTATCAAAAATGAGTGGAGATATTTATTTTCAAATTATATTTAACTATTTTGTAAGTATGAAGTGATATATATATAAAACAATGTAACACATATTTGCCTTGTAATGATAAAATATCGTCTGTAGTGGTAATGAACACCTCAAAAGAATGTATGTAACTAAAACATGCTTGATATGACGGTCAGTTTACTCATTTTCTAATTTTCTGTTGGAAACTACGATGAGGCACTAATGAAACAGCGTACGATACATCTGATGGAACTCTCCTGTTATTTTTGTCGAAATATTATTGAACGTTGCCAAACACTCTCTCTTTTCCTTTTACTATTAAATCATGCCCTTCCCATAAGAGTTGAAAATATTGGAAGAGGTAAGTTATTTGAATCATTTGCTTTTATTTTCGCTGTATAGACTTTTTTTTTCTAGGGTCAATCCATAGACCTAATATACACATGGTTTCATTAGATTCTTTCTATTTGTTTTTGTTCAGTCGACTTCTTAGTGGCGAATTTTTAATAAAAATAGTGGCCTGTTAACACTTCCAGATTTAAATTTAACGGAATGTAGCCACATTTCAACTGTCATGACTCAAATATATCTAAAGTAAAGATCAAGTATAGACGAGACATAAAGATTGTGCATGACTTGCAGGCTGACAATTCATTTTACTTATGTAAATATATATTTTATTTCACTGTCTAGCTTATTTTTACAATTCTTTTTCTGATTTCTTCTTTCATTCAGTATTTTTATTGGGACTTTAATAATGATTTTTTTATCTTTCTCTTTTCCATGAATTTCTTTTCCCAGTTCATATCTCTAAAGACTATTTCTTTAATTCTTTTACAGTTTGATACTTTATCGTTTCCCAGTGTCAGCTGATTTTATGTCACACACACGGATATATATATATATATACTTATGTTCATCTATTTTCTACATATAGATCTTACTTGCTTTTATTTTACGCCCGGTTATTATAAAAATTGTACCCATCAAACGTAATTACGTCCCAAAATAAAAGCTCAACTAAAATACTTTCGCTTTGTTTTTTCCTACTCACCGATATTTTAGACATATTCTCTTAATTTGTATTCTTATCATTTTGAGTAAATCGTCCTGAGAAATGTTATTTTCATATAAAGACTGGGACTACTTCCCTTTCTATATTTGACTCTCTATTGCTTTTATCCCCATACAGAACACTTTGTTCTTTCTCTCTCTCTCTCTCTCTCTCTCTCTCTCTCTCACTCGCTCGCTCTTCTACCCTTCAGTTCTCTTTTGATTTCTATATTTTACCTTCGTCGCTCTCGATGTCTGCTTTTTCTATCTTCAGTTGAATTAATTTTCCACGTGCCAAAATTTTCTCATCTTGAATCAATAATATACATCTTTAGTGTTAAATTCTATGTCCTTTTTATAATGTTAACTTAGATAATTCTTATTAATTAACTAATAATTGGAAGAGAAAGATGTGGATTAATTTTTTCCTAAGATATTTGCGCATAAGTAAACATGACGAACCCATCTTAACAATTTTGAGTCATAATGAACTTAGATCACTGGTGCCCACTAAATACGAATTTGAACGAGATACTAGATTAGCAACTAGATCCCACCCTTTTACAGTGAAACCGATAAAATGCAGCCGTAACTTCTACTCCAACAGTTTCTTTCCTCGCACTTCCCGACTGTGGAATTCACTTCCACACGATTGCTTCCCCGATGGCTACAATCTCTAGGAGTTTAAATGTAAGGTCAATACACACCTCCTAACACACTAACCTGTTCCCATTCTATCAAACACTCTTCCCATCTGCCCAACCCTCATCCTCGCTATCCTTACTCATCTGTCACCTTCCTCCTGACATTCCATATGTCTAACCACTCCTTCTCTTTACCTTCCCCTATGTAGCCCCATGCGCAATGGTGGCAGTGGAATGCCTTGCTTGGGGTGAGATGATTAAAAAAAAATAATACAACACGTGCATCCAAGGTTACAGAACTCCCATATCATCCGTACAGGAAGTGACCAGAATACACATTGCTTAACTTTGTGATCGTGCGGGAAGCCTGCTATGACCATTTGCATGGATTTTTTACATATAGTGCCACCCAGTCAAGGTAACCTCGTCTACCCTACTATTTTAAGCATGGTGATAAATCAGATTGATTTATGCTTTTAGCAGGGGCATATTATGAAGAAAACCCAATAGACTAGTTCAAATTGCCAATTGAAATTAAAAAAAATATTAATCAAATCTTTGTTACTTACCATCAAAATTATCTCATATTCGCCAGGGTTCCATACCCATCCGACTGACGATACTGAATGAAGCCTAGGACACTATTCAGCGTCGTAAGTTGTTTAATAATTTCTGAAACCAAGTTGGACATAGAAATATGCACATGATTGACTCAGGTGATCAACGCCGTTGTTCGACTCTACAAACGTGCTTGAAGAAAAATATAACTCGGAAAATGCAATATATATATATATATCCACCCACGTCTATTGAACAGGTGAAGAGGCTCATCCCTTGTTCCCTGTTTAGGATGTGGTTTCCGGATTTCTCTTTTTCAATCTTTTCACTCTTACGTAGCCCCCTGCACATCAGTGGCGTTACCACCTTGCTCGGGGTGATATGATTAAAAAAAAAACTATCATGTCAGCACATTTCAATATGGTCAAATTCTGCATCATTTAGCAGCGACATTTATGTTTCTTTAAGCTTCGAAGTTCGTACTCAAGAAACATTATTACAAACACCGAGGGCTTCGAGCTGGACAGCATCACAAACACTCATCTGTGCGACGAATACTGAAGGATTATCAGATTCCAGATTCCCTTTTGTTGATCGCATTCGCATATGGCCAGCTGCGGGACGCTACCAGCAATCAACAATGTCGGATTCCGTTAAGTTAACATTGATTCATATTTCCCCACTCTCAGAGAACCTGCCAATGTGTGAATCACTGAAAAATATATCTCTGCGACAAGCTCCTGGTGTTTACGCAACGTTAGACCTACGCTGGATATAATATCCTGCCTTAAAATTTCGTCTTGGAATCCAAGGCATTATCATTTTCACACAAACACACACACACACACACACAATATGGTGGACAGTATGAATAAGACGAAAATATACATAGCTGTCGCGTTTCGTCCTTTGATACAAATTAATTACGTGCTTCAAAATAAAGTCTTTATATTTACCTAGATAAAGTCTATCAGGTAGAAAGATAAAGTTACTTTATTCATATACATGTATGTATGTGTTTCTTTTTTTGTTTGTTTGTTTTTTCAATCGTTTCACTCCAAGCAACGCGGTACCACCGTTGATGCACAGGGGGCTATATAAGAGTAAAAAGTTTAGACAGAAGGAGAATGAAGAGAAAGACGAACCTGTTACAGGGGATGTCAGAGAAAGGACACGAGAAGGATGGTGTGAAGACAGTTGCGAAGGTAGAGCGAAAGGAAAAGAACAAGATATTCGGGGTGATGTAGAAAGAACTGGAGTCAAATGGATAAGGGATGGGTATTGACATTGTATTTAAGTTCCTGGAGGTTGTAACTGTCAGGTAAACATGTATATGGAAGGGACTTCTATAGGAGGGAAGTGCGAAAAAAGCTTCTGGAGTAGAATTGTCGGCTGCATTTGGTAGATCTAACTGGAAATGGGTGGGACCCCAATGCCAGTCTGGTTGCACGAGTAAATTCATATGGCGGGGCACCAGTGACTCAAGTTCGTTGAGCAGAAGCCATGTAAATATTTGTAGAACAGAGGGAAGCCACATTATGCCGGTGAGAAAGTGGCTGAACTCGAGCTGCCAAATCGGGTCCTATCACATTACAGATTCTCCTTTGGAGTCTGTTGAACACTGAGATGAACGGCAGGGGCGCCTGACCATATATGACAGCAGTATTCTATGCACGGACAGATGGTTGATTAGATGTGTGCGTTGTTTTGACCACTGTAAATCGTACTAACTGCAGACATAATGGTTTGCAATTATAGCTCACTCCAATGTCTATACAGTACAGCAGTCTCAGTACGCATCGCTGGCAGAACACGTGACATTGAGAGATGACGAGATGAAATTCACAAGATATGTGATTAATCTATTAAGAACCAGCTTTAAAAAATCTCCCGCGTTATTTATCTAAGACTGAAATGAAAAATCCCATCTTAGTTTCCTAAATTAATACAAAGTGTAAGTTAACATAAAACGATTATTAATCATTGATTCTTGTCTATAACTCACTTATATTCATCGTCCATCTAAAGAAATCTTCCTGAATACATTCATTATCAAAATGCTTCCAATATTTTTTGATAGAGTAAAATATTTTTATATTATAGCGTATGCTTTTTTTTCTCCAATTAATACAGAGTTCAAGGTGAGTTTGTTGCATTCAATCACGCACAAATAATCTAAGGAAAGGTAAGAATTCGTCTCCTCATTCAAGTTATACGTTAAATAGCAGGGCAGATTAGATTCTGTAGACTTGGATGGTAATCATTCTACCGCAGAAATTAATGGCATCGTATTTCGTGAAAATCTCCTACCCAGTCAGTCATGTTTGTTTCTTGGCATTACAACAGAAGAATTTATGTATGACACTTAACTTTACTGAAACGAATACAGGGTTGCTAATTTCCTTGACAACATTTACAGGAATTCAGTAAAATGACGCATAAAGTATGCGAGAAAAGATCTATTTGAATGATTATTTTCATTAATAATCTTGAGTCTTCCTGGAAATATATATATATATATATATATATATATATATATATATATATATATCGCTCATTCAGTAATGAATTAGAGCACTCTGGCTACTAGCGTATGTTAAAACATACGCTACAAGTCTGCTTCTTTCTACCGAGCGCCGATAGCTTTGAGGTAGAATCGCCGACTGACGCCAGTTCGGTCGGGTTTCAATCCTGGGTTAAAATCAATCGGATTCTAATCGTACTGATGAGCTGTGATACAGCAAAACAGATCTGTCTGCTGATGACACACACACACACACACACACATATATATATATATATATATATATATATATATATATAATGTGTCTGTGCCTGCCTATTTCTTCTGTGCCGTCTATTAAAGCCAAGACGAGGCAAAAATATATTAATTACAAGCTCCACGTGCAGATTCATCATGAATAAAGCTACAATCGCCAACTCTAAATTTCATGTCATGAATGTAATAGAAATAGCGTTAATTGCATTTCTGCGTTTCTTATTGATAATTGTATGAACGTTTCGTTCCAGTGATCTTGAGAAAACTCGTAGGCGTTTTACCTTTACCTACTAATGTAGAATTCCAATGATTGGTTTGTATTTGTTTGTGAAGTTTGACAACAAACAACCAGAAAATATCAGGATGAGAGCAATCTTTCAATTACTGTGCCCTACTGTTTCGTTGTTCAAGTTGTTTGATGTTTGTCATCATTTAGCTGAAAAGATCAAGATGAAGTACTAAGACAAGCTTAGACATATTTAGATACAAAACTAAATCATCCAAACAAAAACACCTCAATCCCTCAATATTTTTTTACCTAACATCCGTGGTATTCGTACCAGCTTTTGTGGTATGGAATCGTTGCCAAATAGTCCCCCGACATCCTAGCTTTCTGGAAAAATTACCATATCTCTGCAAAAGCTTCTCTGATTTTTTGAATAGTGGTTACTTTCCTCTCTTTAACAAAATCGAATCAATTATACTCCCGCTCCAGTAAGAAACCTGTCGTGGCGGACCTTGAGCGGGATCTACACTCTGTGGTGAACTGGGGCAAGAAGTGGCTTGTCAACTTCAATTCATCTAAGACCAAGCTGTTGTCTGTCAACCATTACAGGCAACCTCTTCTGCCTCCCATAAGCATGGACCAAGTGATTCTCCCTGAGAGTAATACATACGCCTCCTCGGACTTACCCTGTCCTCAGACCTCAAATGGAACCACTATATTGAATCCATAGCAAAATCTACTGCTAAGAAGATTGGTTCCAGGTTAGCCAAATGCAGACGACAATTCTACTCCTGCAGCTTCCTCTCTCGCACTTCCCGCCTGTGGAACTCACTCCCGTATTCTTGCTTTCCTGACGGCTACAACCTCCAGAAATTTAAATGCAAAGTCAATAGTCATCTACTAACCACTGGCCTCTACCTCTCCCCTCCCCTGTATAACCTTCCCTTTCTCTCCACCTATGTATCTGTCATCGCACCTGCTTTCTCAGCTTTCTATTGTTCCTTTCTAACTAGTTTGTACTCCTCACTCTTTTCTAATTAATCTTTTGACATTTATGTAACCCCCTGCACATCAGTGGCGTTTCCGCCTTGCTCGGGGTGAAATGATTAAAAAAAAAATTAAGTTATTTTGAATTTGATGCAATTAAATGTCGAAATGAGACAACATTTAAACGAAAATTGATTTTCAATGAAGTATTTGGCAGAAATACATCCGAGAAACACCCCCCCCACACACATAATGGTAAAACATTAACAAAAATGGTATCTTCATCTAGACATTGTCTTACCATTATGTATGATATTTCCGGGTGGTAGACAGGGAAGTTATTTCCGCCGTACTCTGCATTTTATTATTCTTAACTTTACGCATGTGATGAACATAGTTTTCGAACACACATGTTAGCATTATTGTTTGCGTGCACGCTTGCGTGGAGGCGTGTATATGCGTGAGGTGTGATAGAAAAATGTCAATGTAAAGTGCTGTCAAATGTCTTTCGAAAGTAAGTATAATCTGCTCCGAAAAATCTAGTTGTGAGCGAACGTGGGCGGACATCTCGTGCAGGGTTGCGTCTCTGGTGCCAATCTCGCATAAATGGAGAAACGGGAATGCATAAGGAGAGGATTTCATTCAGGCTAAAGCTTATTTTCGCTTCATCCAAATTTCTTTTTCTTCATTCTTTCTTCTCTCAATTGAAATGAGTCAAGAAAGAGAGAAAAAAAATCTTCTGAAATTAATTCGCACACATTTCAAGATAAATGCTTGCCTGTTAAATAGAATGGAGAATATCTTTATATATAAGCGAAGACATAAATACACATGTACGTGTGTATATATATATATATAAGCGAAGACATAAATACACATGTACGTGTGTATATATATATATATATATATAAGCGAAGACATAAAAATACATGTACGTATATATATATATATATACATAAGCGAAGACATAAATATATATGTACGTGTGTGTATGTATATATATACATAAGCGAAGACAAATATACATGTACGTGTATATATAATATACATGTACGTATATATATATATATATATATATATATATATATATATATGGGTGTGCCTGCCTGGCAACACCTATAGACACAAACGCACACACGGAAGTTTGTGAAAATTGAACAGGCAAAGAAACACTTGCGCGCACGTAGTGACTTTTTTACAAATGTGTACACAAAAGAATATACGCACTCATATGTACACACACGCAACCTCTTATATAATTTGTGTATTTAGGCAACAAATTTACTATTAGACATCTCAGATTGAATAAACT
Source organism: Ascarosepion bandense (assembly GCA_037127315.1). Lineage (NCBI taxonomy): Eukaryota > Metazoa > Mollusca > Cephalopoda > Sepiida > Sepiidae > Ascarosepion > Ascarosepion bandense. The sequence continues at coordinate 4,911,646 of JBBBDQ010000303.1, forward strand.
GCAAACATTGTGTCTGCTTATTTTTACTAATCATTATTTCTCAAATTTTGATTATATGATCAGGTCCTCCTGGTATTTAGAGATCATCGATAAAATCCAAAGGAGAATCAGCTTTGTTATTGATTTGGTGTGTTGGTTTAATTCACTTTCTCGCCGTTGTAAGGTTGCCTCTCTATAGCTTTTCAAGAAATACTTTGAAGCACTTGTTTGTATGTGCGTTTCATTATGGTACTAGACCTGTTTTATATTTTATGTGCAGTATTTTATTGGCGTCGTGATATCAATGTATAGTTGAATGGGCTAGATGCAACTGTAAATTATCTATGCTGACCGTTGTTTTTTCGCACTTTTCTATTGCGAATTTCCCTTCAGGTTCCAATTTCAATATTCATAAATTTAAACGCCATATCAATCGCTATCTACTCTCCTTCTGATGACACTTATCTTCTCAGTCCTGAGTAATATTTCTAATTCTAGCACACCCAGTGACCTCTTGTATCTTCGGGGCTTTACTACCGTGCTTTATATATATAGAGAGCGAGAGAAAGAGAGAGAGAGAGATGCATATACGGATTGAAATCCAACAAGATGAACAGAATAAGTATAGAACAGTTAAAAAAAAGTCTTTAAATTGTTTCACTGTAGGAAGCTTCAGTTTTTTGGAAGACGAATCCTGTTAAAGAAACATTTTCTTACCTGTATATATATATGTGTGTGCGTGTGTGTTTTTTGTTGACGCTCATACGTTGTCATATATTTTTTATCAATGTTCTCTCCACCCTGATATCGAGAATTTTTACGAAAATATCCTGCTTCCCAATATATCAATAAAACAATTTAAAAAACAACATTGGCGCTAAACATCATCACAATGAACCTCTCTGTGTGTGTTTATGTGTATTTACTATATATATATATATATATATAAGTAAATACACATTTAATACATTATTTACGTAGTTCGGAATGTTGTCCTCATTTTTATTTCAATGTTTACGACATTTCAGCCGTTGTACATTCCGACCTTCTTCAGGTGTTAGGAAGTTCGAACCGAACCTTTAATTCGATCACTGGGTTATCATTCTCATTCCATGTGCGATGCTACTTCCGGTTGCCGTGTAGTTATCTCCCAAGTTATTTGTTCACCACCGCTATAGCCTGGAATTAAACTCACAACTCCTGTGCCAAGTCACTGCAACTAGCCAGTAGCAGTGGTGAAGAAATAGCTTAAAAGTTTGAGTTAAGGAGAGATAACAACGTGGCAAAAGGATTTTGTATCGTATATTGGATGAGTATGATATACCCCAGTTATCGAAATAAAGGGTTCGGTTCGAAATTCTTAGCACTTGAAGAATCCCGAAGCGTACAACGGCCGAACCTCGTAAACATAACAATGAAGATGATCACAACATTCCGAACAACGTAAATGTAAATACTACCTCATCTCAGAAACATAAACAAATAGCTTTTTGCATAATCTTTTCTTGTTATTCATATAAATTCATTGTCAACTCTGTAACATGACCTGTAATGACATTGGCATTTTGGATCAAAGCAGAGATAAAATATTGGGAATATTTTTTGTATATCTGGAAAAGTTTAACATTTCATTTTGCGGCTTCTCTCTAATAATAGTAATAATACTAATATAATTATTTATGTATTTTATTTTAATGGAGTGGAAAAGATGGGAAAAATTTTCGTTAAAAATGAATTAGTCCCTTTTACGATAAAATAAACGAAAAACTTACACGCTTTGAAATGCTAAATAAATTTCATTAAGAAATACATAAATTAATCTTAAACCTTTCAAATGTTCAACTGTTTTGCAATTCATAAGAAATAAAATAAAAATTAAAAAAATTAAAATGAACATTTTTTTTTTTAGAATACAAAGATGGAATTATAGAATGATGAAATATTTCTTTGACTTTTTATTTTACCAATATGATTTTCATTTTAAGTTTAATGTATTTGCAGTGTTAACAAACTTAGAATTGAGACTTGGAGAAAGGTACATTTTTGTTTTGTTTTACGTGTATGCATTGTACTTTTTAAATTGCAAAAACCACATGATTAAATTATTTACTTAATTTGTGTCGAAATCACTAAACCACGTAACAATTATTATAAATTGTATAAACTATATATTAAACTCGAGGTGAAGAAAATGTTAGTTTTGCTTAAACCTAAAGTAATTTAAAAAAGAAAATGTCCTCATCTTTTGCCGGGTACAGAGGCCAAACACAAGATTAAATTTGGTTTATTTACCTAGAACTTTGACAAAGCTACAGAGCTGAGCAGTTTTATTTTTTATTTAGCAATAAACACTTCGTATATCTTCTAGTAATGGCAGGAGTAGATCATTGGAATTTTTCTCATCTTCCAGCAAAAATGATCAAAATGCGACATAAACAGCTGAATACCAAGACATCGCACGTTCTTGAGAATCATCGTCATAGCATCCAACCATATCGCGTAATTTCCTGCGTATCTGCTCCTGTCGCTGAATGGCCACGTGAGAAGTGAGGAGGGGTACATACACCTCCGCGATGCTCCTCGGTGGACGATACATTGAGGTAGATTTCGCACTATAGTAGCACACATATGTCTCTAAAGCTTTGTGCCATCTGAAAATTGTTAATTGGAAAGAAATAGCGTCTACATGACTCATTTCAGAAAAGGAACACAAAATATTAACAGAGTCTTTAAGAAAGCAAACATTTAAATATTTTTGATAGGATAGCAAATATAAAATGAATACAGTTCGAGATGATCTGATCATAAATATAGAATCACGAATCTGTAAAACCTTTTCTGAGACACTTCAACCACATTCAGCATCTGATATAGCTCTCAATTATCTAAACTTATTTATAAATGGAACTTTGTCTCTGTGTATCTGTCGGTCTGTCTGAGTGTGTATCCGTTACCTATAGACTCCGAAACGGCTGAACCGATTTTCTTAAAAATTTACACAGTTGTAGTATAAGCGTCTGCGAGTGTTCTTAGCTAGGTTTTGTGTCGCGGTATCACAGATAAATATAAAAAAATCGATAATCGAAAAAATTTGTGTCATAGAAGGAGTGGTCCGATTTTAATCAAATTTGATACACTTATAGACAAAAACATAAGAGACGATATTCAGAAGTTTCAAGGTTACAGTTCTTACAATAGTGCAGAAAATCGATTATATATATATATATATATATATATATATGGCAAGATGTTTTTGTGTGTGTCTGTTTATCTGCCTGTATGACTGTATTTTTTCAGCCCTTTTATTTTGGTTTTCGCATCGGGTTTGGCTCTATGTAGGCATAATTGTAGTTGTTAGTCTCAGCCATGATACTATTTACTCAGAGGACTTATTTAGCCTTCAAAATTCAGTTTACGACGAAAAAACTTATTTGATATCAATACCAGGAAATCAAGATTTGACTTACATCCATTCATTTTTCTTTTAGTATACGGTTTCGCTTTAACTGGAAACAACTATTGCTTTTTGTCTTTCGTGCCAACGTCCAAAGAGTCTGAGCTTCAGGACCATGGATTAGTTTTAAAGCTTTCATTACACCCGAGCAACGCCAGGTTGTACTGCTAGTTTGTTATATAATTGTGACATAACGTCAGCAGTATCGTAAACAGTAGTAATTGTAATAATTGGACTTACAAGTACAGCCCACAAATTACGAAAAGCTTTATCAAAGACCATTATTGAAATTTCACTACCACCACTAACGCTAAAGTTGTAAACTTTTTATGGGTCACCTTCGACACGAACAATGATCTGTACAAACCGTACACTAAGGACTCACATAACCATAAATACATCAATCGGGAATCAAATCATCCCATAGACTCATCAATAATTTATATAAATCGATCCAATTTTCGTTTAAGTACAAATTTTAACAATAAGGAAGTTTTGATAACTCCCATAATTAAATACATTGAGAGCACAAGTAAATTCAAAACAAGTTTAGAATCCGTCTGTCACTTAAGTGCCCTACGTGATACACGATTTGGGCGATCATGTCTCGAAAGAGACATGACAGACTGGGTAGAAGATTATCCAGCAGTAAATTCCCATTGCTTTCTGCGGTAGACTGGTTGCCAGCCAAGACAATAGAACCCAATCTGTTCTATTATATAACCCATAACTGCTGTTTATAATACTCTGTTTAAAACAAAGTAGGCGTAAATAAGTAGAAACTAGGTAAACGTAACATTATTTGACAACCCACACTTCAGTCGTATTATTTTAAAATCCTTCCTAAATTTAATTCAAACATTTCTAACATTTATCTTCACTAAAAAGAATTTCAACAAAAAACAATGTTAAAATCAGCTATAGCTGCGTTAAGAACATAAATATATGTCACAACATAATAATACATGAAATACATGGCCTACCTGGGTAATATCAGTTGCCTAATACTAGTTATAATAACATTATAAAAATAATTTCAAGTACTAAAAAAATAAACCTGCCCATCGTATGGCTAGTGTATATTCGAAAGTATTGTTTATAAAGCTCTCATTCATTCGGATGATGTTTATTTCACTTTGCGGCAACTTGCTAACATGTGGGAATATCCCTTTCATGAAGACATGTTGTCTTTAAACAACAGTAAATACAGTAAAAGCACTGCATTATCCATATATTATTAGAAATTAAAAAACAAAACTCCGATTAAATGTTACTAGGAATATCATCGCTAAAACAATATTGTAAAATGGAAAAGATAAATGTAATTTAAGACTTTTAGAAAAAAAAGTCATTTTAAACCATACAAATAACGCTTATCTACTGAACAAAAAAGGGAATTAACACATGCGACCATAAAATAAAAACTTAAACACTTAGATCCTTATTGATACCGTTCTCTGTAATTTCATCCTGTCCTTACTTCCCTCTTTCTTTATTTTACCCGAAATTATTACTTATGAACTTCACCCATTTGGTTTCATCTTCCTGCATTTTAATATATTTTTATTTTAAAATTTTAATTTAGATTTCTTTATCTTCATATAATTTTTGTTTATTTAAATTTTACTCTGGAAAAATTGAAAAAAATATATTACCCTAACATAAGATTTAATTCTCTTGAACATCGAGTGATTTTAAATTCAAAGCACTTAAATGGTCAGGTCGTAATATGCACATGATGATTACGTAATGCATGAAACTTCGAGTCGTGTCATTGACTTAGGATAATATATATAGCTTTTTATACGAAACTGAGCATTGTTTTGTTAATAACTAAATATTTTTATACGTGTGTGTATCCCCATATTTTTAACACACATACACTTCCTTCTCTCTCTCTCTCTCTCTCTCTATATATATATATATAGAGAGAGAGAGAGAGAAAGGTAGATAGACAAACACCTAGAGTAGCATATGAGTGAAATAGTAAAATACTCAAAATTGACAACCGTTAGTGCTGACTCAACACATATGTATGAGTGTCTACCTGTGTATGTATTTAAAAGTAATTATGGAATATATCAATTTTGTTTTATTTATAATATTTCCCTTTACCTGTGTATCTCAAATTCACAGAAAAAAATATTATCTACAGTTAAGTAAACGTGCTTCTGTCATCTTAATCGCTTCACTTGACAATTTTCATACTTCGATGGAAGATGCCAACGGTGCATGGAATAATTTCTGGGAATTCGTTTTTTCATTCCCCCCACACTTTAGTTCCTGTTGTTTCGACAAATTCCCCACTTATTTTTCAGTGTAGAAGGCAGCTGTTTATATTCACGCCAGAAAAAAGAAGAAAAAGAAAAGAATGAAAACAGCTCGCGTCTTTTGGTGGCGTCTATTAACGCATCTGTCGAGCCAAGCTAAGAATATTATAAAATATTCCTTTTCCTTACGCTACGGCATGTTTCCACTCACTCTTAACGGAGAAGCGAAGGAAACTGAGGATTCATAAGTGAGACCTCTTCAAAAGAAGAATGCTACATTTTGCAAAAGGCTTTATGCTAATATTTGAAAGCATTCCAACAGAGAAATGTTATTTCAAAGATATTTAACTATAAGTATTGATGCAAAACTGATACTATTATTCTGTATTAATTTCGTTTACCTATAGGAAGGATGAAAGATAAAAACATCCCGAAATAAAAATGCAACTTATGCAGTGTGGAAAAATTGCAGAAATGTAATTTTGTTTCTCGCGTTTCTCCCAAATCACAAAGAATTGTTGAAAATTCAAGGTGACCTCGACATATTACATTACAGTCAAACATGAAGACATAACAGGAAAAATAACATCCTTGAAAATGGCCTATGAAGAGGCCGAAAGCGCTTGGAAAGTAAAAAAATATATATATATGGAACGTTTTTACATTCTTTATCTCCAGCAAAAAAGAAATTTGTAATAAGTGGATAATGGCTTTGAACGAGAAACCAGGGAGCCGAGTTCGAAATCAACTTGAATTCATTGCATGTACTTACGCGCAAATACCCTTGGGAAAGGTATTAAGCCGTCTATTCCCTCCTGTTATGCGTTAAACAACAGGACAGATTGGGTCCTATTGCCTTGGCTGGCAACCAGTGTAGCGCAGAAAATAATGGCAACCTACTGCAGGATAATCTTCTGCCCAGTCAGTCATGTCTATTTCGAGACATGATCGCCCAAGCGTGTATCACGTATGACACTTAAATGACTGAAGAATACTGTAAAAGTTAAATAAAAAAGTAATGAAATCTTCCTCAGCGATCGTATTTAACGAAACATATATATATATATATATATATAAACTTATTTATAAATGGAACTTCGTCTATGCGACTGTGTGTGTCTGATCGTTGTCTATAGACTCCGAAACGGCTGACCCGTTTTTATTGAAAATTTACACAGTTGTACTATAAGCTTCTGCGGGTGATCTTAGCTAAGTTTTGTATCGATGTACCCTCGATAAATATCGAAAATCGATAATCGAAAAATTGGGTTATAGAAGGAGTGGTCCGATTTTAATCAAATTTGATACATGATAAAAGACATGAGAGACGATATTTAGAAGTTGCAGGGTTGCAGTTCTTACAATAATGCAGAAAATCGATAATATATATATATATATATATATATATATATATATATATATATATATAAAAAGCAAGATGTTTGTGTGTGTGTCTGTTTCTGCCTGTTTATTTTTTCAGCCTTTTTATTTTAGTTTTTGCTTCGGGTTTGGCTCTAAATGGTTATAATTGTAGTTCTTAGTCTCAGTCATGATGCCATTTACTCAGAACTTATTTAGCCTTCAAAACTCAGTTTACGACGAAAAAGACTTATTTGATATCGATACCAGGAAATCAAGATTTGACTTACATCCATTCATTTTTCTTTTAGTATACGGTTTCGCTTTAACTGGAAACAAAGTTTTAAACCTTTTATTTCACCCGAGCAACGCCGGGTTATACTACTAGCTCATATATATATATTAAATTTTCGAATACGTTCTTGTACATCGAAATAAAAATTGAATAACATTTAAAATTATATTATGCTTTTCTTTGTGTAATTTCAGCCGGTTTAAACATTATCAAGAATTAAGTTTTGATAGTTTGGTGTAGAAGTTTCCTGTTTTCTACCATTGTTTTTGGAAGGCTGTCATTCAATTACAAATATACGTTGTACTTTCTACGTGATCTCTTGTGAACGGTTTCGCAGTGATGGAGAACAAGAGAAAAATAATGTAACAAATATTTTAAACGTATTAATATCAATTACATAACATTTTTATCTTTTTGTTGTTTATCACATTGCGGTGTATAACAAATGACGTAGCGCAAGCGAAAGATATGATTTTTGTTGTCTTCACTTAATTAAACAAAAGGCAGCTATTAGCATAATATTTAGAGATCTTCTATGGCTTGTAATTTTTTTTTTCTTGGTTTTCTAGAGAGATGGAACACCAATAACATTCAAGTTTAGAATTTTCGTATTAAGATGATAGGTGCTGATTGGTGGCTCGATTCCAGCCACTTCCCCACCGACGAAATGTGGCTTCCCTTTGTCTGTTCTATAAGTAATTTAATGGCTTCTGCTCAGATGAACGTAAGTCACTGGTGCCTCCTCAACAGGTGTTTACTCGTGCAACCAGAATGGCAACTGGGTCCCACCCATTCACAGTTAGGTTAGTCAAATGCAGACGACAATTCTACTCCTGCAGCTTCTGTCGCACTTCCCGCCTGTGGAACTCGCTTCCATATTCTTGCTTTCCTGACGGCTACAACCTCCAGAAATTTAAATGCAATGTCAATACTCATCTACTAACCACTTGACTCTCCACCCCGTATATCCTTCCCTTTCTTTCCCCTTCTTTAGAAGCTTAGGTAAATTAGCGGAAATCTACATAATTTGTCATGAATATTTGTTTGTTTCTGAGATGACGTAATATTTACACTATTTTAATTATTGGGATCATTGTCCACATCTTGGCTGCCATTTGTACGACATTTCCGCCGATGTACGCTCCGGTATAGAGGCAAATACAATATTGGAACCAGTAATACGGATATGCGTTGTGGTGCAGTGGATATCGGCTCGGAACGAGAAATCGTTGAGCCGAGTTCGAATTCCAGTTGAATTCATTGCATTCTCTTACGCGCAAATACCCTTGGAAAAGGTATTAATCCGTCGGTTCCTTCCAGTTATGAGTTAAATAACAGAACAGATTGGGTTTTATAGCCTTGGCTGGCAACCAGTCTACCGCAGAAAGCAATGTCAACCTACTGCGCGATAATCTTCTGCCCAGGTAATCATGTCTCTTTCGTGACATGATCGCCCAAGCGTGTTTCACGTATGGCATTTAACTGACTGAATACGGAGTGCCAGAGAAAATCATTAGTGTCAAACCTTGCATTATGAGCTCTGGTAAAAAGTACTAAGGAAAACCATTAGCATAAATAATTTTAATATGAACTCTGGTAAGCAAACAAACAAAAGAAGTATTACCAAACAAGTCGTTTGAAAAAACTATTTATGGAAACAAGACCAAGCCGGATACGCGAAATCTGGAAAGAAATCGGAATGTACTCAAAAATATGACTGGTTGAATATTATTTCACACGTACATAGATATATGTATTTCTGCCAACTTGCTATATATTCCAAAACTTAGTTTTACCGAATGGGCATTTGCAAATCTTGTATATGTACTATATATACATGCAATGTATGTAGGCTGGGTTTTGCTTCTTGTTGTTATGCCATAAAATTTAAACAGCCAAATTAAATATATACATTTTTATAAAATATTCTGTTACTTTAAAATATGTTAAATATATAAATTTGTTAAATGTATAAGTTAAATATATATTGTTAAATGTATAAACTTCTTAAAATTGTTAACTTTTTGTTTGATTTTTAATAATTCAATTCGACGTTAAATTAACCAAGATTGGTTGACACGCCGTAAACCAAAACAACCAAACCTGATACTTTCTTCGATATCCCCGGTAACCTGTTCATTTTTTTAAAATTTCTTTTTCTCTCACTGTAACCCACTGCACACCAGTAGCGGTACTTCCTTGGCTGAGGTGAAACGATTACAAACACTCACATATATACAGTCCTGGGTTGTTATGCGATGTCTGTCATTGAATATGGCAGAGAATACTGGACAGTTTTATCAAAGATGAAGGAAATACTTGAATCAACCTAAATGTTGTTCTACAGAAGGATGCTGGTGATACCATGAACAGAACACGCATATAATGACAAGGTCTATAGGGAATGGACACAAAAGGAAACTGATATTTAACATCGGAAAGGAGAGTTGAATCTTTGCGGGCATGGAATGAAGAAGGTGGGCTTAGAGAACCTGATGCTCACGGGACAGATAGGGGAGAAGAGAGACAAGGAAAATCAGTGCTCGACATACCTGAAGGACTTGGACAGAAGATGGGTTGAGGATTTAAGAGAACAAGAGAAGGAGTACTAAGAACTACAAGGGACAGGGAAATGTGGCAGGAGGGCAATGATAGCCTACGTTCTGAAGAGACAGCAGATAGAAGAGTATCTGTATAAGAGACAAAATAAAGAGAAAAGAAGAAAAGTTTAGCCGACGCGTTTTGTCCTCTGAGTGATTTTATCAAAGCAAATGTAAGATTTATGTTTCACGTATTTATATACACAGAGACGAGGTTGTCATTGGTTTAACCAAGTTTATAATTTTTCATCGTCTTTATATATATATATATGTAGTAGCGTGTGTATTTAAAACGATTTCTCAAACTCATACAATATGGCTAATTATGTGATTCATTATAAATGTCAACTTTCCTGTGAACGTTTTTGAACAAGTAGTTTTTATGTGCTTCTTATTCATCACCATTTCTCCTGTTCCCCTGATTTCAGTCATTTCCCTGCCTTTCCCTACCCAACCCTTTCACTACCCTGCCCAGCAGTCTGTCCCTCTTTTCACTCGCAAATATCTGACACATTTATTTCACTTCCTTTTCCGTCACACTCATACTTCGTTTGATTTTACCGCCATTTTGAGGATTTTCTGTTTATTTTTTTATTCACTTCATTATTACGTAATTCTCCTTTCCTTTCTTTGGCTGGTTTATTCGTTCTGCTTGCATTCGTTTCTTTCTAATTATTTGTTGAAAAAAATTCCTCCTTTTCCGATTCTTTCTATTTCATTCAATTTTTTGTTTTTGTTTTTTTTATTTTCTTTTTCAACTCGCATTTTCTTTTGGCTTCTTGAGTAATTCTTCCTTTCCAGATGATTTCTATCACTTTCTTTCCATTCTTTTTCTCTTATGATTCTTCAATGTTAATTCGCTTTGTATGGTTTTTCTTCTTCCTTTTTTATGTATTTATTTTAGTTTTTGTGGCTTTATTTACATTTTTGGTTTTATTCTCTCGTTCTTCTGTTTGTTTGTGTTTTGTTTTTTTTTTCATCATTCTTCCCTTCATTTTTCATTGTTTTTAACATTTTCTCTTTAGTTTCTATTTTTAGATAATTTACCTTCTGTCGTTCGTTCGTTTTCTTTCTTCCTTAAAATGTTTTCTTTCTCTTTATTTTCTTTTAATTTCCTTCTGTCACTTTATTTTATTTTTTGTATATTTCTTTCCTTCCATTTTTTTTTTTGCATTCTCTTACTCTTATTCCGTTTTTAGTTTAAAAAAAAAAATCTTTCTGTAGTTCTTTATCTTAATTATTTTTTCTTTTTGCTTAGTTGCTACGTTTTTCTTTCCTTTTTCATACCTAAAATCATTCTTTCTTATTTTAATATTTCCTTTCTTTTTAACCTTTTTTATGTTTAGTTTTTGTATCCGTTGCTCAAAATCTTATTTGTATAACCTCACTTACTCCCAACTTTAACTTGTCTTTTCTTTCATCCTAAGACATTTACTTTTGATAAATCAACGCACTTTTTTCGTTTTCTATTAACTCCCTTCTTCAAATGGTTTTGCTTGGCGTCTTTTAGATACCTGAATTTTTTTTTGTCTATATTTTAACTCGTTATTGTACTGATATTACAACAGTTTGTGATCTTGATTCTAGGAAAACACAACATCATGATCACCAAATTGAAGAAGCGTAAAGTTATTTTTTAATGTCTACGAAATTAACCGAGTTGAAGAAGGTTTAAAGTATACGAAGATAAAAAGGTTCGTAACATACTTTACATCAAATACTGGAAGCTGAATAAATGTCATTCTGACATGTTTCAGGTCACATATATCCTGCTTCTTTTAATCTGTTCACTTCATATCACAGTTAAGTCTGATGGTGTTAGTCTTATATATCTTAAATATCATTACTGGAAAGATTATTTTATATCGTATCAATTTCTAGTTCTGCTGCTAGGAATGTTAGTTCTTTGTGTTGTATTAGACATTTTCTTTCTCTCCAGAAATTCTTACATAGTTATAAGTTTGCCAATTTGTCCATACTTTGAATGTTGCTTTCACATATTGCCTGAGGCTCGTATTTCTTATTTAGAGATAATTGATAAAATCCAGAGAAGAATCCTCATTATTATTAAGCTTAACCTGGCATGTCTGTTTCAGTAACGTTCCATTTGCCATAATGTACTTTCCCTATAACTTTTGTAGTTCCTGGGCATTGACGGTAAACTGCATCTGGCAGCACGGCCTCTGATTGGGAGGTTGTGATGAGTATAGAATCACCTCTTAATTGCTGCTGCTCTAAGGTTGACCTTGACCCGGAGTGGTAGCATCTAAGTCCTAGGCAAATAGTTAATACTAAACTGGGGTCAAAACTGCATGAAAGTATAAACATACACCTTTATTGATGTATATACCTAAAAAAAAAGACTTTTATAGAAAAATATAATTTTGTGAATAAAAAATTAGTACCATAACACATTTTTGAAGGAAAAAATTATTTTCAGTTTTCTAAAATACAAGGAAAATTTTAAAAAAATCATTAAAATCTACCTAAATCAACCTTCTCACTATAACGGAACATTAAAAAACCTTAAAACCCCACCTTTTTTGGTATTAAATATCCCGCAGAGGTTGATATGCCGTTAAACAAATTGTGCATTTTCTGTGAATATTTTAATAGTAATTATTAAAATGAACATTCTTTTACGGTACATAGACTCTGCGAATGTAAGCGCATAGCTAGATTGGCCACAATATATCAATTTACAGTTGAAATGGCGAGATGTAACCGTATGTTCTTTGATAAGCTTCTTTTTCTTGCACTTCCCGCCTATATTTTCAGATATATGTACATTAATATTAGATTTTCAAACATTTAAATGCAATATGTTTATTTTTTATTCTTTAATTTTGTTTTTCTCGGTCATTAATAATGATTTACTTATATCTTTTATGTTAAACAATTACCTACGAGTTAATGACGGTGTTGCCTTGTTCGGGAAAAAATGCCACGCTTTCAAAAAATATTCCCCTTTTGACAACGATTCTGTTTTTGGATTATTTTTCATGATTGAATCGTAGAATATTTACTTGTTGAGAAAATATTTCCTCTGATTAATTTCCCGTTTTTTTCTGTTTATTAAACGAATTAAACAGTTAATGTCAAATAAACTAGTTAATCTAGAGAGTAAATGAACGCAAATCTTTTTCAAAAACATAAGTCTGCATAATTCTGGGAGTAATTAAAGAATTTTAGACGACATTTAAGTATCCACATTTTTGTAAGTACGGATCAAAAGAATTTAATTTCAGTGTATTTTATATATTTTTCCTTAATTTTTATTATATAATTTGGTATTTATGTCCGAATGAATTTTCCAGATTTAAATTATTTTGCCGTTAGACACCTCCGAAAAAACTAACTCGCTTCCATTCTTTCAAACACTCTTCCCACCCACCCAACTCTCTATCACCCCACCTTCTGACATTTCCTATATCTAACCACTCTTTCTATTTACCTTCCCCTATGTAGCCCCAAGCGCAACAGTGGCAGTGGAATGCCTTGCTTGGGGTGAAATGATTTTAAAAAAAGAAAAGAAAATATTTCCACCATTTTGTCTTAAAAACGTCTGTTTTCAATTTTGACACATTCTCAAATCTGTTAAAACTTAACCCATTTACTTATTCAAAAAGCAAAGATAAGCAAATGTATTTCAACAACAATCTTTTCTTTGGTTTTATGCTTATCCAATTTTCTTTATTTTCTTGAACATACGTTTTGTTATTTCTTACGAAACATATATCCTCTTTCTTCCGAAAAACACTTATCTGAATTTCTTCCTCTACTTCTTTTTCTCCTTTCCATGATCCCGGCCAAAAATAAATTCAAGCTGACGTGTCCCCGAAAAAGCAAGCAATAAACAAAAAAGTTCCACCCATTTTTTTAAAGTTTCTATTGTTGCGTATGCCACCATGTCTAACTTATTTGACTGGCGGTCGCTTGAGATAATTGCATAATTGCAAGGCAGTTATTGCCTCAACGAGATAGCGCTAGTGGCGACGCTTGACACAACACAGACGAAAAACATTTTGACTGCGCATGGCATAGTTTATGAGGCTGTTTCCGGAAGGTGGCAGCGTTCAATGTCAAACGTAAACTGCCGGATATATTTTGTAGAAAAAAAATGTTTAAATCGTAGACAAAAGAAACGCTACACCGAATGGGAAACAGTTTCATCCATATTGCCAAAATACGACTGATATATTCACTTCTAAGTCTGCTAATAATAATAATACAACGAATAGCAACAATTAGAAATTTTTTGATATTATCTGATTTATGTCTGCAGTTTCGACCATAAAATATAGTTAAATTTGAAAAAAAGTGCGTATAAAAATAATTGCTCAGATGTTTATCTTAAGCACACCATATCTGATATATTGCCATATTTTAATGCACTAATAATCAATCTAAAAAATATTTCGTTTCTCTGGCGTAATGCTGTTATATTAATTTTTTCCGCTATCCATGCATATATTTTACAACATATACTTGGACATTTTCTCGCGGACAATTATCAGCAACATTTTTTTTATTACCACGTCGTTTCGACCGTTGTGACCTCCGATTTTCATCAGGGTCTTGTCGATCTAGGTATTCTCAGTGAAGTTCGGGCTGAAATCTTGTTTAATCTACAGTTCCAGATTGTATTCCTTCAACTGAACATGCCTAAAGATATCTAAAACTGCCTTTTAAAAGAAAATAATTTTATTCTTCTCTCTATATATGTATATATCGTCATATCTATCCATCATGACGTGCCAAAATCAGAAGATAGTAAGATACAAAGGTAATGTTTCTAAGCATCACTCTATTAGACAACCTGGAAATACCATACCTATATTATCTGTGGAACTTTGCCTCTCCGGGGAGTGGCGCAATACTGATGTTAGGAAAATCTTCATCAATTAATTCATTGAACTTACTGAAAAATTGAATCATACCTTTTATAACTTAATTTTCTTCTTTTTTTAATCGTATATTTATAAGCATTCCCCTCTCTGTCTCTGTGTCTTTGTGTCTGTCTTTCTTTCACTTACTCACTTTGAAAGCTGCCAAGACTCATTTTTTAAATCATATCCTCGCTCAACTCCGTAGTTACAAAACGCATGTAGGTCAGTTTTTCATTTATCTTTAATGAGATATGGAAGGGGAAGAGTCACCAATATACAAGGGATACGGCTGGCAGTTCGAATATGAGGATGCCTGTCATAATTTGTTTGTAAGCCACTTGTTGTTTATACTGCAACTATGCTGAGCGAACCTTAATTTCAGTTTCTGAATGAGAGTGCTTAATCTGGGGTGAACAACAATTTAGGCCAGGACGCTCAAATAATAATGTATGACTCCGGGCTTGCACAGCCATCACCGGTTCCTCAAACGTAATGTTCTATCCATTTCCGTATCAAGTCATGCGTAAACCTGTAATATGTTTTTCGAGCACTTTTTAAATTTACCGCACGCTAGGATCGCCTCAGCCAGACCGATAGCATCAAGAAGTCACCTTCTGACAAATCGGCCATGGTTAGATTCGAACCTGTGCTTAATGGTCAGAAAGCGTGCATTTTATCCACTCGGCCATTTTATATTGCATAACATCTAAAACTATATTCCTATCGGCCTACAAAAATGCAGAAAATTTTAAGTTCACTTGTTGTTCGTGAAAGTTAAATTATACAATTTTAGGGTATTAATTTTTAATTTGTGCAGTTTATAATGTAAATAGAAAAAAAATTCGGATGATAAAGAAAATTAAAAGAACTTTTGAAAAATTAAAAGGAATTTAATTGAATTTTTGGAAATATAATCAAAATCGGGTAATTCATAGTAATTATATATATATATATATATATATATATATATATATATACTTAGGATGAAAAGAAAGAAAGAAAAGTTAATGATTAATTTCTGCAGTTTCGACCATAAAATATAGTTAAATCTGGAAGGATGAGCGTATATAAATAATTGCTAAGTTGTTTATCTTAAGTACACCTTATCGGATATAATACCATATTTTCATGCCTTAATAATCAAACTAAAAACTAGTTCGTCTTTCTGGCGTAACACTGTTATATTAATCTTTTAATTTTACATTTATCCACTCGGCCATGTTATAATGCATAACATCTAAAAGTATATTCTTATCCACCTTAAAAATTTTGAAAATTTTAAATTCACCCGATGTTCGTGGAAATTAAATCATACAAAGTTACAGTACTATTTTTTTAAAAATTTATGCAGTGTATAATTTAAATAGACGAAATTCGAATGATAAAGAAAATTAAAAGAACTTTTGGAAAAATTAAAAATAACTTAATTGAATTTTGGGAAATAAATCAAAGTGAGGCAATTCATAGATTCATAAATAAATGAAATAAAAACGTTTGGGGAATCTGTTAAGTATTTTTTTCTGTTCCAGCCTGTAATCATAAATTACTTTTTTGTTTAGTGAATGAAATTATTTCGGCGGTTTAAGATGACATGTCTGTTCTAAATGATATAAGATATATGTACCTGCTTTATATACAATGAGATTTGGTTTTAGTGACAATATTCTCAGTAATAATTGGGTAGTTATTATCGTTTGGCAATAATATATAGATAAATAAGTGATTTTATATTATTTACTATTATTTAAAGGTAATATATGATTGAGATATATTTCTTTATTTGCTGTAGCCCCAAAATAAATTTAACATCGTTATCCAATATTGAATCAGCATCCAGATGTGAGTCTCTTTCACACACACACACACACACACAGTGGTTATGTGCGTATGTACGTGGGTTTGGCTGTAACATTTCTCCATTCTCTGTAACCGAAACATACAATAACTTAAAAAAAAAAGGAAGAGATAGCATAAGGCATATATTCAGTAGCCCTAACTGGACATATGTGGATGTGCGTTGTGTTACAGTGGGTATCGGCTCGGAACGAGAAATCGGGGAGCCGAGTTCAAATTCCAGTTGAATTCATTGGTTTCACTTACGCTCAAATACCCTTGGGAAAGTTATTAATCCGTCTCTTCCTTTCAGTTATGGGCTAAATAGCAGGACAGATTGGGTTCTATTGCCTTGGCTGGCAACCAGTCTACCGCAGAAAGCAATGGCAACCTACTGCGGGATAATCTTCTGCCCAGTCAGTCATGTCGCTTTCGAGACATGATCGCCCAAGCGTGTTTCACTTATGGCACTTAACTGACTGACTGAACTGGACCTATATTTAGCTTGATCAGTGTTTCCTTTGGCTTCTTCGCCATCTCACCGAGCGCGAGATCAAATCATGAACTCAGCCCGATGTACTTGTCGATTTTTCCGACCTTATATTTCAGAAAACATCTCCAAAGATGCAACAGAAAACATACTTATAGACGTTTACACACACGATGTTAATTTTTGACATTCATATTTTATGTTGTATTTTTTTAGAATATTGTAACATTTGTCTTAATAATCGAGATAGTTTCTTTTCATAGGAATAGTTTGTTCGTTAAAAACAATAAATTAACAAATTACAGCAAATATTAAATCGTCTCCAGTGCAGATGAAATAGAATTTCTATCGTCCAATCCAATAAAAAAAAAAGGAAAAAATTGGCATAAATAGACAAATAGGAAGTAGCCATTCAGAATTCACTACATTGAGTTTATGATCCGTCATCTCTATGTGCGTTGTAGTGCAGTAGATATCGATTCGGAAAGCGAAATCGGAGAGAAGATTTCGAACTCCAGTTAAATTCGTTTTATTCACTTACGCACAAATACCTTTAGAAAAGGTATTATTTCGTCACTTCGCTTTAGCTATGGGGTATATAACAGATTGGGTTCTATAGCCTTTGTTGGCAAACACTCTAACGCAGAATTTAATGGCAATCTATTCTGGGAAAACCTTCTGCCCACTCAGTCATGCCTCTTTCGAGACATGATCGCCCAAACGTGTATTATGTATGGCACTTAACTGACTGATATCTCTCTCTAAACTCTTTCCTCCTCTTTGCTCTTTCTCTCTCTATATACACACATATATACGTTACCAGCATAACATGTACATCAAATGAATTTATAAATATTTAATAATTAGCTACATTGCAGTTTCATTACTAAAAGAATGAAGAACATTTAGGTTGATTCAGACGAGTTCATCTTTTTTTCCTTGCCTTGTAACATTTTGCAAAGTAACACCAACAAAATAGCCTTTCTATTTTCATTTAGAATTATTCACTTGGCAATATGTACTACAAATATTATGAAATACATAATTTCTTTGAAAAAACTGGGGTGGCCTAATAATTATGGCCGGTAGTATATATATATATATATATATATATATATATATATATATATATATATATATTGTGTGTATTTTGGCAGCATTTTTTCATTAATGCAGGTTTCATTGAATAATATAGACAAGTTTTGTCTATTAATTTTGTGTAGGATCCGTTCATAACGTCTGATATACTTGATGGTGATGTCGTTGAAAGACAACAAAAAATCACAGTAATTGTTGATTTTTTATCGGGTCTAAGCTTTCGGCTCACATAAGCCATTATCAAAGAGTAAATATTAACACACAGTAAACATAGAACATTTAAGCTATTAACAATAAAGATAATTGAATTGAAAATATAAGTCCATCACTACCGTGGCGGATGGCCGAAGACAGTGACAAAATAGTGGTGTTGTGGTCCCTGGTCTGATTACAGACATTTGAGTACGTTGTTGGAAATATCGAAATTGATTGGTTTGAATACAATCAATTTTGATATTTCCAACAACGTACTCAAATGTCAGTAATCAGACCAGGGACCACAACGCCACAACACCACTATTTTGTCACTGTCTTCGGCCATCCGCCACGGTAGGGATGGACTTATATTTTCAATTCAATTCTCTTCATTGTTAATAACTTAAATGTTCTATGTTTACTGTGTGTTAATATTTACTCTTTGATAATGGCTTATGTGAGCCGAAAGCTTAGACCCGATAAAAAAATCAACAATTACTGTGATTTTTTGTTGTCTTTCAACGACATCACCATCAAGTATATCAGACGGTATGAACGAATCCTACACAAAATTAATAGACAAAACTTGTCTATATTATTCAATGAAACCTGCATTAATATATATATATATATATATATATATATATATATATATATCCCCATAAGATCAGCGTCTAACGATTGCAATAGGCCTTGAGCTTAGCCACAGGTGACGAATGATATGTATTCGTTGTTATAAATTTTACCACTGTTATTATGCATCATTTTATGTACTGTATCTCTTCAGGACGTAGACTATCATGGACTTTCACTTGCCCCTATCACTTATCGCTCTCAATACTTGTCCTTTTGGTATTTTTCTCAGAAATTGCTTCGTCATCCCCTCACTCAAGTCCATCAAGACTTCCCTGTCTTTGATTCCGTTTATCCTTCCTGTGAGTATCAGATTCTTCAAACACTCCTTTCTTATTACCTGTACAACAAAACTCATTTGTCTCTTCCTGAGACGAAGTATATTTCTTTTTCATGTATACCCTTTCCAACAACTTGTCGTTTCTTACTTACTCGGTTTATGGTTTTCTCACATGTCACCACACTTGACACACTTAAACGGTAGTTTTAACATTTTTTAGGCATTTAAAACAACATGCCTGGCCACATACACAATTCCGGAAAACCCTAGTTGAAAACACAATTATACTTAAACAAGAAAACAAACTAAAAATTCTTGAAGCTATATACATAAAACTGTTGAAACCTAACCTGAACAAGATAAACAATTAAACCTCCACAAATATACGTAAATGCCTATAATTAATAACAGAAATCACTGGTTTCATTCCAATGACTTCCCATACTTAATATTTCTTATTTTCACTTTCCTTTGGTCCTGTGTGACGTCATGAGCTGTGATGCAACATTTGCTTTCAGCGTCTGAAATGCACGAGTTTGTTGTTGCTTGGAAATCTTCTCTGTAAACAAAAACAGTTTGTCATTATGGTTTGTTCGTGTTTAAATATATGATGTTATTCGACATCTTTGAAAATGGCTTATATAAGCCGTAAGCTCAGATTGAATTGCAGATTATTAGGATATATATAATAGATGCCAGTTGGCAAGAAATATAAAGAGATTATTGTCAGCGAAACATCTTCCCTGTACTCTTCCCGAAAGAAAATGGAATTACTTCGCCCCTGTGTGCATTACATGGCGGTTCAGTCAGTTGAATGTCGTACATAATACGCACTTGAGTGATCGAAAGAGACATGACTGACTGGGAAGATATTCCTGCAGGAGGCTGCCATTACATTCTGCGGTAGATTGGTTGTCAACCAAGACTACAGAACACAATTTGTCCTGATATGTAACCCATAGCTGTTGAAAGAGTTAGATTAATATCTTTCTTAAGGGGTTTTGCGCGAAGAGAATGCAATGAATTCAGAATAGTTGTCAAAGTTTGAACCAATGGGACTAAAGAATATTACTCCCCAGGGACATTTTTCATATAAATATTGCCGATAGGCTTGTTTCTATGAGAAAATGCGTCTTTAAGCGGGAAATAATTCTTTTTCAAAGCCGAGTAAACGCATTTAACTGTACGCTCATGATGATTAAAAAGTAAAACTAATTAGTTGAAAGACTGTTCATCGTTTTATGTTTCAATTCAAGAACTTAAGAAGGTATATTTGAGAATGTTTTGCAGTAGAACGGGAAAGACCCCTCGTTTTATCTTATGGAGTTTTCACTGAAGCTTAAATGACTCCTCATTACTACTGTTGTCCGCCTCAGTCTTAAACTAGGGTAATTCGAAAAGCACATAGAAAAGTATGTATAATGCAACCAAGACTTTGCTTTTTCTTACCTTTACCTAGCATCTGACTTAAATGTATCATGATGATGATCCTTCGA
Source organism: Ascarosepion bandense (assembly GCA_037127315.1). Taxonomy (NCBI): domain Eukaryota; kingdom Metazoa; phylum Mollusca; class Cephalopoda; order Sepiida; family Sepiidae; genus Ascarosepion; species Ascarosepion bandense. The sequence goes on from JBBBDQ010000303.1 coordinate 4,932,517, forward strand.
TCTATCGATGGTTTGGTCGGAAATCCATCGACAATCTCGCCCCACACAACACTATCAAGGATTGATTGCTGTACATTGATTCTATGTGTGTGTGTCGCATGCAATCTAGGTGGGTTGAGCCAGCTTTCTCCCCGAGAAAGTTTTAATAGGATTTGTTTAAGCGCAGGGTCCCAAGTCCTACCCTGTTATTTAACTCATAACTAGAGGAAAGGGACGGATTATACCTTTCCCAAGGGGACTAGCGCATAAGTGAATGCAGGGCTTTCAACTGGAATTCGAAACTGGCTCCTCGATTTCTCCTTCCGAGCCGACATTCACTGCACCACAACGCACATCCGTCAATAAACGCTTACAGAACCTGGTATTCCCAAGCTGTCACCCATCTAAGTACTGACAACATTGCTTAACTTCGGTGATCGAGCGAAAACCGGTGTATTCAACGTGATATGACCGTCATCACATTGGTTGTGTGCTGTGAGTGGACATCATGGACATTTTTACATGGCTGATACAGACGTGGATCGCTGGTTCTACATCCGGGTGATTTTATATAGGAGACACCGTCTCAAGGAACGTTGCCAAACGGGGAACAAGACTTCTCAGTCATGAGTTGAATAAACTGTTTTCCCGCAGTTAGTTAAGTGCTATACGTGATACACGCTTTGGGCGATCATGTCTCGAAAGAGACATGACTGACTGGGCAGAAGGTTATCCCGCAGTAGGTAGCCATTCTAACTTATTATTTAACCCACAACTGGAGGGAAGAGATAGATTATAAATTTCCCAAGGTTATTTGTGCGTAAGTGAATGCAAGTGATTCAACTGGAATTAGAACTCGGCACCCCGATTTGTCGTTCCGAGTCGATATCCAGTGCACCACAATGCAGATTCTTTCCAGCAGTAGGTTGCCAATACTTACTGCGGTATATTAGTTTCCAACCAAGGTTACAGAACCAATCTGTCCTGCTATTTACCTGTAAAACCGCTTACTCTCGTTAGATCTTCACGACCGTTTCTAACTTAATAACCGAAAATAAAACGAATATAAAATGATTGTATGTTGAAATGAGGGCCCCGTTTTCAATAACGGCAACGAATATATATAATAACTCAAAATCTGCAAACAAAAGATTTTTGTTATACTTTTAAACGTGTTTCTGGACAACATGAAATTCGTCTTTAAATTTCGCAATACATGCCATTGTGATGTCATTAATTTTTCGGATTCGTGCTTATAGGCAGTCCAACGTTATTACTGACAGCATTTTTGGATTTCTGAACATCGACGTAGAACAAACATCAAATAATCGCTTCATATAAACTTGTTTTTAAGAAAGTAAAATTCTTTTATATTTTTTCAGATAAAAGTAAAACGTATTTATTGTAATTGGCATCCAGTAAGATTTCTCATATTTTCTAACTTTGTTAAAATGCTAATATTAAAAACTAATTCATTACAGAAATTGTTAGGTTTCATTTATTTGTATAATGCAAAAGCGTATTTAATTAGTTGACGTATATGCACACATGTTTTATCTCTTTCAAATGACGAATATATGTGCGGAAAATAAATGTTTGTCGAGTGATATACACACATAGTTAAGTCTTAAAGATTTCGTCTTTAACACAGTTTTAAGCTTTTGCAACGATTGCCAAGGAAAAACGGACTTTCAAAACAGCAGCAATAATAATTATAACTAGTTTTACCCTACAGTATTTACTGTACGCTATTGATAGCCTGCTATATATATATATATATATATATATATATATATATATATGGAAGTATAGCCATGCGGCAAATATATTTCTAATTTAGAATTTCAGCTAAAAATCTTGAGATCGATTTTTACCCCACAATTTACTGTGGTTATTAAAATAAAAAATTATTAATTATATATTTATTTATTTATTTACGTATTTCTAATCAATGCCGCAAAGAGATACGCCATTCATTTGTGTCGGGACAAGATTAATTAACCGCAACTTTACAGAAGGTTACATTATTCAAAAAATTGAACATCTTGTGAAGAATTATATATATTATTCTTTGTTTAATTTCTGATCTGATCTTATCTGATCTCCGAGACTCATTAAGCACCCAGTCTATACGTATTTCGCAAAACACCCTGATTATCTCTATTCTTTTTTTATTACTTCAAAGAGGTTCTACACAAAATTAACCTATGTGGATGACATTTTTAATTATTTAAGTCATAGACGAGATTAAAAATCGACAAAATGTCACAAGAAGATAATGCATGTAATTAAATGATGCCAGGCTTATATGACGCTAATTGACCTTTCAAAATTACGGATTGTGACTTTAAATAAATCTGAAAATGTCTCATTTTCCGGTTAAATCGTATCAAAATAGAAAGCATTTCTGAGGATTAACTTACTACCTTTTCTTTGAAAATGGACAAAGTGACGTATATCGAAGTAAATCAATTTTGTTAAAGCGTAAGTTACAAAAACACCTAAAACACTTAAACGAACACACTTTTTTTTTCAGATAATTATAAACATTGTATTTAGTTGGCATGCATACTCGTGTAATCAACGCTGTTTTTATTTGTACAAACGCTGAAATTAATGTCTAATGATTTGAGAAACCAGTCATTTAAGTGCCATGCGCGATACACGTTTGGGCGGTCATGTCTTGAAAGAGACATGACTGACTGGGCAGAAGATTATCCCGCAGTAGGTTGCCATTGCTTTCTGTGGTAGACTGGTTGCCGACCAAGGTTATAGAACCCAATCTGTCCTGTTATTTAACTACTAACTGAAAGGAAGAGACGGATTAATACCTTTCCCAAGGGTATTTGCGCGTAAGTGAATGCTAGGAATTCAACGGGAATTCGAACTCGGAAGAAACTTTGAGAAATCACATGTCTCATTAAAGAAAATTTGTATACCAAAACCTTAATAAGGTTTTCGATTTCTATGTCGGTATATAATAAGGCAATGGTAATTAAAAATATAAGGCAGTCTTCACACACTTACACATAATATAACTTTTATTTTAATGAGAAATAATAATGAAATAACGTATCAAGGGCGTGTAAAAGCTTTCTTAAATTAGTGCAAAGGTTACCATAGCTAATTGTAAATACTTTCATGGCGCTAAATTCGAATATTATATATATATATATATATATATATATATATATATATTAATCATATCACCCCCAAGCAAGGCGATAACGCCACTGATGCGCAGGGGGCTACATTAGGGTAAAAAGAATGGAAAAGAGAATGCCGGAAACCACATCCTAAACAGGGAACAAGGGATGAGCCTTTTCACCTGTTCAATAGACGTGGGTGGAGTGTGAACCGGGCGATAGTTTAGTCTATCTACTCCAATTGAAAAAAAAAATAAAGAGAGAAAAGAGTGAAAAGATTGGAAAAGAGAAAACCAGAAACCGCATCCTAAACAGGAAACAAGGGATGAGACTCTTCACCTGTTCAATAGATGTGGGTGGAGTGTGAACCGGGCATATATATATATATAGTAATGTGCAGAAGTATTAGGACAAGAAAATTTTTATCTTTCATGAGGCATATTGACAGATAATAAACAATTTAATTAATGTAATTTTATTTGATTTACTCAACAAATGCTTTAACAAGAAAAAATACTTATTAAAAATAAATTTAATTTAATAAATTTTGCTTTGATCCCAGCCTTCATTCTGTCAGGCATTGACATCATAAGCTTCTTTAATGTATCTAATGGTATCTCCTACCAAGCAGCTTGTATTTGTTCCCAAAGTATGTCTTGCAAAGTAACATTAGATTTTTCAATTCGAGAAGGGGAAGTAAGAAAAAAGTTAATCGTATCCAAGGATAGTAGAATAATGAATAGTTTCAAAATAATTTGTTTAAAATTAAATATAACTATTTTTAATACATTTCTTTGACACCTAGTTTTAAATAATCAATATTTATTAGAAATTTACTTGGTCTTTCATCCTGTATTTGAATTTCAGTGAAGTTATTACGAAATCAGCTGTATTCTAATACTTTTGCACACTACCATTAGTGTGCAAAAGTGTTAGGACAGGGGTGATTTTAAACTTTATTTTGATTCCTCATAAAAGATAAAATAGGTCTTGTCCTAATACTTTTGCACAGTACTATATATATATATATATATATATATATATATATATATATAATGAAATAAGGAAACGTGCTTAAAAGAAACGATAGTTTATTAACAAATATTTAACAAGAATAAATGATGTAGATAAGAGTTGAATAATATTAGAAATTGGTTGCTTGTAATTGTCTCCCATTGTCTTTGTGAAAATAATTGTAACGGTTCTTAGCATAAGTTTGGGTGTTAATTGTTGTTGAAGAATTCACACAGTGTTAAGAAAATTATGTATGTAAATTCTGCTGAGAGGAATAGTTCAGGTATGAAAGTTCTAAGTGTTACAAAAGTTAGAATTTACATACCAATGTGAGTTGGGCGTTTAATCTTTTAACATATTTTGACATGTTGTGTACCTATTGAGTGTCTGCGCCAACTGGAAAATGCGAGAGATTTGTGCCCATGTTAGTTAAAGAAATAAATGGCATCTAACTGCGTCCTGCAATTAGTGAGGGTGTGTGAGATCGAATTAGATGAGATTGAGAAACGCGGGCAACTGTAACTGCCAACTGCCTTGCTGGGTACTCGAACTGGAACTGCTGTGTCGAAACACCTGTGTCTCCGCTTTTTATAAGTCTCTGGAAAAATGAGGGAAAGCATAAGAACTTCACGTGATGGTCGCGTGTTTGTGAATGTACATGTGTGAGTGTGTATGTGGATGAAATGTGTAGAAATACAAGTGTTTCCACAGATTGATGTCCACATATAAATTATTTATATATGAAAAGATAAAAGGCTAGACGTGAAGAAGTATATCTCTATGTATTTGTAATTATATTTATGAGCTCATTGCTCATACAACGAGAAATCGGGGAACCGAGTTCGAATTCAATTTGAATTCATTGCATTCATTTACGCACAAATACCCTTGGGGGAAGGTATCAATGCATTTCCTTCCTCCAGTTATGGGTTAAATAATAGGACAGATTGGGTTCTATAGCCTTGGATGGCAACCAGTCTACCACAGAAAGCAATGGCAACCTACTGCGATATAATCTTCTGCCCTGTCAGTCATGTCTCGAAAAAGACATGATCGCCCAAGCGTGTATCAAGTATGGCACTTATCTGACTGAATGAAAATAAGTTGTCAACAAAATTAAAACTTCTACTGGACATAAAGTGGGGGATCAGTTTTCTATTGTTATGAAGTAATAAACAGATCCCCCACTAATTATACTTAATATACTAATGTAATATAATCTATCTCTTCTCCCTTCAGCTATTTTAAATGTTAAAAAGTTAAATGGCAGGACAGATTGGGTTCTACAGCTTTTGCTGGCAACCAGTCGACCGCAGAAAGCAATGGCAACCTACTGCGGGATAATCTTCTGCCCAGTCAGTCATGTCTCTTTCGAGACATGATCGCCCAAAGCGTGTATCACGTATGGCGCTTAACTGACTGACTGACTGACTGAATATAAAAAAAAGATTAAAACTTCTACTGGACATAAATAGGGGGATCAGTTTTCTATTCTTATGAAGTAATAAACGGATCCCCCACCAATTATATTTAATATAATAATGTAATATAATCTATCTCTTCGCCCTTCAGCTATGAGTTAAATGGCAGGACAGATTGGGTTCTACAGCTTTTGCTGGCAACCAGTCGACCGCAGAAAGCAATGGCAACCTACTGAGGGATAATCTTCTGCCCAGTCGGTCATGTCTCTTTCGAGACATGATCGCCCAAGCGTGTACACTGAACTGACTCATATGAAAAGTAACATTTTGCTTTGCCTCCCGCTTTGACGTTCGACGCTATTAAAAACACCCAAAACTTAAGTGTTTTAAAATTCATTACCAAATGGAATCTTTTTTATGGAATTTTCGCACAAAATGATCTAGTTTCTTGTGGCCTTGATGAGCCTTAATTAAATCTTTGCCGATGTATTCATATATGTAAGTAATGTTCCCATATGTTGTACATATTCCTAATATCTATAAATAATATTAAACTTACCAGAAAGAGACAAATGTGGATCTTGGGACACGTATTGAGGAAAGAAGGCCTGGAGAACTTGATACTCACAGGTCGGATGAATGGAAAAATAAACAGGAGAAAGCAGCGCGAGACGTACTTGTTTCGTCTGAGCAAATGGTTGACGGAGCGAGGCTTGGAGGAGATACCAAGAGAAAGATTACTGAGACCGACAAGAGAGAGAACCAAGTGGAAGTCCATGATCGCCTACGTCCTGAAGGAACATATCACATGAAGAAGAAGAAGAAAAATAATTTTTCGTCTTAAGTTTTCTTCATGCTGAAACACTGGTTCTTCTTTGATCGCTAAAGATTACCATTGTCAAGTTGGGAGTCCGTAGAATGGCGGCCGCATGGAAACACCAGAAAAGCAAAGACTAGCAACTACATCTTTGTTACCGTATCCACTGAAACAACGTCTAAAGTCCCTGAGAGCTGGGACCAAAAAATTTCTCAGCAGATTCAACAGGACTAAAGACGGAATTAATCTTTTTATTCCAAGAGACGATAGACTGCATATATTTGTCGTGTATAATGTTAACTTCTGGATGGTATATTGGCCTACAAACATACTGAATGACGAAAAGCAAAATCAGACATGAGTAAATATACATATTAACTTGTCAATATATATATATATATATATATATAACAAAAATGATACAGAATACTAAGCGAGAAATAATTCTGCAAATGGTACTTAGTGTTATCCTGAAAAGGACAGTCTTTTGAAAGCGTTGTTCTGAATTACTGTTTTGTAATCAGTGAAGAGTGATGTCTCCAACGTTAGTTGCTGGGAGCCTATTGGAAATGGCCGGAGCGGAGACAAGCTGCGAATAATGATTGCTGGAGATAGCTAGTACATGTTGACCCTTTTCATACCGACAGTGGAAAGCCTTTTTTTTTTTTTGTTTCTTGATTTAGAAGCCATCTTGTATCTTGAAATAGTCTTACAACAACGCTAGATATCCTTTTTCTACGAGTCGTTTCAAAATAGTGTAGGAGTCCCGACGAGATACGACAAACTGATATCTATATCATTGTTATTTTCCGACATTTCTAATTTCAGTTTCTATTAACTTCACATACAACCAAATCAGTTGTTATAAGAACGTTTTAAAATGCAGAAATGGTTAATAAGACATTGACGAAAATCCCTGAAACCGTTGTTTGTTTATTTGCTTCTATTTGCAAACAAATATTTTTCTTCGCTTGAAAAGCGTAAGCACTGACAGACAAATATGAGACGAATACGGACAAATGGTGACACTGGAATGAAGACTTAGAAAAGTGAAATTGACGTGTGTCGGGAATAAAATCCGGTTTGAATAACGTGGGTAAGGCGATTGTTAGCTGTTCTAGTTATCAAGCGAAAATTATCTCTAGGCTAATATATTGTATGGTTTCATTTCTAATTCACCTGTTGGATTATCATTTAGTTTCTCAACAAAACTCACTCTTCATCATTAGATAAAGCACGAGTAATATATATATATATATATATATATATATATATATATATAATATATATATATATATAGTCCTACATTTAAGCAGAAGTTCTTCGTTTAGACATGTTTTATTAAATAGAATATATTTGAATAGGAATTCTTCTGGAATAAAATATACTGTTTTGCTTCGTGTGTTATCTTCTAGAGGAATTTGCTGAAATTATGAGTTACATTCTGATTATTTTCAACTATCGTTGCTCATTTTCAAGGAAAGATGGTGGATGTAGAAATCTAGCCTGTTGAAGGTTTAGCGCTTTAGGACGTGAAATAAACATCGGCCACTTTGTTATGGTAGTATTAATAATAGATTTAAAAGAGATAAACATTTTTATGATTCAAATCCAAGTGCATGTCAGTATTAAAACAATTTATTGACGACGATTTGCCGAGCTTTATGGTACAGGCTTCCATCTTTTTTAATCGTGTTTTAAGTTGATTTTTTTCAGATTCCTATTGTATTCTTGACGTTATTTGAAATGTTGCATGCATGTATGCTTTACGCTTAAGTGTGTGTGTGTGTGTGTGCATGCGTAAATAGAGAGTACAATCAAAGAAACATCTCAAGTATTAATAAGAGAAACTTGTCAAACATAAGTTTAATATTAGAGAGAAATAACTTTTACGATTATGTGGTGGAGACTTACCTCGCCGAAGCAAAAGAAGGCGGTTTGTTTGCACGTGCGTTCGTAGACGTAATGGAACCGCGAGGCGAGCTCATGCGAGGCAGTTTTTCGAATGACACGGCGCATGCGTCATTGGTGAAAGTGAGGCTCTCGGAGAGTGGGAAATTACGAGACCAAAAAACACATAAAAAGAGCCTACTTCTGTTTCGGAGTGACTTTTGCTATTTACGACTCGAGAAGGCTACACCGGTGTTTGGGAGACAGCGTTTTGCTTACGGTGCGCAGGAAACGGAGTCCCTGGTGAAGCAGTGTTCCGGGTTCTACGAGTAGCAGCTGGCGGAGTGGTTATTAATTCGTCTACGAACTACACTCTGAGAAGACACAAATACTCACAAGCTATTTCGGCATCTATTACGATTTCCATTATGGACGGCAAAGTCTTTGATGTCCGGTTGATTCCTGAGTTCAGTGGCGCTGCAACTGATATGCCAATCGTCGAGTGGATCGAAAATGCAGAGTTGGTCTGCGAACTCTGTGCTATGGACAAAGTTGAGCGGATTCTTCCATTACGCCTCCGAGGCGGTGCTCTTGCCGTATACAGGCAGCTCAGCAAGGAACAGAAAGCGGATGCGGAGCAAATTAAACGGGCCCTCATGACCGCGTATGCGACAGATGCATTTGATGCATACGATCAATTTGTTACTCGGCAACTTCGCTCGGGAGAAACAGTGGACGAGTTTCTGGCCGAACTACATCGTTTAGCTCGGCTGGTTGAGGGATCGTTGCCCGAACGATGGATGATATGTGCGTTTGTTTCGGGGTTGCCACAATATGTTAGACAGCTTCTTCGTGCCTCGTCCAGAATGGAGACCATGACATTGGAGCAGCTTTTGACTCGAGCACGGGCTATCATGACCAACAACGGAAGCTGTAAGGAATCGGTCGCTGCATCCACTGGCAAAACACATTCGAATTCAGAGTTGCTCCCTGATAACTCGAGCAGTGAGACCTTTTTTTGCTACAAGTGTTCTGGACCCAACCACATGGCGAAGGATTGTATGCAGGGACGCCAAGTGAGGTCGGACGGTCGAGTGCGGAAGTCTCACCGTGAAACCCGATGCTTCAGATGCCATAAACTTGGACATACATCATCAAGATGCCAGGGAAACGCCCAAGGGGAGGAGACGTCAGCGCCAGTCTCCTCCCTGAGCAAGTGAGAATCAAGAAATTGCCCGCCGTAAAAGTGCTCGTGGATGGGCGAGAGTGCACAGCTCTGGTGGATTCCAGCTGCTCACAGACGCTGGTGAGCAAAGCTGTGTGTCGCCATTGGAGACAGAAGGAAGTAGGAGTACTGACGGCCGACGGGAAGACTTTGAAGTGCCGGGGGCACGGCAGAATAAAATTGGAAGTTGAACAGTCTCAGCCCGTGAACATTGAGGTCCTGGTCGTGGATGGACAATTGTTGGGTTTTGACCTGCTTATTGGCATCGACGCGATCAAACAGCTAGGAGGTGTTCGCCTGACGGAATCTGGTGAGGCATACTTTGGAAACCTGGATGGATGTGCCGCCATTTCTATCGATGAGCCCGATTTCAGTGTGACATTCGATGAAAGGCAAAGAGCGTGGACTGCAACATGGAAATGGGCAAGTGGTCGCTCGCCCGGCGAGCTGACAAATAACGTGCAAGAGTACACTGTGCCAGACCATGCCCGGGATGCGTACGAGAAAGAACTCTTGCTATGGCAACGTAACGGATGGTTGCTGCCATATCCCGAGGAGGAACTTGGTCCACCCAAGGGTCTAATTCCCTTGATGGCAGTCGTGCAGGAACATAAGCAAAAGGTCCGGCCGGTACTCGACTACCGAGAACTGAACGGATTTGTAGAAGCATTCACTGCCGATGCCGAAGTGTGCGCACAAAAGCTCAGAGAATGGCGACAGCAAGGAGTTGATGTGTCGCTCTTGGATCTGCGACATGCCTATCTACAAATTCACATTGACAAGAAGCTGTGGCCATTCCAAACATTTATTTTCAAGGGCAAGCGGTTCTGCCTTACACGATTGGGGTTTGGACTAAATGTGGCACCACTCATCATGAAATCTGTCGTCGACGCTATAATGTCCCAAGATCGTGTGATCAAAAGTGCCACGTCGGCTTACGTTGACGACATTTTTATCAATGAGAGCCTGATTTCTGCATCGCGCGTTCGACAGCACCTCTCAGATTACGGCCTAGTCTGTAAAGACCCAAAACGGCTACGAGACGGAACTAGGGTCCTCGGTCTGCAGGTGTGGGGAGAGAACGGTACTCTCCGATGGAAGCGGAGTGGACAGATCCCGGAAATTCCCGACGTGGTGACTCGTCGACGTGTGTTTTCCATTTGTGGGAAACTCGTGGGCCACTTCCCCGTGTGTGGCTGGCTAAGGGTGGCGACTGCATTCATCAAGCGCCGAGCAAGTGCGGTAACCAAGAGATGGGACGAGGAAATCAGAAATGCCAATCTGCTTTGTATGCTGGAAGAGACGATGACCAGAATGTGTGAAATGGACCCTGTTGGAGGAGACTGGTGCATGAATGGCAACGAGATGAAGGTCTGGGTGGATGCAAGTTCTGTGGCCACAGGAGTGGCGTTAGAGGCGTTAGAGGCATCGTTGAGGATGCTTGTTGGTTGCGCCCGACCAATGATGCCAGGCATATCAATCTGGCTGAATTAGATGCAGCAGTCAAAGGCATCAACCTGGCCCTTCAATGGCAGGCTACAGTGTTGCATCTGGTCACCGATTCAGCATGCGTACATCGGTGGATATCCGACACCTTGACTGGGAAGGCACGTGTGAACACTAAGGCGGCTGGTGAAATGCTAGTGAGACGACGCTTAGGAACACTGCGGGCATTAATGGAAGAATATAAATTGACCATGGATGTCACGCTGGTGAAATCCTGTCAAAATCGCGCAGATTGCCTCACCAGAGTGCCACGCAAGTGGTTGAATCTACATAAGGAGGGAAAAGAGCTAGTCCCGGAGAGTTGCGCTGCAATGAGGTGCCGACTGAATAAAAGTCAGGTGGTTGACGTCCGCCGAGAAAGTGGACATGCGGGCGTGAAACGAACCCTATACTTCGCCAGACTTATCGACCCACTAGTGTCGAAGGAAATCGTGCGATCGGTTATCAAAGCCTGTGAAGCCTGCCAATCTATAGATCCGGCGCCAGTTCATTGGAAAAAGGGAAAATTGAGCGTGGAAAACAACTGGAGTAGAGTAGCAATGGACATAACCCATTACAATGGCGTGCATTTTTTAACGCTCATTGATTGCGGTCCCTCCAGGTTTGCAATTTGGCGGACATTGCGTCGACAAGATGCACATAGTGTCATTCACCAGTTGAAGATGATTTTCTTTGAACGGGGCCCACCAACCGAGATATTGACTGACAATGACCCTGCGTTCACTTGCAGACACTTTAAAGAGTTTGCAAACAGCTGGGGTGTGCAGTTAAGATTCCGATGCGCATATTCACCGGCTGGTAATGGAATTGTGGAGCGCAGCCACAGGAGCATTAAGACCATCGCAGCAAGGAAGGGTTGTTCCGCGTTGGAGGCCGTTTATTGGTATAATGTCACGCCAAAGGACGATGTCTCACCTTCCACGGCACCGGCTGACGTGCTGCATAATTACCACGTCAGAGTAAAAGGCATTGAAACCAAACCCCCACCAGAACCACAGATTATCGGAGGGAGATATGAAAAAGGTGACGTTGTCTGGGTCAAAAATCCGCACGGCAAATGCACAACCAAGTTCAGGACCGGGCGGGTAACCGAAATTGTCAGCCCACTGACAGTGCGAATTGATGGGGTACCACGCCATGTCAAAGACCTACGGCCATTTTCAGGACCATATGCATCGTCGGGCGATGAAACCGACACAGAAGAGAGTGAGCGATTTATTTACTTGGGGTCAGGTCAACCAAGTGATGGCTCCGATGGTCCACTAACAGCGGATGCTGACGTGCATGACGAAACCTCAGGTGACAGCCCATCTGAGGACGAACCTTGTGTCGTACCCCTCCGAAGGAGCACCCGCCAGAAGAGACCCGCTCCCGAATGCACTTTTTGTGATGATGAGATCAGGGGGGAGTGTGGTGGAGACTTACCTCGCCGAAGCAAAAGAAGGCGGTTTGTTTGCACGTGCGTTCGTAGACGTAATGGAACCGCGAGGCGAGCTCATGCGAGGCAGTTTTTCGAATGACACGGCGCATGCGTCATTGGTGAAAGTGAGGCTCTCGGAGAGTGGGAAATTACGAGACCAAAAAACACATAAAAAGAGCCTACTTCTGTTTCGGAGTGACTTTTGCTATTTACGACTCGAGAAGGCTACACCGGTGTTTGGGAGACAGCGTTTTGCTTACGGTGCGCAGGAAACGGAGTCCCTGGTGAAGCAGTGTTCCGGGTTCTACGAGTAGCAGCTGGCGGAGTGGTTATTAATTCGTCTACGAACTACACTCTGAGAAGACACAAATACTCACAGATTATAACAAATAAAGGTAACTAATAAAATAGGCGGCACACACATGCAAGTATCTTTTTCTTTACAACTCTCGATCCTATAATCTATAAAAGACAAGAAGTAAACGGTAAATAACGAATCATCCATGTTTAAATTTATCAGCCTTTTACAGCGTTTATCACATTCATTGTTATGTGAGTTGGCAAAACATATAACGCAGACAAACAGAACAAGACATTTAAATTTCTTCCCCCAATTATTTTGGTGATCCCGATACGTATACATTTTGATAAATATCAGCTCGGAAAGAGGAATTGCAGAGCCGAGTTCAAATTCCGTTGAATTTTTTGCATTTTTCTTAGTGCAGATACCCTTGAAAAAGGTATTAATCTGTCTCTTCCCTCCAGTTATAGGTTAAATAACAGGGCAGATTGGGTTCTATAGCCTTGGTTGACAGCCAGTCTACTGCAGAATGTAATGGTAATCTACTGCGGAATTATCTACTGCCCAGTCAATCATGTGTATTTCGGGACGTGATCGCCCAAGCGTGTATTACATTTGGCACTTTACTGACTGATTGATACATCTTGAGCTGACCACTTTATTGTCAGCTATAATCAAAAAGGATCTGCAACTTAATTGATCCTAGCTTAGTAGTTTGCCTCAGTCATTTTCTCCCCGACGTGATGTGGTTGCGGAGAGTCAAGTGTTTTGATCGCGCTAGGAATGGCTGCGACAACATCCCTGTAAGAAATCCTTGTGTTACCTCTGATTTCAATCGCAAATCAGTTGTGAACAGTGCATCAGGCAACGTAGTAAAGAAAACAGAGCCAGAAATCTAATATTTTCTTAATCGCAAAAACGCACTTTCGATCGGCAAGTTCTAAAGATCAAATCTCCCCTGGCAAGCAAAAAAGCAATGGCCTTGATTTACCGAGCGATTTTTTCTCATTGGCCACGCCAGACAAGAAAGAATAACTTCTAAACATAACTTCTGATATTCAAAGCAGCACCCATTTTTATACTAATTTTATATAATTTTATCTTCTACTTTGCTACATTTCCCGTCATGCAACTCGCGCGACACGAAGTTGTTCGGTTTGACGAGGTAATTCGTTGTCGTTCTCTACATTTTTTGCCCCGAAATTTATAGACAAAACATGTTGAAATTCGTGGGAACCTGTTTGCATCCGAGCATTGAGATCATATTTTTATTTTATTTTATTTTCCCCTATGTTGATGGTGACTCAGATGACTGTGAAGGTTCCACCTTCTCCTGAAGATTTGCGAGTATAAGTGTGGGTGGTTGACGCAGTTGGGCTCAATACTAGAAAAGAGCATTAATGTGCTGGGATTACTTCCGAATCAAACAAAAAGGCTGCATATCGGTCTCATCTGACTTAATTCTGTTCTTTCTTGCCTTTGAGTTAAAATGCTGCGATCGCTTGTGTGTATCGCTTTTTCTTTATTAACGGCACTCTTAGTTTGTGAACATTTTGCCGTTTAATTTTTGCATTGTATTGCATATATTTTTCTCAATATTTTTTCTTTATTCTCTTTCTCTTGTTATTTTTTTATTTTAAGCTTTTTCAATTTGGTGTGTACTACAATTGTACATATAATATTTAACCATGGAAATTGATCTACAAGAAATATAATGTTAATATTAGCCGTTTCCTTAAAATGTTATATTCGGTATCCTTTGTTATCAGTGCTAGTGTCGGTTGAACTTTATAAAAATATTTTAAAACAATTTTTCTGGAAAAAAACTGATGTTAATTCTAGTATTGATTGGTGTTCTTTTTCTTTGAAATTTGTTTGTGGGTAATGCAGAATAGTAAGCATTTTAAGTAATGATGTCTTCTTCCTATATTTCTGTAAACAAGATCAAGCAGAATACTCGAATACGTAAAAGAAATCGGAATGTTCTCAGAAATATGGCTGGTTGAATACTAACTCAAACGCACATAGATATATGTACTTTTACCAACTTGCTATATATTCCAAAACTTGGTTCTACTGAATGTGCGTATGCATACCTTGTATATGTAATACATGTACATATAATGTATGTAGGCTGCATTTGGCTTCAGATCACACGTGGTGATTGGTATGCCATAAAATCTAAACAGCCAAATTAAATATAAACATTTTTACAAAGTATTTTATTAATTTAAAATGTGTTAAATATATAAATTTGTTAAATGTATGAATTTGTCTAAATATATAAGTCTGTTATATATATTAATATACAAATTTCTTGAAATTTTCTAACTTTTTGTTTGATTTTTAATTTTTTTTTTTAATCATCTCACCCCAAGCAAGGCATTCCACTGCCACTATTGCGCATGGGGCTACATAGGGGAAGGTAAAGAGAAGGAGTGGTTACACATAGGGAATGTCAGGAGGAAGGTGACAGATGAGTAAGGATAGCGAGGATGAGGGTTAGGCAGATGGGAAGAGTGCTTGATAGAATGGGAGCAGGTTAGTATAATAATTCGATTCGGCGTTAAATGACCCATGATGGGTTGATACGCCGTAAAACAAAAGAAAAAAAAATCTTTCATCTTATATACTAAGCGTACTGAAAGCAAAAGAATTAAAATTAACCTACTTAACAAATTTGAATTCTTGTTTGACAGAAAGAAGAATGTTCAAGTGTAAAAACCTCATTTGACAGTATGTTGTGACGGTCCAAGATTTTCAGTATATTGTATGAACGTTGGAGATAAAAGAATGAGTATTTTTTACAAGACTCAGAATTTTAAAAAGATATAATCTTAAGCTATTTAACACAGGACAGAAAATCCGAACATGCATTGTATCAACGAAAGGTGAATTCCAAAATATGTTAAATACTAAGATCCAAATGAATTCGTGAAATACTAAGATCCAAATGAATTCGTGAATACTAAGATCGAAATGAATTCGTGGAATACTAAGATCGAAATGAATTATGTGAAATAATAAGATCGAACAGAATTCGTGAAATACTAAGATCGAAACGCTCAATTAGAATACTAAGATCAAATGAATTTTAGAATAAGCCAAGATCGAAATGAATTCGTGAATACAAGATCGAAATGAATTCGAATACCAAGATCGAAATGAATTCGTGAAATACTAAGATCGAAATGAATTCGAACACAAGATCGAAATGACTCGTGAAATACCAAGATCGAAATGAATTCGTGAAATACTAAGATCGAAATGAATTCGTGAAATACTAAGACTTGTAGTGAATTCGTGAAATACTAAGATCGAAATGAATTCGTGAAATACTAAGATCGAAATGAATTCGTGATAAGATCGAAATGAATTCGTGAAATACTAAGATCGAAATGAATCTGCGGAAAATACTAAGATCGAAATGAATTCGTGAAATATCAAGATCGAATGAATTCGTAAATACGCAAGATCGAAATGAATTCGTGAAATACTAAGATCGAAACGGAATTCTAAAGGTCATTATCTGAAATGAATCTTTCGTGAAATACTAAGATCGAAATGAATTCGTGAAATACTAAGATCGAAATGAATTCTGAAATACTAAGATCGAAATGAATTCGTGAAATACTAAGATCGAAATGAATTCGTGAAATACTAAGATCGAAATGAATTCGTGAAATACTAAGATCGAATGGACTCAGAATTACTAAGATCGAAATGAATTCGAAATACTAAGATCGAAATGAATTCGTGAAATACTAAGATCGAAATGAATTCGTGAAATACTAAGATCGAAATGAATTCGTGGAATACTAAGATCGAAATGGAATTATGAAATACTAAGATCGAAATGGACTGGAATACTAAGATCGAAATGAATTCGTGGAATACTAAGATCGAAATGAATTCGTGTGAAATACTAAGAGATCGAATGGAATTGAAATACTAAGATCGAAATGAATTTGAATACTAAGATCGAAATGAATTCGTGAAATTATCATATTCGAAATGAATTCGTGTGGAATTACTAAGATCGAAATGACTCGTGAAATACTAAGATTCGAAATGAATTCGTGGAATACTAGATCGAAATGAATGTAAAATACATCGAAATGAATTCGTGAAATACTAAGATCGAAATGAATTCGTGAAATACTAAAAGATCATAGAAATGAATTCGTGAAATGGATTCGAAATGAAATTCGTGAAATACTTCAAGATCGAAATGAATTCGTGAAATACCAAGATCGAAATGAATTCTATCACTAAGATTCAAATGAATTACCAGGAATACTAAGATCGAAATGAATTCGAACACTAATATCTGAAATGAATGCAAATGTCATATTCGAAATGAATTCGTGAAATACTAAGATCTGTACCATCTGTGAAATTACTGGATCAGAAATGAATTCAGAAATACTCAAGATCGAAATGACTGTGAAATGGTCAAGATCGAAATGACTCTGTGAAGACAAGACTGAAATGAATTCGTGGAATACTAAGATCTGAAATGACGAATGTGAATGACTAAGATCGAAATGAATTCGTGAAGACAAGATCGAAATGAATTCGTGGAATACTAAGATGATCAGGAATGAATTCGTGAAATACTAAGATCGAATGGAATGGAATAATAAGATCGAAATGAATTCGTGAATACTAAGATCGAAATGAATTCGTGAAATATCAGATCGAATGGAATGAATACTAAGATCGAAATGAATTTTGTGAAATACTAAGATCGAAATGGAATTATGAAATACAATATTCGAAATGAATTCGAAAGAAGAGATCGAATGAATTCGTGAAATACTAAGACTTGAAATGAATTCGTGGAATACTACATCGAATGAATTCGTGAAATACTAAGATCGAAATGAATTTGAAATACTAAGATCGAAATCTTTATGGAATACTAAGATCGAAATGAATTCGTGAAATACTAAGATCGAAATGAATTCGTGAAATACCAAGATCGAAATGAATTCGTGAAATACTAAGATCGAAATGAATTAGAATACCAAGATCGAAATGAATTTGTGGAATTACTAAGATCGAAATGAATTCGTGAAATACTAAGATCCAAATGAATTCGTGAGTAGCAATTTAAAATTAATTGCGAGATGATATCTAACCGATTATGTGGTAGATATTACTGCACAAATTTCCCACAGGTATCCGATATTTGTTTTTTTTTTACTAAAGGATACTGAGAATGGTGTGACGTGAATGAGCAACGAAGAAGTCTTACATAAAATGTCAGCAAAATTAGAATGACACAGCGGAAATTTCTTTGTCGCATAATGAGAAAATAGAACTTGGAAATATTAAAAATCACAGAGCTAATTGAGGGAAAGAGTGATGAGGTAGGTAGCTAACCATCTAGCTAATAATCTTGTGTAAATGGATGTTGGAACGGGAGTCTAAGCATTGGGATCAGTCAGTAAAGTGCCATACGTGAAACACGCTTGGGCGATCATGTCTCGAAAGGGACATGACTGACTGGGCAGAAGATTATCCCGTAGTAGGTTGCCATTGCTTTCTGCGGTAGATTGGTTGCCGACCGAAGCTATAGAACCCAATCTGTCCTGTTATTTAATCCATAACTGGAAGGATGAGACTGATTAATACCTTTCCCACAGATAATTGCGCGTAAGTGAATGCAATGAATTTAACTGGAATTCGAACTCGGCTCCCAGATTTCTTGTTCCGAGCCGATATCCACTGCACCACAATATGAAGCTATGAAGAGCAATGTTCGCTATGTTTTGAACGGATGCAGCACACATTAGAAAACTTAGATATTCGTAGTGACTTTTTTTTAGTTAGAAACTTTATAAAGCAGATTTATGAAAAGGAGGTCAGCAACCTAAGAGTTATTGAGAAGGAATCAATTTTCTAACCCTGTTTTTGTTGCCATCTTCGTCATCATAATGCAAAGAATATTGGAATTAATTTTACAGACAGCACAGCAACAGTTTCGCTGTCTATCCGGATTACTAGCTCGATAAATTGACACAGTGCAGTTTAAATCCTCAACAGAATGAACTACAAAGAATTTATAAAGATGCTGCGATGTGTACAGAATAAAGAAAGGAAATCATAAAACATTAATTATAACCATGGCGATAAACATTCGAATATAAAACAGGGTTGGACAGTGGTACGTATGTATGTGAGAGAGGATTGTTTCTACTTTTCAAAAGATATTGGATTCAAAGAAAATCAATGTAATAAAACTGGATGACTGTACAATAAAATAATAACAACCTAACTGACTGGGCAGAAGATTATGCCGCATTAGGTTGCCATTACTTTCTGAGGTAGACTGGTTGCCAGCCAAGGCTATAGAACCCAATATGTCCTATTATTTAATCTATAACGGAAGGGAAGAGACGGGTTAATACCTTTTTCAAGGGTATTTGTGCGTAATTGAATGCAAGGAACTCAACATGGCACCCTGATTTGTTGTACCTCAGTATATGTTCCTTATTTATATCGTTTTAATGCTACACCATAACAGTCCTAAAGTGATCATAGCTCTAAGTACAACCCCTTTCTATATTATTATTATTTTTTAATTTCCATGATTATTTAGGAGAACCTCATTGCCGTGTCCGTTCATGGTGTAGGCGCTCATGGATATCCACTTGCCCATGTCAGTTGTCGATCTTAATATTTTTTCTCTTGATATCTCTCAAAAACCTCGCTCCACCATCTACTTTCATTTCTCAATCTCATTCCATCTATACGTCCTGTGAATATCAGGTTCTCCAAACCAGCTTTCCTCATTAGGTGTCTCAGGACCCTTGCCTGTCATTCCTGGTGTTAAGTATGTTTTTTCTGGTTTGAATCCTCTTCGTCTTTGCTCAAGTGCTTGGTCCATGGTATCCGCAGCATCCTTCTGCAGGACTTCATTTCTGCTGCTTAAATTTTCTCCTGCATTCTTGAAGAGATCATCTAACATTTGCTGCCATAGTGGAATAATTTGTCGATGTCTTATTTACTGTTTTGAATTCAGATATTTTCTTCTCTTAGACTGCTTACAATCAAAAGCTAGAGAGATCCACTTCATTTAACATAGCTTACATTAATTTATAATCAACTATTAAAGTTAATTTTCTATATGTTAATTTGGACTTGGTTCATCGATACAAGTTTTCATCCAGAACGAGGTACCCACATACCCAGATACACATATTCGGTTGTAATACCACCCGTTCTTTCCATCATCTTCCATCATCATAAACGTTAGTTGTTTTTGATGTCACTTTAAATATCCCATCTGAAAACAATCAATAAAATGAAATAATGCCGACGTTAAGGGTCGAGACGCATTATCTATCAGTGGACTTCCGAAATTTTAAGCGCTGATGTGTTTAAACGTAAGGTTCTGAAATGTCATTACCGTATTCATTTTAAACGAATAAGGAAGTTTGTAAATTGAATAATAAAACCAACAACGGCAACTACAACAGCAACAATAACAGCAATAGTAATAAATGTAAATTGACTTTTTATTGCATTTTGTGCGCAAGGGTATGAGATGATCCTGGAAGACCTTGCTCTATCTTGCTTTAAGAATATCGTGAAGACAGAGCAGACAAAGTTCAAGAGGCACCAAGATTCAGGAAGGCAAATCTGAAAAAATAAACCAAACAACGACTGAAGCTTTCTCTTTTAAGGTTGGTTAACTCTTGCCAGGAATCTTTCAGCCTCATCAGATGCTTTGGGGATATGTCAATATTGACAGTGCACTGGTGTTAGCACAGCTCATGTGCAGAAGAGAGCGTCGAAACACTCATAGAAACGGCAAGAATAATCAGGGAAAATATGAACACTTTGTGTCAGTGAAAATTGCATCTTCCCCAATGCTGTTGAGCGTGTCCGTCTGTTCATGCATGAATTAATAGCTATTAAGTTCTTATATGAGAAAGTATTCTCCGTGTGTCTTGTCCTCATGTTGTGGGAAATCATGGCTCTCCGCAATTTCTGTTCTTTGTAGCACTTAATAAAATCTGTCTTTCTGTTATTTCTTTTAAACCCTGTTCCCCAATCCATTTACTTAATCTCTTTAAATAGGTTATGCGCTATTTTTTTTTATACTTCTGGCCTTTTTATGCCCCATGGATATCAGATATTTTAAGCCGACCTTGAACATTGAACGAAGAGGTTTTGTTTTAATCGATGGCACAAGGACAAAGTGAAACGTTAAAAAGGCAAATTTTCTTTAATAATGAAAATAAAATTAATGATTATGAACGTCATGAAAGTACACAGCGCATAAAAAAGCATGGAACCATAAATCTTTTCAGTGAATTTAAAATAATTTCGAGGTATTTGTTATTTAACAGGTCATATTTTTCATTTTGTGTCTTGCCGAACACTACGCAAGGCAAAGCTGATCGGCCAACTAGTTTAATTGTCGATAACCCGACAAACGAGGAAAATGTATTTTATATATATATATATATAAAATACATATATATATATATATATATATATATATATAAAATACATATATATATATATATATATATATATATATATAATTTCAGCCAAAATGGTAAATAACCAATGTTAGTAACATTTGTTTTTTAAAAAGTGCTCAATACAATAAATATTAATATATCATTCTATTTTTATTATAATCACATAATGAAAAATATTATGACATGAATATATACGCAACAGACACACATATTTATATATATATATATAGTCATCCGCAGACAGATCTGTTTCGCTGTATCATCGCTCATCAGTACGGTTAGACTCGAATTGCTTTTAACCCAGGGTTTTTTTTGTGTGTGATTACTGTTTAAGTAGTACTTTACTTTTATTTTGAATAGGAGCGTTTATTTTTCTACTTCTGAGATGAGGTATTATTTACATTGTTCCGACTGTTGTTCTCATCGTTATTGCCATATTTACGATGTTTCAGCCGTTATATGCTCCCGCCTTTCTCAGGTGCTAGGAATTTCGAATTACTCCCTATTATTTCGATTACCGAGTGTATTTCTCAATGTGCTAGACCACTGCCGGTAGCCATGTAGATATCTCCCTTTAAGTTAACTCTTTCTGTAATTTGTTCACAACTATTGTAGCTTGGAATTGAACTCGCAACGTTTTGGTTTAAGTCACTAGAATTAACCAACGCCTATATCAACTAGACTATGTGTTGAGCGTGGCTGGAAATCGTGTGAGCATCTACATTAAAAGGTTTTAACTCTCTATTGCCATGATTAAATTGAGTTATAGATAGATATGAGAGAAGGGGGTGCTTACTTCACTGAAAAAACTTTCATTTTCCAGGATGTCTGATTTGAAATCGCTGTATTGAAAATTGTTTAAATCTCGATTGAAAAAAAAAATCATATCAGAACCGCTAGTATAAAACCGTGTAAATTATAAGATGCTTCCAACAGAACAAGTAAAGAATCCGCATTCGTAGTACTGCTGGATTTAATATTGTCAGCGATTGAAGGACTTACTTCCATTTTTAATTCAATATTTCCATTAAAACACTGACGGTGGTTGCACACTAGATTCGGGATTAAAATTCAATAGATTAAAATCAAAGATGAAAGCTGTTCGTAAAGAAAGTAAATCAGTAAAATAAAATAAAAATAATGTTTGTTTATTTAATTAATCGATTTTGATAAAATTATTGTAAAACAAACAAAATTTCCACTTCGGAGTTCAAATTTACTACTATTTCGTCAAGGGTAAGGAGGTATTTCGTGATAATATTGCAAAACGATACTTATACTCTTCATTCTTTGTATGACAGTTCACACCGATAATTTTCTCAAATTTTTAACAAAATACTTTTTAATACATCTCCCTATATTGGAAAATAATAGAAAAGTATCTCTCTCTCTCTCTCTCTCTCTATATATATATATATAAAAATTACATTTTTAGGATTAGTTAAAATTTTCTCTGCATGACTATTGTCAAGCAACTACGGAGAGTTCCTAGTTTTAGTAATAATATTTGCAAAAATGAAAAACAGAAGAGTGCGTGTAATAATTACGAGAGGAATATATGCAAACATCATTGTAAATTCATTGTTCATTTCTTTGAATGTGAACAAGGAAACGACTTTAATCATCAATGTTTTATAATATCTTATTTAAAGCAAAATTATTAAATTTTGTTTAATTGTTGATGGCTTGGGTAGGTTTATTTTGTTTTACTTCATTTTGTTTTACCTCATGAGTATTTAATGTCGACAATATTTTAAGGATGGGTTTGTATGAGTAGAATATGTATATTCTTTTTTTTTTTAAATCAGATTGTAGATCTGTTTTCATTGACGTATTTTGTAAATAGTTCTTTAGGCGAAAGTCGAATGTATTGAAAGGAATTAATTTTAAATATATTGCTGGTAATATAGTTATTTCCCAAAAAGTATTTTTGGTAATAATTAAAAAAAAAAGAAAATTGTATTGCTGATAATCTCCTTTATTTTTATTTTTTAAACGTTGACCGCTTATACTTTTTCCCCGCAAAAATGTACATAGCTGGTATTTTTGCTATAAACACGTATTTTTATTACTTTCCTAGTGTTTTGTCCCCAATTTGAGATTCACTATTTCTCATTAGCTGGTTTCTTAACAAATGCTACCATTCTGGGTCAGTGTCGACGCACAATAACAGCAATTAAAGTTGGTTACACTTTCATCAAAATCTCCTGTTCAAAGACCTTGCTGCCATTTTTTTCTTTTTTTTTTTTTTTTAATCATTTCACCCAAAGCAAGGCATTCCACTGCCATTATAGCGCAGGGGGTTACATAGGGGAAGGTGCTGAGAGAATGATTAGATATAGGAAATGTCAGATGGAGAGTGATAGACGAGTAAGGAGGTACATAGGAAGAGTGTTTGAGAGAATGGGTGCGAGTTAATGTGTTAGGTGTCTATTGACCTTACATTTAAACTCCTGGATATTGTAGCTGTCGGGGAAGAAAGTATGTGGAAGGGAATTCCACAGGCGGGAATTGCAAGAAAAGAATCTGTTAGAGTAGAAATTGCGGTTAAATTTTATCTGTTTCACTGTAAAAGGGTGGGACCTAGTTGCTAATCTAGTATCTGGTGCAAATCCGTACCTAGGGGCACCAGTGATCTAAATTCATTGGAGCAGAAGCCGTGAAAGTATTCATAGAAGAGGCACAGGGAAGCCACGTTACGCCGGTGAGAGTGACTGCATCCAGTCAGCCAAGTCGGTATCGATCACATTACAGATTCTCCGTTGTATTTTGTCAAGAACTCCGAGGAGAAGAGCAGGGGCACCCGATCAGACGTAGCAGCAGCATTCAATACACGGGCGGACGGTAGATTTATATATGTGCAGGATAGATTCAGACGGAAAGAACTTCCGGGTCCTGCACAAAGAACCGACTTTCATAGCAGCGGATTTAGCAATGGATTCGATATAGTCATTCCACTTGAGGTCCGCTGAGAGTGTTAGGCCAAGCAGGTGTAGTGTTTTACTCTCTGAGAGGCAAGCCTGTTCCATGCTAATAGGAGGTATGTGCGGTTGTCTCTGGTGGTTAATTGATAGCAGTTTCTTTTTGGAAGAATTGAAATTTATGAGCCATTTCTTACTCCAGTCCACTATGGATTGGAGGTCTTTTTCAAGCTCGGCAGCGAGGTTCGCCTTGTCGCCCACACCAAATCTTTGATCGAAGCGAGAGTAAACTGTGGTGTCATCGGCGTACATGCCTAGTTGGAATGTTTTGGCATCGGGGAGATCATTGATGTAGATCAGAAAGAGCGTAGGACCTAGAATAGAACCTTTGAGGGACACCCGCGTTTGTATAGTAGTTCTGGAAGGCATGTCCGTTTAATACCATCTTCAACGTGCGGTTAGAGAGGAATGACTGGATTAGGTCCAACAAATGTCCAGTTATACCATAGCTCCGCAGTTTCCGTAAAAGGCCAGCATGCCAGACTCTGTCGAACTCTTTAGAGATATCCAAGGCAACGGTTCGGGCTTCACCATTCTTGTCGAGAGCCTGGTATATATGCTCGGTGATGGTCGTTAGCATATCAGCAGTGGACCTGGTGAAGCGGAAGCCATACTGTTTGTCCTAGAGAAGCCTGTGGGCTGTGAGATGCTGAACCACCTCGGCGTTGATAATAGCTTTGAACACTTTACCAAAGATCGGAAGAAATCTGATAGGGTGGTAATTTGAGGGGCGCGAGGGTTCTCCATTGTTTTTAAATATAGGAACTACAGAGGAAGACGTTCAACAGGCAGGAAAGCAGGAAGCAGATAGGCAGAAGTTGTAGAGCTTAGAAAGAACATAGGAGAGTTCAGGGGCACATTTCTTCAAGACTATTTTTTTTTAATCATTTCACCCCATTAATTAGAGAGTGAAGAGGAAGGCGAACCAGTTACAAAGGAGCAATAGAAAGATGAGAATGCAGGTGTGATGACAGTTTCAAAGGTGGAGAGAAAGGAAAGGATATACGGGGTTGGGGAAAGAACTAGTCAAGTGGTTAATAGGTGAGTATTGACTTTGCATTTAAATTCCTGGAGGTTGTAGCCGTCAGGAAAGCAGGAATATAGGAGCGAGTTCCACAGGCGGGAAGTGCGAGAGAAGCTGCAGAAGTAGAATTGTCGTCTGCGTTTGGCTTACCTAACTGTGAATGGGTGGGACCCAGTTGCCAGTCTGGTTGCACGAGTAAACATCTGTTAAGGAGGCACCAGTGCTTTAAGTTTGTCCGAGCAGAAGTCATGACAGTATTTATAGAACAGACAAAGGGAGACCACATTTCGTCGGTGGGGAAGTGGTTGTAGTCGAGCCGCAATGTCAGTACCTATCATATTACTGATTCTCCTTTGGAGCCTGTCGAGAACACTGAGGTGAACGGTAGGGGCGCCTGACAATATATGGCAGCAGTACTCCATGCACGGTCGAATGGTTGACTTGTCTATATGCAGGATGGATTCAGGCGGAAAAAACATCCTGGGCTGACACAGTAACCCAACCTTCTTAGCAGTGGATTTAGCTATGGGCTCGATGTAGTGGTTCCATTTGAGATCAGAAGAGAGGGTAAGGCCGAGAAGGCGCATTGTATTGCTCTCAGGGAGAATTGATTGGTCCATGCTTATGGGAGGTAAGAGAGGTTGCCTGTGATGATTGACTGACATCTTGGTCTTAGACGCATTGAAACTGACAATCCATTTCTTGCCCGAATTCACCACAGAGTGTAGATCCCGTTCAAGGTCAGCAGCGAGATTGTTTGTCCGCCACGACGGGTTTCTTACTGAAGCGGGAGTAAATTGTGGTGTCATCTGCATAGATGCCTACTTGGCACTTGATCTCATTTGGGAGGTCGTTGATGAAAAAAAGGAAGAGCGTCGGGCCCGGGACACCAGCATTTGTGCTGTAGGATGAAGAGACATTCCTATTCAAAAAGACCTTCATGATTGGGATTCCGTCCCCACCGTTCGCTTTGTGAGTGTCAAGTTTTGAGATTATGTTAGAAACCTGCGAGGGTGTAATGTGGACGTCATTCAGTTGAGCCTCAGTTCTAGGTGGGAAGTCGAGTGTATAAACTCCAGACGAATCCAGTCTCGAATTGGTCGAGACTCTACGAGCAAAGCATTCAGCCTTGTCCGCTGAGGAGGTGAGGACCTCAAATTCATTGATTAGTTGGGATATTGAGGACTTACTCTTGTTAAGTACGCTTTTACAGAGTCGCCAGCAGTTTTTGGCGCCGAACTTAGAGGATGCTATGCGGTGCTTCATTCTGGCAACAAACAATATCTTAGCTACGTTAAGTATCTTTTTACACATATTACGAGCTGAGGCGAAAGGGCGCCTGTTTTTGTCCAACGCGTGGCTAACATAAAGCCGGAAGAAGTGATTCCGGTGGGCAATGGCGGCCGAGCAAACGGGCAACCAGGGAAACGAATGAGATTTAAGCTGAAATTTTCTGGCAGCGATGAAAGCATCGATGCCAGCCTTAACCCAGGAGGAGACCTCGGATACAGTCTTCGACGGGATGACTAAAAACATTGTTCCAAGGGACGTCACAGAAGAAGTCACGGAACGAATCCCAGTCTGCTCTTTTGTAGCAGTAGGATATTCTGCTGGTCTGGCTTTCTCGGGTAGGGGATAGTGGAATGAGATGCTGACAGAAACTATGGCGTGGTCAGAGTTTCTGAGAGAGCAGAGCTGTCTGGTAGTGCAAGAGTCTGGGATGGAAGTGAAGTAGAGGTCTAGTAGCGAGTCTCTTCATTTAGAACTGTTGAAGAAACGCGTGGGGAAGTCCACCACTTGCGTAAAGGATTGGGATAGTGAAAAATTAATGGTGCGGACACCAGCAAGGTCGGTGACAGAGTTCTCCAGCCACTTGGTGTGGTGGGCGTTAAAGTCACCAAACACAAATATATGCTCAGATAGATGAGAAAAAATGGCCTTGTCGATATTTTCAGAGATGCTGTCAAGTACCAAACAGTCAGAGGAGGATGGGAGAGGCAGAGGAAGAAGAGATAGCTAACCGAGCTTAGAAGTGAGAGACGGAAGCACATGAAAGAATGGTCCAGAGATTCAAGAGATTGTCACCCTAGCTATGGGGAGGTGTTCGCTGATATATACACCAAGCCCATTAATATCGACATTGGAGTCCTTCCTGAAGAGGGGAAGGTAACCTGGAACGTAAAATTCAGAAGAGGGGATAGAAGGGTCAAGGTTAGCTTCACATAGGGCTAAGTTAGTTTGAAGGAATGTTGTAGTTTATCGTTATACCCAGGACGGTTTAATTTTTGAAAATTTAATTTGATACGATTTTTCAGATAAAAGCTTTTAACTTTAATTTTTACTATGGATCCAGAAGCCCTTTTCAAGACAAATTATTACCAGATAATCAAGAATTAATGAGGTATCTATGACATTTAGTGAAGCTTGAAAGCGACACGACAATAAAGATATGATCCCGCATTACTAAGGAGGCATAATGAGCTTCAAAAATATTCTTCTTCTTCTATGAGCCCTGTCCTTCAGGACGTTGGCGATCATGGATTTCCACGTTTTCCTATCACAGGTGGGTCTTAACACACCTCCTGTTACACCATGCGACCCTCGTTCCATCATGCAACTGATTAGGTCCTTCAAATATGTTATCCACTGCTTTCCTATGTCTTTTTTTCCCTCTATCTGGCCTGTTAGTATCAGGTTCTCCAAGCCCTCTTTCCTCATTGTATGTCCCAGAAACTTCAGCTGTCTCTTCCTGATGCTCAGTATTAATTTCCTTTTCGTTTCCATTCTTTCCAAAACATCATCATTGCTCACATGATCCATAATATTTGCAGCATCCTTCTGTAGAACAACATTTCAATTGCTTCAAGTTTTTCCTTCATCTTTGATGATATTGTTCAGCATTCCCTGCCATATTGAGGAACTGACATCACATAGCAATCCAGTATTCTCTTCTTTGGTTCTAGCGAAGTTGTTCTGTTTCTTAATACTTTACTCAACTTCTGGAATGCTTCCTTCGACATGCCAATTCGCCTTCGGATCTCTGTGTCGCACTTATCCTACTTAATTGTCACATTTTAGAAAATTTTAATATATCCCATGACAATCCTTTTTTTATTATTGATTTCACAGTCTGTATTGATGTTCTGAACCCACTTTTTTTTAAGACCCCCATTCCAGTTTAATGAATATTGAGAAAAGTATTGTCCTCTGGTTATTTATATTCTACAGTGACGTACAGTAGTTTGATGCCCGGGACCAAATCTTCCATTGCATGCCTCTGAGATCAAGTAAGTGTGCCTATTCTGGTTTCGCTCCTCAAAACACGGATTCACATTCACACCAGCTTTCACCACGATGTTAAGAGACAATTTCAAAAGCTAAATATTTATTTACCCCAGTGATTACATGACCTGAAGATATAGAAATCCACTGCCATTTCACTCTCTGCCTCAGAATTAAGGCTGACAAGGAGATTCGATACTTAAGGTATGTGTGGAGGCGTCTTGTATGTAAGGAATGTCTTTGATGTATTCGCTCCTTTGGTCAGTAAATAGTTTTGAGATAGAGGTGAAGGCGACGAGCGTAGTAAGCCACTTGACTTGGTCAAAGGAGATACTAATTACTCTCGTCTCTCTAAAGTCTGTCAGTCTTTCTGTCTGGCGATGCTTTCTGTATCGGCTTTTTATAACTCATTTTTGGATCGCAGCAGATCATTTGGGATTTCATACTTGTATTTGATTCTGGGCTCGCGAACTGGAAATTTAATATTCAATTAATTTTGAGTTTTGAACCGGAACATCTGCGCGAATCCAGCTGCGCATCGACGACTGTTCGTCATTTGCTTTTTGGTCGTGAGAATGCAAACATCCGGTCCATCGCTTTTGCTCGGTCGGTATCACTACATTACATACATGTATTGAGTTGTAAATTCTACTAATAAATCTGTCAAAGCACAAATTTTCATCCATAAATAATATTAGGACGAAATTGGGACCAAAATGCAGACACATTTTCATATGAAAAAAAATATACTGATTTTTTTCTGACATTTCGAAATAAGGTTAATATCCTTATTTCTTGTTCGCAAATATCCTCGAAAAATTCGTACCCTAACCATAACAGCTGTCTCTTTTTTTACTCGAGGCCCTGGCACCATGACAACAGCGAATGAAGGAAATGATACACTTGCCTTCCATGAAATAAGTCTATCCAAATAAAAGCCCTGTATTTTGATGTCAGACTCTTTCTGATGTGTACTTAAGAACACGGGTTTTGTGTGCAAGATGCAGTAATCATGTGCTCCAACTGTTTGTACTTAGAAGAACAGGTGAACTGAGGTCATTTTAGGCCATCTGCTGAGCTGAATGCGTTAAAGTATATCTTCAAATTTTTCCCTCTTCATCTAAGATTGTCTCTGCCCCCTATTTCGCTCAAACGTTTTAATTTTTTCGCTTCAGGATGTAGAGTGAGCAAAGTAGGAACCTCATTTAGACAAAATGGGTTACCTTATCAAATTAAAAAGAAAATTCGATTTTCGAGGAGAATTTTTTTGACTTTCATGAAATAACCCCGGGGAAATTTGTATTTAGTTTATAGCTTAACTTATCGTTAGCTTTGTTCTCTAATTTTCTAAAAAATTGTCACTATTTTTAAACGCTATATAAAAATACATATTTCAAACTTTCTGAGATATTTTTGATAGCACATAACACTCTGTGTCTCACCACCAGAAAATGGTTTGGAATAGCTCACTGGTTATATATATTAGACCGATTTATCTAGTTATAATAGACTATCATTATATATCTTACACCATAGTTCCTTAATATTGATGTCAGATGCAAGATTACTTATATAACATATATGATAAACAGCTTTAGAGATATATTGAACGTCACATTTTATTTAATAGTACATGAAAAGACTCATAAATATAGATCTAACAGCAGAAATATTCAAATGCGTGGTAGAATCATAAAACTTTCAAATTATAATTCTTTAAAAATATCCTCGGACTTAAGATAAAATTTACGATAAATATTTCCAGAAAAAAGCTGACTGAATCCATTAAAAATTAGTATACGGACTTGTTAAATTAATTAATACTACTTCAAATACTAAAGGGTATAGAAAATTAATACAAATTTAGATAAAATGATTTTGAATTGGAATGAAAGTAGTCATCGAATTTTTACTGAATCCATCAAAAATTAGTATACGGACATGTTAAATTAACTAATACTACTTCAAATAGAAAATTAATACAAATTTAGATATTTACCTTGTTCGGACTGTTGTCCTCATCTTCATTGCTATGTCCATGACATTTTGGCGTTTTTACGCTCCAGTTTTATTCAAGTGTTAGGAATTTTGAACCGAATTCGTTTTTTCGATCACTGCAGTAAAATTTCACTATCGGATGCCATGTAATTAACTCCTTTGAACTCAACTCTATAAGTTATTTGTTCACTACTAACGTAATCAAGTGGTGAACTCACAACTGTTTGGGTCAAGTCACTGGAAATAACCAACGCCTATATCCACTGAGGTATGTTCATGCGGACATCGTTGTATGAATTTTATAGAATGGACTGCTCTATAGCTAGTTCTAGAAAAACTAAGAACACATCATGTTTTAAATACTCGTCAGATCAAGGTACTCATACGAAGTAAACTGTGAAAAGTCTGTAAGATCTTATGAAGGACTGTCTTGTTTAAGAAAGAAATTTATTTCGCTTGAAAACATTTGTAATCCTACCAATGAGAATATGAATGTATATAGCTGGTCGCTTAAGCATTTTTGAAGAATTTGGATGCCATCGATGTGGGAGTTTAGGATTTTTTTTTTTTTACAGTAAGATTTACATGTACGAGTTTCTGTGGGGACCCTCGTGAGTTATATTAAGAGGTAGTTTGTATAGATAGGATGGGAATATAATTGTTAAGTCTAGACTAACATATGTTAAAATTGTAGTGATTCTAGAAACACTCCTTTGGGAATCTGTTACACAGGGCAGTTTGAGCCATACAGTAAAAAATAAAATCCAAATGTAAATTAATGTAAGAGATGAATATCAGAAATAGAGTACAGTAACTAGTTAGTGTTTGTAATAAATAAGAGTGTACTAACTGGTTAGTGTTTGTAATAAATGATAGTGCACCAACTGGTTAGTGTGTAAGATGCGAGAGTGCACCAAGTGGTTAGTGTTTGTCAGAAGCGAGAGTGCTGAAGTGGTTAGTGTTTATTTGTCAGAAGCAAGAGTGCACCAAGTGGTTAGTGTTTGTCAGAAGCGAGTGCAAGTGGTTAGTGTTTGTCAGGAAGCGAGAGTGCTGCAAGTGGTTAGTGTTTGTCAGAAGCGAGAGTGCACCAAGTGGTTAGTGTTTGTCAGAGCGAGTGCCAAGTGGTTAGTGTTTGTCAAGAGCTTGAGGTGCGCAAGTGGTTAGTGTTTGTCGAAGCGAGAGTGCACCAAGTGGTTGGTGTTTGTCAGAAGCGAGAGTGCACCAAGTGGTTAGGGTTTGTCAGAAGCGAGTGCGCAAGGTGGTTAGCGTTTGTCAGAAGCGAGAGTGCACCAAGTGGTTAGGGTTTGTCGGAAGCGAGAGAGTGCACCAAGTGGTTGGCGTTTGTCAGAAGCGAGAGTGCAAGTGATTCAGGGTTTGTCAGAAGCGAGTGCACCAAGTGGTTGAGGTTTGTCAGAAGCGAGTGCACCAAGTGGACCAGGGTTTGTCAGAAGCAGAGTGCACGCAAGTGGTTAGGGTTTGTCAGAAGCAGAGTGCACCAAGTGGTTAGGGTTTGTCAGAAGCGAGAGTGCACCAAGTGGTTAGGGTTTTGTCAGAAGCGAGAGTGCACCAAGTGGTTGAGTTCTGTCCAGAAGCAGAGTGCACCAAGTGGTTAGGGTTTGTCAGAAGCGAGGGTGCACCAAGTGGACAGGGTTTGTCAGAAGCGAGAGTGCACCAAGTGGTTAGGGTTTGTCAGAAGCGAAGTGCACCAAGTGGTTAGGGTTTGTCAGAAGCGAGGGTACGCAAGTGGTTAGGGTTTGTCAGAAGCGAGAGTGCGCAAGTGGTTAGGGTTTATTGTCAAGAAGCGAGAGTGCACCAAGTGGTTAGGGTTTGTCAGAAGCGAGAGTGCACCAAGTGGTTAGGGTTTGTCAAAGCGAGAGTGCACCAAGTGGTTAGGGTTTGTCAAACGAGAGAGTACCCGGTGGTTAGGGTTGTCAGAAGCGAGTGCACCAAGTGGTTAGGGTTTGTCAGAAGCGAGAGTGCGCAAGTGGTTAGGGTTTGTCAGAAGCGAGAGTGCACCAAGTGGTTAGGGTTTGTCCGAAGCGAAGAGTGCACCAAGTGGTTGAGGTTTGTCAAGCGAGAGAGTGCCAAGTGGTTAGGAGTTGTCAGAAGCGAGAGTGCACCAAGTGGTTAGGGTTTGTCAGAAGCGAGAGTGCACCAAGTGGTTAGGGTTTGTCAGAAGCGAGTGCACCAACTGGTTAGGGTTTGTCAGAAGCGAGAGTGCACCAACTGGTTAGGGTTTGTCAGAAGCGAGAGTGCACCAACTGGTTAGGGTTTTTTCTAATCACGTGAAAAACAAAATGAGAATTTGTTATTTTAATTAGATTTGATTTTTCTCCAAGTTATCATAATTTTGCAATACTTAGGAAGGATAATCAAAGAATAGATACGATTAAACGTTGATTTACTTATTCAAAACAAAGTAACATCAACACACTTTACTCTGCATGAATTTAACCAGTTGAATTCATCGCATTAACTTAGGCGCAAATACCTTCGGGAAAGTTATTAATCAGTCAATTCTTTCTCTAGTTATGGATTAAACATTACAAATTAGCTTGTATAGCCGTAGCTGGCAACCAGTTTACCGCAGAAAGTAATGTCAATCTAATACGGGAAAATCTTCTGCGCAGTCAGTTTCTTTCGAGAGATGATCGCCTAAGAGAGTATCATTTTTGGTATTTGAATGGCTCGAATCTGAGACTGTTATTTGAAGTTTAAACTATAAACAAATGATAGACATTTTCCGATCGGCGCAAAAATATGGAGAACTAAATAAATTTGCCATCACTTCATTCAAGACGTCAGCTCTCCGTGTGTGTCATTCTGATGGAAAAGCAAAAAAGACTCTCTTCTACGTAATTCAGAAAAATTAACTTACGTTTTTAAATATTAAATTACCTTTTGTAGAAAACTATTTAGCATCATTTGATATTATTGATCTTGTAATTAGGCACCGGGTCCTGGGTATGACGGTAAAACTGCAGCCGGCAGGCAAGGCCTCTGATTTTGTGATTGGGAGGAGCATGAACCACCTCTTAAGTGTTGTTGTTTCCAGGTCAACCCTGAGCCGTGGTAGTAGCACCTGTTAGGGTCCCAGCTATGGGCAAATAGTTAACCCCCAGTGTCTCAAAACACTATAAAAGTATTAAAATAGACTATAACAAAAACTATACGTTTTTGAAGAAAAAATATTACAAAGAAACATTTTTGAAGGAAACATGTTACCAAGAAAATATTTTTGAAGGAAAACTGTTTCCAAGAAAGTAAATTTTTGAAGGAAAAGGAAAACAGTTTCCAAGAAAGTATTTTTGAAGGAAAACAGTTTCCAAGAAAGTATTTTTGAAGGAAAACAGTTTCCAAGAAAGTATTTTTGAAGGAAAACAGTTTCCAAGAAAGTATTTTTGAAGGAAAACAGTTTCCAAGAAAGTAT
This sequence comes from Ascarosepion bandense, assembly GCA_037127315.1. NCBI lineage: Eukaryota > Metazoa > Mollusca > Cephalopoda > Sepiida > Sepiidae > Ascarosepion > Ascarosepion bandense. The sequence continues at coordinate 4,966,452 of JBBBDQ010000303.1, forward strand.
TTTTGAAGGAAAACTGTTAAGAAGAAAATATTTTTGAAGGAAACTGTTAAGAAGAAAATATTTTTGAAGGAAACTGTTAAGAAGAAAATATTTTTGAAGGAAAACTGTTGAGAAGAAAAATTTTTGAAGGAAAACTGTTTCCAAGATAAGATTTCTAAAGGAAAACCGTTTCCAAGAAGGAAAACTGTTAACAAGATTTTTGATGGAGAACTGTTAACAAGATTTTTGATGGAGAACTGTTAACAAGATTTTTGATGGAGAACTGTTAACAAGATTTTTTAAATGGAAAACTGTTAACAATATTTTTGATGGAAAACTGTTAAAAAGATTTATTGTGGAAAACTGTTAAAAAGATTTATTAAATGGGAAACTGTTAAAAAGATTTATTAAATGGGAAACTGTTAAAAAGATTTATTAAATGGGAAACTGTTAAAAAGATTTATTAAATGGGAAACTGTTAAAAAGATTTATTAAATGGGAAACTGTTAAAAAGATTTATTAAATGGGAAACTGTTAAAAAGATTTATTAAATGGGAAACTGTTAAAAAGATTTATTAAATGGGAAACTGTTAAAAAGATTTATTAAATGGGAAACTGTTAAAAAGATTTATTAAATGGGAAACTGTTAAAAAGATTTATTAAATGGGAAACAGTTAACAAGATTTATTAAATGGGAAACTGTTAACAAGATTTTTTAAATGGGAAACTGTTAACAAGATTTTTTTAAATGGGAAACTGTTAACAAGATTTTTTAAATGGGAAACTGTTAACAAGATTTTTTAAATGGGAAACTGTTAACAAGATTTTTTAAATGGGAAACTGTTAACAAGATTTTTTAAATGGGAAACTGTTAACAAGATTTTTTAAATGGGAAACTGTTAACAAGATTTTTTTAAATGGGAAACTGTTAACAAGATTTTTTAAATGGGAAACTGTTAACAAGATTTTTTAAATGGGAAACTGTTAACAAGATATTGCCAGAATGCGTTTTGTTAAAGGGAAAGAATATTGCCAGATAAATTTATTCTATAATAAATATATTAATGTTTCAGCATAAAATGACTTCTAGTATGTTGATATGCCTTAATGCACTAGTTCCCCACCATTTGCTTTCACAAGGTTTTACTTGAAGATATCACGTCATCATCTCAGTATCTGAGCATGTTTACACTGTTTCTTATATTTATTAAACGCCAACGATGATTGATGTAATATTTTCCTTGGGATCCACGCTTGGGCGATCATGTCTCGAAAGACTGGGCAGAAGATTATCTCGCAGTAGGTTGTCATTGCTTTCTGCAGTAGACTGGTTGCCGACCAAGGCTATAGAACCTAATCTGTCCTGTTATTTAACCCATAACTGGAAGGAATAGACGGATTAATACCTTTCCCAAGGGTATTTGCACGTAAATGAATGCAATGGATTCAGCTGGATTTCGAACTCGGCTCCCAGATTTCTCGTTCCGAGCCGATATCCATTGCACCACAACGCACAGTAAATGCGGTTGATGTTATTGATTAATGACACAACGCACGATTTTTCATGTCAACATTCTAATTACTACTGCGCGTTCGTACGGGTTGTAGATATACAGGATGTGCCAAAAATGTGTATACATTTTAAATTATTGTAAACTTGGTATTTATTTTTTCAAAAATATAAAAATATTTTCTAGTAGCATTTTTTTTATTTTTTGACTACATTTTGACTATATTTCATATAATTGTAAATAGCCAATAATTAAACTGTTTATTTTGCAGATTCAGTCACTAAACACAATGACAGCCAATGTGTACACATTTTTGGGGGACACCCTATAAAATAGATGTGTGTGTGAAATTACAATTAAATTTAGGAAAGTGTTGTAATTTGCTTGAAGCATTGTGTATATTAGGAATATGTTTAGGTTTTGAAGGCTGTCACAATGCGTTTATTAAAATAAAGGAAGGTAAATAATTTGTTGGATATTACCTATTTATTATAAATTAATATTTCGAGATTAAAATCTCATCTTCAGAATGCTAAGGCGATCGTGTTTGAGTCCGAAACGTTACGACTTTTCTTTCGGCAAATGGTCCTCCTGGCTGCTACTGCTGCTGCGGCTGTGTGTGCGTGTAAGTGTGCTAGTGCATGCATGTATGTGTGTGTGTTTGTGTGTGTGTTTATAGTGTGTATAAGTGTGATTGATAGTTGGGATTTTATGGTCTGATGGTATCAGTCTCTCTTTGATATGCCCTTTATCTAAGTGTGTGTTGGCCTGACCGTTAGTTTGACCCCTGCCAAAGTGGTAGAGGGTGTGTGCGTGTTTATGTGTGTATACTACTAGTGTTACATTATACTTCATTTTGTGTTTGTGATCTCCAAATTGTTTTTGTAATTATTATTTTTTTTTAATCTTTTCTAACTAACATCATGGTGTAATGGAGAATTAAAGTTGTTTTTTGTTAAAAATTAATTTACATTGCAACACGGAAATTTATATGTTTTGTGATATTTACCTCGACATCAGGTAATATTGACTCATTGTTGCAAAAATGATTTACGTTTATGCCTGAGAAATTCGGAACTTTTAAACTGTTGGTTCTCTTTTCCTGGGTATTATACATAAAACACCGAGGAAAACTCAACAGATATTTACACGGTTATAAATTGATTTATTTCTACTGTGTAAATTTACTTACTTTGTCTACTTCAGAACGTTGAAAAATAAATTCTCTCAAAATATTTTTTTGTTTTTACCAGGAAGGGAAGTTTGTATTTAAACTTTAACAACATTGAGAATAGATACATCAGATCACACATAATACACACACACACAAATGTCTGACGCAAAAGAAGGTGACACATACAGAATGTATTTACCCAATCACACAATTATATACAAATGTAAAAGGTATATTAGTTAAGTGCCATACGTGATACACGCTCTGTGCGATCGTGTCTCAAAAGAGAAATGACTGCCTGGGCAGAAGATTATCCCGCAGTAGGTTGCCATTTCTTTCTGCGGTAGACTGGTTGCCAGCCAAGGCTATAGACCCTAATATATCCTGTTATTTAAGCCATAACTGAAGGGAAGAAAAGGATTAATACCTTTGCTAAGGGTATTTGTGCGTAAGTGAATGCAAGAAATTTACCTGGAATTCGAACTCGGTTCCCCGATTTGTCGTTCCTAGTCGATATCCATTGCACAACTCTAAAAAACTTGACTAACCTTCCTTCGCCAAATTAAAAAGTACACATAAGATATCAAAAGTGGAGGCCAAACAGATCCTCTCCCCCAAAACAAATATTCCCCGAAATTTTTCTAATAAAATAATTCCCTATGCAGTTCATTCATGAATCTCACACAAAATAAACGAAAAAGATAAGAATTTCATTCTATAAACTTAAACGACCAAAAACACACATGGGTGGAGAGAAAGGAGAAAAGAAAATATCTATATTTTTATCTAATTAATAATTTATATTTATTCGATAAAATCTTTTGAATTATCCTCTCCGTCTTAACAGATCTGCCATTTTCTCCTAAATATTTTATCGTACTGTTCACACTTTTTCTCAGAGTAAATCTGTATCCCTTGTATAATATAATTCATGCTCGGTTAACGAATGCAAAGGCCCAAAAGGAAAAGAATGCTGAGATTAAGGAGTTTATCAGAGAAAGCGAAGATTATTTATAAAAAGACGAACTCGGGAGAACATTAACCGACAAAATAGTGAATATGTTGGAATGAAGATAAAGATTGAATTAGCTGAACGAAAATAGTGGTAGAGAAGACTGAAATGAAGAAAAAATAATTTACACATGGAATGAATTAATTAAGAAAAAAGAATAAAAAAACGAAAGATAGAATTATTCTTAACGACGATTAGATAAAGAAAAAAATTAATGCGAAAATCATTGAAAGTTCACCAAGTCTGATCTACTGTAAAATGAAAATACTGAGTTAAGAAACTTATTCCCATTCAGGCTAGTAAATACGTGAAACTCAAAGTGCTTTCGGGGCCGCAAGCTTGTGCGTATTGTATTGGTTTATATAAATAGATATTACCACCCTCGGTTTCTGTGCTGGGTCAACGGCATAAGTAGAACGCAAACGAATAAAAGGTCGAAAAAAATAAATAAATAAAAATAAAAACAAAATCAGTAAACGGATGTGGGAGGAAGAGCAGTCCGGTCTGCTCGGGACTCAGGATTTAGAAGGCACACCCATCTTCTTGCTTCGTTAGGTGGACGGAAGGGCAGTCGAAAGTCAGATGATAAAGAAGCATGTTTTAAAAAAAATGTTTACGGGTCTGGAAATAGAGTAAATGGAGAAGGTAGGGATCTAACTGCGCATTCCAAGAGATTCTGTTGCAGCTTTCTCTGCTCGACTAATAAATATAGGAAATGGCAAAATAAGCGGTTTCTAAGCAAATGAACGCAGAGAACAGTTACTCCCAAAATATAAAGGTGGATGATAATGCAGGAATATCTTTTGTCTCCGGCTGGCTAAATTAAAAGCTAAAGCATTAGAAAAAAAATCGTGGTTTCTTGATCGTCTTTTATAACCCTTGCGTGTAGGATCGAATTTCGTTACAAAATAATTTGCTCAAATGCTGGCATATCTATCTTTTATGGCAGTTATGAGCGTTGTGGTGCAGTGGATATCGGCCCGGAACTAGAAATCGGAGAGCCTTGTTCGAATTCCAGTTGAATTCATTGTATCATTTACGAGCAAATACATTTGGGAAATTTATCAATCCTTCACTTATGGCGTAAATAACAGGATAGATTGGATTCTATAGCCTTGGATGGCAACCAGTCTACTGAAAAAATCAATGGCAACCTAATGCGGGATAATCTTCTGCCCAGTCAGTCATGTGTCTTTCGAGACATGATCGCCCAAGCGTGTATTACGTATGACACTTAACTGACTGACTGCATGCTGGACAGAATTATTGCAGATTAAGAATATTTCAACCGACACACAGAAATAAATATAGGCCTTCACCATATTTTAGACATTTTCACAGGGTTTTTGATTTCGACGTTGTTAGTTTTCTTTTTTTTTTTTTTTTTCATGTTCGAACTATTTTATTAATATATTTTGTGTGTTTCGAATAAGAACGTTTATTTTTAACCTACGCATGTTAAGCGAGAGTGGAATTCGATTGAGCATGTTTCGTGTCCTTTATTTATTTATTTTTTTTTTTTTTGAGAAAAAATTATCACATTAGTTCCCCTGTTAAATAAAGTGACGTTGATAGTAGGATTTACCTCGAGGTGGTGTAATGGTTAACAATTTTGTCTCGCTAGAATCCATGCAACTGAGAAGTCAGTTTGATGCTTACTTTCGGCGTTGTGCCACATATAAGCTACGCTTAGAAAATCACTATATATAATGTTTGTAATATGCACCTGATTACGTAATTATTGAGTTCGTGTAACCGATTTAGGATTTGTATATTTATTAATATATAATTAATAGCTCTGTTTATACTACACTGAGAAGCGCTTTAACACCTTAATTATATATATAACTATGTGTGTGTACTTTTGAGTTTATATAAAAATATGTGTGTGTACTTTTGAGTTTATATATAAATGTGTGTGTGTACATTTGAGTTTATATATATGTGTGTGTGTGTACATTTGAGTTTATATATAAATATGTGTGTGTGTGTACATTTGAGTTTATATATAAATATATGTGTGTGTGTGTGTACATTTGAGTGTATATATAAATATATGTGTGTGTGTGTACTTTTGAGTGTATATATAAATATGTGTGCGTGTACATTTGAGTTTCTATCGCCCGCTTCACACTCCCACCACATCTATTGAACAGGTGAAGAGGATCATCCCTTGTTTTCTGTTTAGGGTGCGGTTTCCGGTTTTCTCTTTTCCAATCTTTTCACTCTTTTCTTTCTTTTTTTTTTTTTTTTTTCAATTGGAGTAGATAGACTAAACTATCGCCCAGTTCACACTCCACCCACATCTTTTGAACAGGTGAAGAGGCTCATCCCTTGTTTCCTGTTTAGGATGTGGTTTCCGGTTTTCTCTTTTCCATTTTTTTACCCTTACGTAGCCCCCTGCGCATCAGTGGCGTTATCGCCTTGCTTGGGGTGATATGATTAAAAACAAAAAAAAAAATATATATATATATGTGTGTGTGTTTGTGTGTGTACATTTGAGTTTGTGTGTGTGTGTACATTTGAGTTTGTGTGTGTGTGTACATTTGAGTTTGTGAGTGTGTGTACATTTGAGTTTGTGAGTGTGTGTACATTTGAGTTTTTGAGTGTGTGTACATTTGAGTTTTTGAGTGTGTGTACATTTGAGTGTGTGTGTTTGTGTGTGTGTGTGTACATTTGAGTTTGTGTGTGTGTACATTTGAGTTTGTGTGTGTGTACATTTGAGTTTGTGTGTGTGTACATTTGAGTTTGTGTGTGTGTGTGTACATTTGAGTTTGTGTGTGTGTGTGTACATTTGAGTTTGTTTGTGTGTGTACATTTGAGTTTGTGTGTGTACATTTGAGTTTGTGTGTGTGTACATTTGACGTTTGTGTGTGTGTGTGTACATTTGAGTTTGTGTTTGTGTGTGTGTACATTTGAGTTTGTGTGTGTGTACATTTGAGTTTGTGTGTGTGTACATTTGAGTTTGTTTGTGTGTGTACATTTGAGTTTGTGTGTGTACATTTGAGTTTGTTTGTGTGTGTACATTTGAGTTTGTGTGTGTGTACATTTGAGTTTGTGTGTGTGTGTACATTTTTTGCGCATATCATATTACGTGCCCAATAGATAGTGCTCAAATTCACCTTTACTGAATGAGCGATGCGTACACGCTAGAGTGGTTACTGTTTTTCAAAGTCTACCTTTCTTCTAGAGTGTTCAATCAGGGTGTGAGAGCGTAAATATTGTGTGCCTTAGATTGCGAAACTATATTTTTTTGTTCTATCCACTTGTTGTATTCCGTGCAATATATTGCACTGATATATAATTATAAAATGTTAGAATCTGCACTAAATTTGCAGACATAATGCCATTTAATTAGATGTGCATTGGCATATCGGCTCCGAAAATTTTCACTTTAAACAAAGCGAGACATCAAGTTTGATGTTTTATCTCATTTGTTAGCCAATAGACAAAATATGCGTTTTAAAAATATACTGAGCACCTACTTAAATATAGCTAGGCACTAAAATTGAATTTTAAAGTAAACATATATGTCGCATTATAAAATTTTAAAATCCATTAAAACTTTAGAATATTATATAATTCCGCATAGGATGAGATATTAGGAGTTATGTCATTCGAAAAAAATGTGAATGAGTCAAACGGGCTTGTGAGAATATTGTGATTGTGTAGCTCTTCGTAGCCGAGTGGCATATATATATAAGAAAAAGTACGAGAAGCCGTGAAAGTTTTCTATACAGTGTTGATTTATTGTTGTTATTTATATAATTATTAAGTGCCCATAATTGTATTTGGGTCGCTACAGGTGTTTTGAATCTAAAGTTGACTCTTTTTAGGCAAATAACTTTGTGACTTCACATATCGAGATCCCTTTACTTTTCTAGTGGCCAAATATTGTGTGTAAATGTATAAGTCTAGTGGTTAGTAGGTAAGAAAATTCATGTACATGCGTGCGTGTTTTTTGCAGTCTCGCACGTTAATTTTCTCACATGACCTTTGTTGACTCTAAAACGTTTTTCATTGACTTAGAAAATTTGATTTTGTCTCATAATTCAAATGTTTTCAGCGATTTTGATTCAGTTCTACTCTACGGGTCATTTAGTTCTTTGTATTGGGTTTGGGATTCTATATAGCGCGTGTGTTTGTGTGTCGTTTTTTTTATCGCGTTTGAATTTCGTGTGTTTGTGTGTGTCTTAGATTTTTTATGTTGTTTTGTTGATGGAAGGTTTCTATTTTTTTATTATTAATTCTTCCAGGATCAACAGTGTGACATAATCTGCATTTTAGTAAATAAGCATCACTCTGATTTGACCTCAACTGCATTCATGTAAACGTTGGGAAACATATAATTTCCTGTTATTGGCTCGTTTAATGTTACTTCTCTGCAGGGTTATTCTTTTATTCAGGTTTTGTGTCGCCCCCACGCTTATTTTTGCGTATTCCTCGCATTTTAGAGCATAAATTAGGTTTTTTGAGTTGCATTTCAGATCTGCTTTTATTTTGAATGTAGATGTGTTTTCAAACTTGAACTGTTTTCCTTTTATTTTTTGTTTACATACCACATATAATTTTTTTTCTGCATTTTGTGACACCCTGTGTTGTGTGTTGCTCGAATTTTGATGAGGTTAGAAAGTTTTTTTAAATTTTGGTGTAGGTTTTTGCTTTTAATTATATTAGTTGTCTTTAAGATTTCCCATTATTTTATTATTTTGTTGAGTGATACTATGTGTGTTTTGAGCTTTGTAAATAATCCGGAGTCGTTTTGTTGTGTGTAAAAAAAAAATAAAAATAAAAAGTATGCTAGAATGTTTTCTTTTTCATGTTTTCTTTTTATTCTGAAGATTCAAATGGTATTTTTTTCTCCCAGTTGGAAACCTTTCTAAATTTGTGGAGTGGGGTATCGTCTTATTTGTATTGTTTTTTGTAGTTATTCTAGGCATATTTTACGAATGATTTTTCAGCTATATTGCGTATATTCGTCGTGCTAGGGAGAAGGGAATAGATTTTAGACAACATTTTAGGTTGTAACACTTTAAATGGATATATTGCTGGATGTCTGCGTGTTTATGGTAAATAACTGTGATGTAATTTTTTTCGTTTTTTCATGAGTATGTCTAGGAATGGCAATTCCTTAAAGCTATATTCTAGCGTGAATATTTTGGTGTGCAAGTTATATATATATATATATATATATATATATATATATATATATAATTAGTTTTCTGTTATTATTGTTTATATATTTTTGTGTTATTATTCTGTATATATTGCGCTTATATGACCTCTTATGTTTGCATGTGCTTTTTTTGTGTATGATTATATCTATTTTTTGTTTTGTGTTTTTATTTTTTGCAAAGTGTTCATATGTGGGATTGGGTTAATTTTTAATGACATTTCCGGAGTCTGTTGTCCCATTTTGTAATTCTATACACCTCTACCCTTCATCCAATTTTATATTTACTCTGTGCTGTTTTTTCTTCGTATATTCTGAGTTAAATAAAACATTTGACTCTTCGGGTGCGAAAAAGCAGTTTGTAATTTTTACAAATGCCAAAATAAAACCTTGGTTTATAACCGTTTAATTATGTGTTGAGTTTCTTCTTTCTTATATATATATATATATATATATATATACTGAGATACTAGAGAGATATATAAAACATGATTATATGCTATGTTATTCCCCTCGGCAAAGTAGTGGAGGTGCCTATAACACACTGAACACCGAAACGCACGCACAAACAAAATAAAGTAGAATAAATTACAAGAACTACGCGCACATAGACAGGCACACAGGAGACACAGTCACGGACAGGCACACAGGAGACACAGTCACGGACAGGCACACACCACCAGATACATCAGATAAAACAACAGGAATGAAATTGATCCTCTTCAGCCCGGTCAAAGAGTCAAAGGAACGGCCATGTCACACTAAGCTAAACCACACATACAAGCAGACTGATATCATCAGACCAAAATGGCTTCAACTAGAATACACACACACACACACACACACACACAGAGCAGCTGACAGCCAGCCAGCCAGGAATAGCCATTTTTTGGAAGGCCGAGAATACACTCGGACAGACAAAAGCTTCTCTGCCATTCTGAAGATGAGATTTTGATCTCGAAATATTAATGTTTATTAAATAGATAATATCCAAACACTTCTTTACCTTCCTTTATTTTACTCAACGCATTGTGACAGCCTTCAAGACATAACCATATAACTATTTCAGACAATGCTTCAAGCAAATTACAGAACATTACTATAATTATTTTTCTTTGTTTTGGCTATTAGTTTTTTTTTTGTGTCCATATTAGAAAACTTGATAAGTACGAACCATCCCTGATATTACTCAACGAAATGGAGAAAAATCAACCTAAAAGATACCTGCTAGCTAGATAGAAATAAACATATGCAGATATATATATATAGGTAGATACTAAGATAGATACTTATATATACACTGAGATAACGTGAGATAAATATATAGAAACTAGGATGATATAGATAGATACTAGATAGACAGACATGATTATTTTTCCTTGTCCTGGTTGTTTTTTTTTTCTCATTCAAAACTTGATAAGCACTAACCATCCCTGACATTACTCAACCAAATGGAAAACAATTAAAACAAGTTTTGTCAGTTTTGCATTAGACTTTGTCGTTTGTAAATTGAAGTAAGAAGCACTTTTCTGCGTCATGGAAGAATAGCATCGGCGTTTGTACAAGGGGTGGGTGTTTATCTCAAGATTGCTCTTCATGACCCACGTCGGAGTGCATTTATTTTACTCTGCTGAAGAACACTTAATTTGAATCAATATTTGAGTATTGGACTGGCGGCTACGTGACATGTGGCACAAAAAGTCGATGTGCGAGGTTATCAGAAACCACAGAAGAATTGCTATTCTTCAAAACAACTAAGAAACATACACTGTTCGTTAAACTATTTTTAACTTACGGATATTTTCCTGTTCCACTATAGTGAAGGTTTTTGGTCAAGTTTTTAGAATTCTTTGAATTTGGAGGTAGAATACAAAATAGAATGATTGTTTCTTGATACATTCTTCGTGGTTGAAAATCTGAAGTGTTGTTAGCTAGACCAGCTATCTGAGAAAACAAAAAAGCAACTACTTCGAATTCTGATACTCTAAGTAGGTCGGAATTCATGCTTTGGAAGAAGATAAGCGTAACTGACATTTCTTATCGCCAACAAAGCGCTCAATAACTTCCTTACTTGTGTAGCTATAAGTCACGTTTTTCTTCCTACTATCACTCCAAGTAGCTATTCTGCGATCCATTTATAAATACTCTTTTGGTAGCTTATTCAATGTTTCCCTCTGTTCCTAATGAATTCAACACGTCCTGTGAGTTTTAATTTTCTTAATTTCTCTTTACTCAAGATTAAATATTTTACTTGTCTCTTACCGTATATATATATATATATATGCGAGATATAAAATAAATATTTGAGAACAAGAAATGCACAAATTTTGAGATATATATATATATATATATATATATTAAAAGAAATGGAAAATAAACTCTGACAATGTGAAATACAAAATAAAATACATATTTGAGAACAAGAAAATATGGATTTCTTTTATAACCAGCGTCAGGGCTTATATTTACTAATTGTGAAATTTTTTTGTTGTTACGGCCTGTGAATAGATTTAGAAATGTGATAAAGAATTAAAATGTTAAGGCTGTTTGAAAGAATTGTAGTAAACAATGTCGTCAGTCACGAAATATGTACAACGTTTTGTTAAGTTGATGAGATGAAATTTAACTTTTTCATATAACAAAGCGTTATAAATATTTCGAGATTGACCTCATTTTTTTACTGTAATTCTTTCAAACAACCTTAAAATTTAAAGTCTTTATCACATTTCTAAATCTATTCACAGGCCGTAACAACAAAAAACTTCACGATAGTAAATATAAGCCCTGGTGATGGTCAAAACAACCGAAAGATTATAATGTTGGCTACCCCACAATAAATCCATATTTTCTTGTTCTCAAATATTTATTTTATTTTGTATTTCACATTGTCGGAGTTTATTTTCCATTTCTTTTAATATATATATATATATAATAAATTTGTGCATTTAGGTAGCAACTTTTCTTTTGGACATGTCGGATTAAAATGATTGCAAACATTGTCTGCTTATTTTTACTAAAATCTTACACCAAGAAAACAGCAAACTACAGATTCTCGAGGTAATATTCATTAAAACACTTAATCCGTCAATTAGTAGAATAGACTACGAATAATATAGTAAGGTCTAAAATGTTTGTAAAAAGAACAGTTTTTTTTTCCGTGCTTAACCATGACATTACAACATATAAAAAAAAAAACTTCATTTTGGTTAATTTTGCGTTCTAATGAACGCTAGCAATTTGTCAACTATTATATTTGAAGCAGATAAAAAATTACAGTAATTTTTATCAAAACAGTTTTGCGGCTACTTTTGTTACCAAAACTCGCACCCCTAAAGATGATCTCGGAAAGAGACTGAAACCACTTGGGTACCTCGAGAAATGAAAGATAATATCTGTCAACGTTACAGCTCATTTCTGACATCTTTCATTTATAATAGACGAAATGTTTTATTAAAAATAAGCAAACACAATATTTTCAATTTATTTAATCTGACACACACACACGCAGCATGTATATTTAATCGTGCTTCTCTTTCCTTATTCTGTTATATTCAGTAATTCCTCCTGGCTTAGTGACTTTACTGCCTTGCATGGGGTGACATGATTAAAAACCTTCTGTATCCTTCAATATGAAAATAAGGATAATTTTCTTTGGCTCTCATTAAATATCATTTATCCAAAGTTAAATGACAAACATTTTTCCAGTCACAAACTGAGTCGAAGCCACCCACACTGAACGATAATCTCCTTAACAGTTGTACGAAGTATACAAACCTTTCTTTAACTGAAAACGCATCAACGTCAAACAGAATCAATGATCAAGCGAAAAGATTAAACACTATTTAGATTTATATTACAAAGCCGCTTTTTACGTAGAGTTAAAGTTTGTCCTTTTGCATTCTCAGACAGTGAAGCCGTATCTTGTCTTATAATGTTAAGAAAAAGAAGCCTTAATTTACAGCAACAGAGAAGCCAGTGTTTCTTATCTTTATTTTTTAAGTCATACTTTTTTAGTCTTTGTCATTCTTCGCTGCCAAAGATGCAAGTTTCTAATTAGACAACGTACTGGTTTTAAAATTTAAACATCTGCAGAAATATTTGCCTGTGTAGCTAAAGAGTTGAAGACAAACCGGAAGATAATACTGTCTGAGATTAATACCTAAAACTGTTTAAACCAGTCAGTCAGTTAGGTAAGTGCAATACATGATACACGCTTGGGCAATCATGTCTCGAAAGAAATATGACAGACTAGGAACAGATTTGTCGTTTCGAGTCGATATCCACTGCACCACAACGCACATCCTAACCAGCGTTTCCCAAACCGGGGAAATTTCAAGATACAGAGAGGGTAATGAGTACACAGTTTACTAGCAATAAAAAAAATCTCAGATTGATTTTTCTTATGTCTGAGAGAGAGTATGCTCATCGTTGATTGGTGTCAAATTCATCCTTGTCACTGATCAAATTTTATATTTATCTTTTATTGTACTTTAAGACGTATAATGGTACCTTTTTTAAATAGTGTAACTTCAGTCTGTTTTGAATACTCTTATCGTACACACGAAGGGGAAAATCTGGGTAATCAACCTCTGTGTAGCAGAAAATAACAAAAACAAATTGTGAATGACTGGTTTTTAAACAGTTAAATTCGTTAGAAAGGGATATTTTAGTGTTAAATAGGCTGCAATATCTAGTTTGTGGGGATGAAGCATTGTCACTGTATACAGAGTTTGTCTTTTATATGTCGTATTCCGTCAGTAGACAACTGATCATAATTCTAGATCTTTCATTTGTAACCCTATTTCCACGTAGATATTTTTTTTTTGGTTTCATATAACGGCGTGAGGGAAATTGTTATTTGTGGTATTGTTGTGCTTTATTGTAATTTCTGATGTGAGCTTACTTAAAAATATTATAATACTATTATGTACTTGTAAAATCCGAGTGGATAGAGAAATTGGCTGATAATTGGGAAAAAGTTTGTGAAAAATATAGTTTTTCTTCTTTTTTCGTATTCGAAGCGAATTGTTTTGGGCAAGTGAAAGTTTTAAAATGGCCGTAGCCATAACAAAATGTCAGGATTTCCTTGATGGGATCAAGTTGGTGCCCCACATCTGCTGGGAATAATTTCAAAATTTCTGACAACCTGAGATGATGTAATGGAGAGGAACTAGACAAAAAGACATTACATCATGTGAGGTGTTGATATTTCATTCGTTGAGCCATAACTCCCCCTTAAATCTTGTAGGTGGAAAATAATCTCATTAATCAAAGTTTCGAGTCGCATAGATACTCGCTTCATCTTCCATGGTACTTGAGGACAGCAATAAAAATCGAGACCCAGTGAGAAAAATCAGAATTTGTGTGTTTTTCAGAGCTGTCGAGCGACAGAGACAAAACGACTTTTCGCCGCCGTCGTCGCAACCGTTCACTCCCATTCGGCCGTTTCCGTTAAGTTTCAGAAAGGAGCTGGGAGAAGACTTATTTTTATTTGGAAAATTTGGAAGCTCTGAATATTTTAACGAAATCTTCGTGCTGTTATGAAAAGATATTTTTATTTAGAGAATTGAAAGCTCTTATTATTTTTAAACGAATCCTTCTCTCCGTTGTATACTTTGAAATTCGGCGATGGTTCATTCTGCTTTTATAATTAATTTAAACGTTCTTTCGTAACTCATTCAGGCGTCTTCGAACATATTAATTTATTTTTTTGGTGCTGAATTAATTTTTTTTTATACAAGTGTACACAAATATCCTGTCTGGTTTGAAATGTTAAAGAGACGGCTACCGGGTTTTTCAACATTACTTTCTGAGATCAAAAGAACACAGCTTGGGCAGAGAGCTTCATCGTTGTAATAGACATCTTGAAGACCAGCTACTGTGACGAGATCATCACGACTAGCGGCCCGAAAGTGTCGTCATATTTGGTGCCGTTTCGACTGCATCAACTCATTCTGGTTCCGGTCATCATCATCTCAGCAGTTTCCAGACCAGGGGCAGCAAACCAGTCCGGCCGAGGTGTCATACATAGTGCTCTAAGTAGCTTTTGATTCTCTACAATTCCCTTTTTATGCAACTCTGCCATCCATTCATCCGAATTTATTACATAGTTACTTCGAAGTTCTTCTGTCTTCATTCTGTTTGTGAATGTTACATTTAAAATTAAGCATTATTAAGCAAAAACATTTATCATAACTAAAGAATAAGTACAATAACGGTTTTTTTTTTCAAATAAAGCATACTCTGGGAGAATGGAGACCAGCTTTCAGAAAATCAAGAAAGGAACATGTCCTTATATCTCGATTTTGTATTGGCCGCTCAAGACGCAGTCATTCATTTATATTCACGCAGGAACAGCCACTATAGTGTTTGACATCTCAAACACCTTGCACGATTAAACATATTCTAATGGAATGCGGTGCGCTAGCTACAGAGCGGTATATTAAAATATATAATATGAGGAATATATTTGAGAATTGCCTCGTCATAACCCAGAATATTCAACCATTTTGTTTAATTTTCGTATCTCCGATTAGCGATTCGCACTTTGAATTCATCCTTTTGCTGAAAGCATTGCATTCTCTCTTTTTGTCGTTGATTCTTAATTATTTATTCTCGCTTTCCTTCGCTAACCTATACAGAAGTTTTGTAGTTCTATTTCCGTTTCCGTTATCAACACTGTTGTTTGCATATCTCATTTTGTTAAGATTGTTGTCCGATAGAGTTCACATCCGTTTGGACTTGGCTTTTTAGGCAGTGCTATGAAAATAGAGCTATTTATGTCATCCTGTATACCATGACAGTTGTAGATAGCTATTATAATTTTGTCTGGACCTGTTACTTTATCTCTGTTCAATTTAACCAGTCAAGGTTAAATTTCACATGTTAATATTTCCAATGCGTCGATATTTCTGTGTATTGCCAATTGTTCTCTTTCGCCGTGGAAGAGTTTTCCTATATATTAGTTCCATCTGTGAAGTATTTTACGTCTATAATATAAGCCTTTCGTCCTTGGATTATATGCATTCTGCTGATGAGCTTGTTTTTTGTTCTGTTACTTCTCTTTTTTATCTGCTTTTTATTTCATACTCATTGACTATTTCTTTTGCATGCCTGCCTTGTGTAGTTTCCAGTATTATGTTCCGCTTTTTTTCTTACATTGCTTTTGTCTACTTTTCAATATGTAGAGAATTTCATCTATCATCCGTTAATTTTTTTTCTTCGTCTATTTTCATTTGAGATTATCTCAATTGCTGCTGTTACTAAAGCTTTTCTTGAAGTGACCTATTTCGTGTTCTCATTTTCATTTTTGTCCTTCGCATCTGCTTTTCATATTTCACATTTGGGTCATTCATACTGTAATTTGGGCACTATCTTCAAATTCCGTTGTTTATGTATCACTGAAAGTTTAGCAATCACTGCAAACTGATTGCGTTCAGAATCCGATTTTGGTTATGTTTCGTAGCATAAACTATAACTCTAGAATCACTTGTTGATAGATATGTAGTTGTGTCTTATTGTTTCACCGCTTGGGCTTCTCCATATCCATATTCTCTTTAGCTGTTCTTAAAACCGGGTGTTACCTATCAGGTCATTTGCTGTACACCATTGAGCCTATTTCTTCCACGTTTTTACGGGTTTTTTGTTCGAATTTGCCATCTCTCTCGATGCCTACTTTGGCATTCAATTCTTTCATGACAATTATAATTTCTTGCAATATGCATTGAGCATTGATGTTGTCTAGCGCAGACAATTAATTTTAATTTTTAATATTTTTCTGTAGTTTGTGTTGTCGCTGCATAAACAACTTCAGTAGATAAGTTAAATGGCTTCATTTTCAGTTTAACGACACTAATTTGTCTAGACAGTTCAGTGATGAAGAACATATTTTTTTCATGTCTCGTATCATTTCTTCTCCCCCTTCAGTTTTCTCACCGACTGCGTATATTATATTGCTTAAGCAAGTTTTGAATATTTGTCTATTCAGAGCTTTCGACCTGTTTCGTCTAACCAATTCCATTCACGAACCTTAGTTCAAATATTGGTAAGATTTCCAGGCACTTCTCAGTGGTGCCGTGAGCTTACCTCATTTCTCGAGAAAGATATTATCAAGGTGCCAGCTAATTATCAATGATTAGATACGAACCCCAGTATTATGATTAGGATTCTCTCTCTCACACACACGCACACATAGACACTCTAATGTATGTCTTAATATCCTAATGTATTTTACATATCTAACTTTGTAAGCATGTTTTAATATCTATCTTCCTGCCTTTGTAGTTCTTCTGTATATCTATCTGTATAATCGGGCACTTTAAAAGATACGTCAATTTCGGTCAAAAGAAAAATCGTACAAAGAATCTTAAATAAACATTCAACTGTGAAAATTTTAGTTATCGGATATACTTGAGAACGGTGAGTGTTTATGCACATTTTTTACGCAAGAGGATTAATATGCATTTTTGGTGAGCAGTTTCACTATACACACTGATATTTCTGGATAATTTATGCCAAAAAAAAGTTACGGGCCAGACTATAGATGGAGTCATATTATAAAAGATATTTAAGCGTAAACTTGCATAAAAATATTTTAAAGATATGTATTACTTTGTTCAAAATGGATCATTTTAAAAGTAAAAGAAGACCTAGTACATATATTTATCCATGAGAATGTGGCTCTCAAGAGGTTGAATTCTCTTCTATATTTATATACCCTTATTCGCTACCATTAATAAGTATTGATATATCATAAACTTTTTTAGTTTTTTTTTTAAAGCTGATGGACATAATACAGGTTTGATCATTTTTGTTCGATCTTAACAATGATGACTAATGCAAACAGCATTTCTACATTTTATAGAAAGCATTCTTTTTGCTTAGAATCTAAAAATACCTGACTGTAACGCTCCGAAAGCCAATCCTAAGCATAAAAATCTTGAATCTAATGAAATGAAAATGCATCTACAACTCTAATGTCACGATTGTTAATTCTTTCTCGCAATTTAAAAGGTAGCCACTAATTTATATGCGCTTGTAATTTAGCGAAAATGTTCTTATTTATGTTTCTGATTCTAAAATAATATTAAAAAAATTGAGAAAATTTGTGACGCGATCATTTTAAATACAGGGTACTGCAAAGCTCACACAATCTTATTCTTTAATTTTACATGGCTGTGAGACATGAACCACGTACGCTAGGCAAGAGATGCGTCTGAACACCTTCCATGTATTCGACGTATATTGGGAATCTCATGGCAAGACTAGGTGCCCAACACTGAGGTCCTGTCTCGAGCCGTTCTGCCTACCATGCTCACACTCTTCAACTTGCGCAGACTCCGCTGGCTAGGCCATGCCCACTGCATGCTAGCGGGTCGCATTCCAAAAGACCTCCTGTATGAAGAGTTGGACTCTGCAAGAAGACCCACTTGGCGGCCACAACTGCGGTATAGTGACATCATAAAACGCGATATGAAAACTGTTGGCATCAATACGTAGTCATGAGAAAGCGTAGCATTCAACCGGTTCAAATGGCGAGGAACCCCGGCCCAACAACTTAAATAAAGGAAGGAGCAACTAACATAGAGAGGCGCGTTCGCAGGAAGCAAAATAACAGCTCAGACAGACCAGAAACAAAACATAAATTCAACCTCTACAACAAAGACTGTCACTTCTGCATCGGTTTCTATAGACGCAGACGCCGATGCTCTAGCCAAGCCGATAACTAGGATGCTACCCATGATTAATCCTGACCGACGGAGGCCTATTACTATAATTTTATTAAACAAAAATAAATTACAGTAATTTAAAATATTATAATTAACTTCTCATCAAAAGAACATATTTTGTTGTGATTAACAAACGATTTAACATTTTAAGATTGCACTATTTGATGTGCAGTACAATGCTTAACTCTATCAGCAACACTTCTAGTATTAATTTGACATATTTATTGGCACAAGCTTCAGGGAAAGTTAGACTCGTGCCTTTTTCAAGTTTTTGCGAGTATGCGAATTTAATGAACCTAAATGGAATTGAAACTCGGCTCTGCAATTAAAAATTCCGAGCCATTATCCATTAAACCACACCCATCTTTACAGCATCTGATAATCTCAAGTCACCAATCTTGGTATTGACCCGGCATGATATTGTTTAACTTCAGTAATCGTCCGATAATCCGTGTTTCCACATGATCTTGTCGTAAACCTGTGTAAACATCACATGTTTATTGTGCAAGGTGAGAAATTTTCAGCATTTTCCTATGAAATGTAAAGAGTTCGAAATAGTGATTTGAGGTTATAAAAATTCTGAGCTTTGCTTTGTCTGTCGCAAAAGCAGAAATGTCAGCCTCTGATTGAGTAATGAAGTAATGGCGTTAATGAATAGTCTAGCGAGTTTAGTTTGCTAAAAATAAAGCTTTATGTGCCAAATACACACCTGCACTCGCATGAACGCATTCATTCACACCTATGTACAGAGATAAACAAAGTGACAAACAGAATAACCCCTGTATATATATTTTCCATTTGTAAACAAGTTATTACGCTACCTAGCTTTCTACCATGAGTGGTGTCTTCAGGCGATGTTCAACAACTGATTTTGCCGTTTACCATTTTCTTTTTCTTTTTTTTAAGAACGCTCATGTAGCAGTCTTTTTTTTATTTTTTAGTATCCTAAAAAAATACAGCTTAGGTTCATACAACCATTGATGAAAATGTCATAATTCCTTGTAATTTTAAAAAAATGCGCATTCAAAAATTCCTTGCTACGTGAGCTTTCAAAAAACAAAAACAAAAAAAAAAAAAAACAGTTTCTTGAGTGTTCTTAAAAAATATAGAAAATAAACGGTAAAATCAGTTATTAAAAATTGCCTGACGACAACACTCATAGTTGGAACCTAAGTTGCGTAATAACTTCATTAAAAATGGAAAATATTCAAAAGTTCTACAATATAATTCTATTGAACTCTATTTAATACAAATGTGCACTGGTTTAATTTATGACCAGAAATTAAGTAATTAAACTATATATATATATATATATATATATATATATATATATAATTTAACAAATTCCCTAGAAAATACTCTTTCACTCCCCTTTTTCTTTCTCACCTCCTTGTTTCCTTTCTTCTTCTCCACCTCACTCGCCACAAACTTATCTCTTCAACACCGTTTTTGGCCGAAGCATATCTTCCTATATTCCTATTCTTTTAATCTTTGTTTTGTCATAAATTTTCGCATTCAGTATGTTCTGTTAGGTATTTCCGTGTGTAAATAAATACATAAAAAAAATGAAGTTTAGTGTCACAAATAAATGTATTAATTTTAATTATCATTCATTCTTTCTTTATAGAACAAGGAGAATTGATCCCTCTTTTCTGTACACGTATAAATTCGTGACGCCAAAAACTTTTAGCGGTTAGAATCCTACTTAAGCTCGTATTAGGTATATACAAGTCAGAATTTTATACACGGATTTCAACTCAAATATTAAAAATTTCATAAATTAGCGGTACACAATCTTATATTCATCTTCAGTGATGTATCAGCCAAATGCATCTGGACTTCGGGGCTTTATATCGGAACACTTTTAAACTCATTTAAAGTTGCATAATTTAAATCCATAGAATTTTTACATATATATGTACAGTGACAAGTAAGCTTCATATTCTAAGTCACTTTAGAAACAAGCAGAGCATTCTATTATATTCTATTATATATATATATAGGCAGTTCAATTTTAATTGAACTGCCTATATAAATATTCTATTCCTTCGTATGTTGTGTTAAAGAGAAAAAAAGAACGCTTAAAATCTTGCATACTTCTGAAGAGAAAATGTTCCAGCGGGCAAATCTAAAGATAGATGCCGTTGAGATTAGCAATGACCTTTCACTTGCAAAGATGTCCTGAACATTTAGAAAGCGAACCATAGATTTGAAGCATCTGCCTGCAGACTCTTCGATCGACGTCCGCTGGATTTCACATAGAAAACAAACATTAGGAAAGACTTTATACATCTTTGCTTTTTCCATAAAGAGATCATCCCTTGTTCTGATCTGTTATTATTGAGGTGTCGGTGAGGAGCATTTCACAGGCTAGGTGGGTCGAAATTTGGCAATGCTTCTGGTAAGATGAAAGCGAGATAGAAGAAAGAACGAGAAAAAGAAGTGAGCGGTGAAGATTATGGTAAATATATAATTGTCTGTTCAAGATTTGCAAGATGCACGCATTATCAGATGAAAAATCGCATTTGTCGGGACTGATCCGTAAATTGTCTGTTTCCGGTGTGGATTAGGATGTTTGCTTTGATTCGTTTACCGGAAGATGTTCTCATAAATCGTTCTTTCTTTGACATTTTTCTTTTTCTCTTTCTCTTTATATTGTTCTTCTCTTGCTATTTCATTTTCCACTTCGTTTGAGCAATGTGTCTGTTTGTTTCTCATGATTTGCATTTGCTTTTCGTTTCTTTTTCTTTTTCTTTGTATATTATAATTTTGCTTTTTATATTTTTCCTTATTTCTGTTTTTTTTTTAGTACCTTCAGAGTTTTTGTATTTTCTTTTTGTTGTGCTCGTTGCTAGTTTGATTCTAAAATTTGTGGAGGACTTTGCTATGAAGTTTTTTCTTTTATTTCTTTGTTTTTTATCTTCCTTTCGGTCTTCAATTCTTTCTTACTTTATTTCCATTTTCTTTTCTTTGTTGTCTTTTTTTTCTTCTGTGTGGTCCAGGGCATGCCGGTAAACTGCATCCGGCAGCAAGACTTCTGATTGGGAGATTGTGAGGAGCATGGAACCACCTCTTAATTGTTGTTGTTCCCAGGTGCACCTTGATCCGGAGTGGTAGCGCCTGTTAGGGTCCCAGCTATGGGTAAATAGTTAACCTTCAAACTGGGTTAAAGCACTATGTAAGAATATTTTTTTTATTCTTACATAGTGTTTTGACCCAGTTTTAGAGTTAACTATTTACCCATAGCTGATACCCTAAGAGGCGCTACCACTCCAGATCAGGGTGCACCTGGGAACAATATATATATACATTTTTGAAGAAAAACTTATTACCATAACACATTTTTGAAAAAAAAAAGAAACATTATTTTCAGCAAAACATTTTTGAATACAAAATGACATATTCAGTTTTCTAAAATACAAAAAGAATAAAAACAAAAATATTCCTTGCAGTCTGACTAAATCAACTTCTTAAAAACTTCTCATTACAACCAAACATTAAAAAATAACTTTAAAATCTACATTTTTGGCATTAAATAATCCACAGAGATTGATTTGCCGTTAAATAAAACTCAAACTTACAAGCTTTCTTCTGTGTGATTTATTTAGTTATTTTTATTTTTTGTTTTTTAATTTTTGGAGTCTTTTTTTTTCATCGTCATCTTTGACTGAAAGCTGCTTAGTATTCGGCTAATTGACGACTAATATCAACTGCCTAGTAGTTCTACTGAACTCCAGTAGAAGTCTAAAGAACTCCTATCAACTTTCCAAGTACTTCCTCCGTTAACTTCCTGTTAACTCTTATTAATATAGGGGGGAGTGTCCATTATTTGAGGAATAGCTGTGTTTCACCATAACAAATATATTAATATACATTCTCTCCTGTCATGCTCAGACTGGTAGGAAATCGATGCTACTCTTCTCAAATAATTTGCTGTTACTTTTTACGACAAGGGTTTATTCGTAATGAATAATACTCTTAGGTTCAATAATGATAATTCAGTCTACATTTATCACCTCATCTAGAATTTCATCATGATAATTCTTTCTGATTTCAAATAACTTAGTAAGAAATAAATAAAATTGCAAAAAATTGCATTCTGATATATTTTATATTATTTTCAATGTTACTTAAGCTATCTTTTACTTACCGCCTTCTAGATCTTTATATACTCTAATAAAACATTATCTTGTTGAAACTGATATTTAATACGATTACCTAGTCTGACAGGAGTCACAATAATTGAACTGTAATGTTATTGCTATATAAACTAATAAGAAAATGAAACTTAATTTCTCTTACCTAAAATTATTGTTGATTCAACACGAGATTTTGCCAAATATTGACGTGTTGATGTGTGATTTGAGTGTTTTCTCATTGTCTATGTGTAAGAGCACTATGCCTGCTGTAATGCTTATGCATTTAACTCTTTTCTGGTTATCTCGCGTTTGCTCAACTGGATCGACTACCTGAAAATAACGTTAAACGTATGTTAGTTTTGTAGATCAAAGTTGACTGGAAATAAAGAAGCTAACAGTTACAGAAGTCAAGTACGCAAAAAGAATCTGTTAGCATATAACATACGGTAATATCTAGTAATTTCAAGTATAAATTGATGAAAACCTCCCGCCAATTTAAATTCATAAAGTGAAGAGGGAAGTTCATCAGAGAAATTACCATGAAAATATTTATAGAAATTAAACAAAAATACTACGTTACGGCGCTAGGAAGTGACTTAACCTGAGATAACAGGTTGTTATAGTGTCCTATCTATAGGGATGGATTCTTCCTACGTCGATATAATACTAATTGTTATGACTTCTGGGACGCAGCCGTGTGGCAGTCATGACGCAGCCGAGTGGCAATCATGACGCAGCCGCGTGGCAGTCGAGACGCAGCCGCGAGACAGTCGTGACGCAGCCGCGAGACAGTCGTGACGCTGAGTATCAATACCGTTTGGACTAACCCTTCTATATTGCAGATAACTAATTCACGTATTCTTATATATGTTCTGTTATTTTAATACATTGTTTGAACCTACTTTTTTTCCGTGTCATTATTCATGGCCTTAACATTCCATAACCACTTGGCGACGAAGATTTCGCCGCAACACAGGTCAAGACCAATAATATTGCACATTCTTTTTATTTCATCGAGGAGCTAAAAAAGCAAAAGCTCCAGCTTAGATGTGGCAGTACAGTTCAATGCATGAACGAATTGTAGATTTATAAATGTGAAACAAAGTTCGTAATAGAGAGAACCAACTTTCCTAGCAGCAGACTGAGTAATTGATTCATTGTAATCTTTCCACTTCATGTCTGCGGAAGACGTTAGCCCGGGACGTTGAAAGTATTCACTTAGATTAGCACCGGTGATTCTTATGGAAGGCAAAGCCAGTTTTCTAAGACTAAAAAAACAATTTCATTTTGGCGGCATTAAAATTAATAAGCCACATTTTGCACAAATAAAAAGATTGCATTTTTCAGATCAGCTGCTAATTTGACATAGAATCGATCAAACTCAGCATTCGGTAATCAGTCCGAGAAGTTTCATGCTTTCGTGTGTTCTAGTTGGAAAATAGCAAATTTGGGAGTAAATAATCAACAAAATTTTGGGAAAAGTCATTAGTATCAGAATATGAGCAGCAATAAGAAATAACTACAGATATTTTACAAAGTTTTCATGAAAGGAACATTTTTTATTGTGCAGAATGTGCGTCTTTGATATTTAGAAATTATTTTCATGTAGAGTTTATAATTGACTTACTGCGTAAATCAACATTTTGTCCATGCGCAGCTTGTTCGACCTCCGCTCAAATGCTTCTGACTGCCGTCTGTACAGGATGTTACTGTACTCTTAAGGCCACTGTCTGTCTAGACTGCAGCTTTCTGCGTGGGCAATTGATTCCAGTGTGCATGCCGTCTGCGTGGGCGATATTGTCTCTATGGATGATTATTGGTTCTATATTGTGTTAATAAAAAAATGGTATGATTTGCGATTTTCTATTCAATAATGTTTTTGTTGAATTAGGGATAATGTCCCCCCAAAAATAATACTTATGTTTTTTTTTTATTTATGATGTCTTTTTTTCTTTCTTTTTTCAGGTAAGTTTCTCCAAAATATTTATTTAATATTCAATGGATTTTATTTCCGTTATCATTGAAAAAAAAGAGACCACTAATATCTATTGATTTCGGTAAGTTATCACTTTTTAAATAATGCTTATTTAAGCATGCGTCACCTGTTACATGATGTGTTGTGTTCTGGTTAATTATAATTATGTTGCATTACACATAAACCATGATTTAACCATCTGCTTATAATTTTTCACTTTGTTGTCATCGCAGTATTTGTTGAGATCGTATTTCGTCGTTGCTTTCAGACAAATCTAAGCATGTATAATAGAAAATTGCTTAAATGCGAGAGACAAGAGATTATAATTTGCTTTAAGTAATATGTCTCGTTTTCTTTTTTTTTTTTTTTCGTTTTGTGCAGCTGTTCATTTCACTAAAATATTTAAACATTAACCCTTGTCTCTCATACTAAAATTTCTGTATCAAAGAATATGGCTGGACAATTGCAAATCGTTTTGTTTCGTTTCATATTTAAAAGTTTTATGATGCTACATTGAAATAAAATAAACAAAAATTTGTTCCACTTTCACAAAAGAAAATATCTTATTAAAATAAGATATGTCTGGTCTTTGACAGAAATTTTAACTCGACGCGCGTTAAAGTTTGGTGTTTCCTTTATCCAATTTCCAAAGATTACTCGGAATTTAAGAATAGATAGCTATCCTTATTGACATTAGAAATAATATCCAGTTCATTGTTGTCATCATACAAACGTTTAGGATGCTATTGTCTGTCGTTTCGGATAAGCAAGAAATTACGACTACACCTCTGTTTTCAGTCTACGTGGGCTAAATTGTTCGGTTTTTAGTCCATGTTTCGGGATATCTCGTGAATGTGATGCCAAATTAATTAAGAGATCAATATTTGGACAGGATAAAAGGGACCTGAATTCACTGATAAAAACTAACAGTAACTGAAGAATTCCACAAAAAACTGTAGAAAATGAGATTTCAGCGGAACATGAGTTCCTAAAATTAAGCGAACGCATTAGGTAAGCAGTTAATTTTAATTGTTAAATAACTTAGTTTAATTAAAGATCAATATTTTATTCGTATAGATTATTAAATCTAACGAAGAATTTTACTGGACTTACATTATTCGGACCATTGCTAGGAATTTCAAACCGAAACCTTTATTACGATCACAGGGGTATATGAACGCCATTCCTCGCAGAAAGCCTCGATTACTCGCACCCTGAAGATGGCCGGATCGTACAACATCCGAAACGTCGTACAAATGGCAACAAAGATGAGGACAATAGTCCGAATAGTTTTAATACTGTAAATACTACGTTATCTCAGAAATATAGACAAATACTAATGAGGAATTTGTCTCCTAATAAATTTAATATCTTCTATTGATTTATCTTCCTTCCATCTCCAGCGTGTGAAGCAAAAGTTATTAATAAATACATACACAACAGCAATCATTTTCTACATTTCTGAATTAGGTATTGTAATTATTTAAATTATTTATATTGTTCGGATTATTGTCTTCATATTTGTTACAATATTAGCAAAGCTTTTGCTGTTGTAGGCTCCGGCCTTTTTCAGTTTTTAAGAATTTTCAGACACACATTTCATTTAAAACAATTTCAATCACCTGAAGAAGTACGAATCGTACAACAGCTGAAACGTTGCGAATATTGTAACAAAGATGAGTACAACAATCCGAACATTATAAATAATTACAATATCACATTTGAGAAATAATGATTGTCGTTATGTATGTATTTATTAATAACTTTCACAAACTAGAGTGGGAAGGGAGATAAATCAACTTAAACTAGGAAATTTACGAGAGGGGACCACCTCCTCATTAGTTTTATTAATCTATACCAATTAAATATTTATATTTTAATTTAATATAATTATTTCGCTAGTAAAATGAACCGCTTGTTTAATGTGTTCCATTATTGCTACGTTTTTAGATAGTATATATTTCTTGCAAGACATTCAGATAATCATTTTAATGTGTGATTTTCTTGATTTAGCTTGGTCGTTGTGGTTCTGTTGGTAATCATTTTTTTTTTTCGGGAACTGCTTCCATCTTAAGTTACGTTTCTACTGAAGATACTATTTTTAGTATAAAAAGATATTGAGATAAATGTGGTTTATAATATATTAAGAGTAATCAATGAATTATAGACAAGTTTAACTGATTGAAAATATGAATGGAACAAAATATTTAAACAGTTTATTAGCCTATATTTTACTTGTGAATTCTGTATTTATATTTTAGTTTAATATAAAGAAATAGTTCTAATATTTTGTTTCCAAAAATTTTAATTTTAAACCTTTTCAACAATTACCGTCATATGCAACACCACTGGCTCACTCATGTAAAAAAAAAATTATTAATTATTTTAATTAAATTTGAGTTTCAATCAGATATCTGCCAAGGCTGAAAAATAAACCGGACTGCTGCACTTCAAAAGAGCCATCAATCTCTGTTAGAATGGAGTAAGAAATGGCTCGTAAATCTTAATGCCTCTAAAAATAAGCTGCTCCCTTTTGACCACCATAGAGAAACATTCCTGCCTACAATCAGAATAGATGAGGCTCGTCTCCTAGAGAGCAACGCATTTCGCCACCTTGGCCTCACTCTTTCAAATGACTTCAAATTGAATGAGTACATTGAATTCATAGATGCAACTACTATTAGAAAGTTTTGTTCACTCTCAGGTCATAATTTTTTTCCCCAGAATCCATTTTACACATTTATAAATCTACCATTCGTCGGAGCAATAATTCCTGTTGCCATATCTGGTCGTGAGTTTATGCTATTTATCTTGAGATTGTCGACAAAATTGGTAGCCTGCCTTTCGCCTCTTTTCCAATGACGTAATATGGCTTCCCTCTCTCCTTTCTACAAGTATTTTCATGGCAACTGCTCCAATGAGATTTCTTTTTAGGTACCTCAACCGCATGTATTTACTCGTGCTACGAGATTGGCATTAAGTTTCCACCATTTTACCGTCGAATGAGTTAAATGTAACCGCCTCTTTTACTCCAAATAGTTTCTTTTCTCGCATTTTCCGTTTGTGGAACTCACTTCCATTTGCATGCTTTCCTGATAGCTACAATATCCAAAAGTTCAAATGCAACGTCAATTGCCATCTTTCATCTACTTGATTCCCATCTATCTCTTATCTTTTCTTTGACATCTCCTGTATTTTTATAATTTCCTAACTGTAATCCCTAGCACACCAGTGGCATTTCTGCCTTCCTTGGAGTGAAATGATTAGATAAATAAAATATGCATAACTTTCACTTATCTTTTTCGTATGCCTATTTTAATTTGTATACTTAGAAAGTAAGATATTTAGTAAATTTATTATAGAAGAATTTATCTAAAATTTTCAATAAAGTTCACCATTTGATTTACAATTTTTCAAAGAAATTATAGCGTTTGTAAAATTCACACAAAACACAAAATTTACCTTTAGCAAATAGGGTGAGATATTGAAATGTTATTGGTTCATTCTAGTTCCTAAAACTATGAAAATAATAAAAGCATCAGAATTTCTTAGGGAAGGGATTCGAACATAGGTCGAGGGAATTCTAGCATTACTTGATGTCATTGTGACGTCAGTGTTGTTTTGATAAGACTTACGGCTAGGGTTATAACCTACGATGTCAGATGAATGGATTTCTAAGAAAAGTCTACGTGAGAATGTCTGACCATGCTAAAATGTTCAGCACCTTCAAATCCTTATAACAAATAAATCTGAGAAGAAATCCGAGAAAGGAATGAGAATATATTTTAATCATAAATATATCGTTTTAGCTCCAGTTTATCAGTTCTGTCCTTGTTAAAATTATAGAAATTTACTTATTTTCTAGCGTTATACAGTGGAACCAGTCGTATGCGACCACCCCTACTGCCCTCAAAACGGGTCACATACGGCAGGTGGTCGCTCATTAAAGGCTCATAGTCATGACCTATTTACTCCAGGAACGTATATTCTACTCACCCGAATGTACATATTATAATTTTACCATGTAATCTGGTAATAAATAAATAAGAAAATAAGTAGATGGTCTAACTTTAAAGAAATTTATTCAGCATATTTTATCTTAAAATTTTAAAAATTTTATTTACAATGGTAAAAAAAAAAAATTAAATATTTGTTCACAAAAATATTTTTTAAGTAGACTTTAAAAAAGTCAGTTGCTGATATTCTTTTCTGTGTCTGTATTTAAATATGTAGGTTGAAAAAATTCGTAATATATACGGTTTCAGTTTTTCTCAGAAGTGAGTGATGGCAAAAGTGAATCTGCGATAATACATGGAAAAAAATATACATACAAAAAACTGACTGAGATTGTGGGTGGGGGTAGAGGAATAGAAACAGAGTCGATAGATACACAAAAAAAAAAAATAAAGGAAGAAAAGAGATAGGCATTTGAGAAAGTGACATAATTGTGATTTTCCCAATCCCTGAATTTATTCAAATCAGTACAGAGACTGCTATAAATCCCATGAATATATCAAATACAATACATGTTGTACAAAACAGACGATATTTGACCGTGAGGTGAAATCCCGCAATGTATATTTCAACAAGAAATAAGTTTCATACATCACTGCAACAGCAAAACAATGAGGAAGTGTTCCTGGCTTATATCAAACCAAAATGAAATAGATTAATCATTGAGTTTCTCCTTATTTAGAAGTTCGCAGTGTACGACCAAAATGCATTTTTTTTAAACGGTCGCTTGATCAGTGATTTCCACTCGTTGATGTTAGTCGCTGGCCGCGTTCTGTAAGTGATCGCTCACTGAGGGTCAGTTAACAGTAGCAAATCGTCCGTGCATAGAAAAATGGTCGTTAACAACAGGTAGTCGCATATGGCAGGTTCCACTATATTTTATTATGCAAGCACGCAAAAAGCATACAAGATATATAACCTATTTAAATAAATAAATCGCTAATATATACTGACTTAAATTCACTAATCTTGCTCAGTTTTCAATTTTTTCTTGTGTAACATTACCTGAAATCAGTTTTATTTTATTTTTTTTAAATGACAGCGTAAACTTTTTTATTAGAATAATATCTAGCCAGAATTAAAATAATTCAATTTTGACGTATTTGAAAATAGTTTTTAAGATAGTCTGCAAATATAACAATTACCTTTGAAATAGCATTGTCCTTAAGCATATATTCTCTGACATAAATTGTTCTTTGCTTCCTGAACTACACGAAAATCACAAAATTTATGATAATTATTGGAATTTATATTGATGCTATCAATGTTTGATGGGTCGTTTAATTTTAATGCCTACAATAAAATACCATTATCTAACACCTAACTGGTGTCTTCTAATTAGTGTTGGCTGATGATTTTCCCTAAGAAGTCAGTAGTAATATGAATTACACATATTTCTGTCTGTTCTTTATGATGCTTACTTATTTAAATATTGTAGCTAAGTTGCTTATACGTTTTGAGGAAATGGTCTTCTTCATCATTACCCTATTTTGCGTTCACACGCACACATATACATATAGGTGCCTCGGTGATGTTTATGAAATTGACCTTGCCCCAAACACAACCAAAGTTCCCACAATTTAAAAATTCTGAAGGTTGGACATTGAAATGTAGAAAATATTTCGTTTTGTATGCTAAACGTAACATTTTATTAACTATTTTGTAAGAAGTAAAATAAAAAAAAACATTTTATTAACTATTTTGTAAGAAGTAAAATAAAAAACATTTTATTAACTATTTTGTAAAAAGTAAAATAAAAAAAACATTTTATTAACTATTTTGTAAAAAGTAAAATAAAAAAAACATTTTATTAACTATTTTGTAAAAAGTAAAATAAAAAAAACATTTTATTAACTATTTTGTAAAAAGTAAAATAAAAAAAACATTTTATTAACTATTTTGTAAAAAGTAAAATAAAAAAAACATTTTATTAACTATTTTGTAAAAAGTAAAATAAAAAAAACATTTTATTAACTATTTTGTAAAAAGTAAAATAAAAAAAACATTTTATTAACTATTTTGTAAAAAGTAAAATAAAAAAAACATTTTATTAACTATTTTGTAAAAAGTAAAATAAAAAAAACATTTTAACTATTTTGTAAAAAGTAAAATAAAAAAACATTTTAACTATTTTGTAAAAAGTAAAATAAAAAAAACATTTTATTAACTATTTTGTAAGAAGTAAAATAAAAAAAACATTTTATTAACTATTTTGTAAAAAGTAAAATAAAAAAAACATTTTATTAACTATTTTGTAAAATAAAAAAAACATTTTATTAACTATTTTGTAAAATAAAAAAAACATTTTATTAACTATTTTGTAAAATAAAAAAAACATTTTATTAACTATTTTGTAAAAAGTAAAATAAAAAAAAACATTTTATTAACTATTTTGTAAGAAGTAAAATAAAAAAAACATTTTATTAACTATTTTGTAAGAAGTAAAATAAAAAAACATTTTATTAACTATTTTGTAAGAAGTAAAATAAAAAAAACATTTTATTAACTATTTTCTAAGAAGTAAAATAAAAAAAACATTTTATTAACTATTTTGTAAGAAGTAAAATAAAAAAAACATTTTATTAACTATTTTGTAAGAAGTAAAATAAAAAAAACATTTTATTAACTATTTTGTAAGAAGTAAAATAAAAAAAACATTTTATTAACTATTTTGTAAGAAGTAAAATAAAAAAATTTTATTAACTATTTTGTAAGAAGTAAAATACTCAAAATTCATGTAGTTATTAATTTGGATGAGTTAAATTTTCAAAGAAAAATCTACGTAGTTAAAAATTCAAGAGAAATAGCAAGAAGTTAAATGATCCAGTTGATAGTAGCAGAATGTGTGTATGTAGAAAGATTAACTGGTTACTAATTAAGTCAAATGAGATTTGTAAAAGTTAAGATTTTCTGTATTTGTATATTTTTGTCTTTCTAAGAGCCTCTACTTTCCAAAACTTCACCATTGCTTACATGCCCGATCCATGATATCCTTTGCATTCTTCTGTAGAACCACATTTCAGTTGCTTAATTTCTTTTCCTTCATTTTTGATGATATTGTCCCGCATTCACTGCCATATTGAAAAAATGACATCGCATAGCAACCTAGTACACTCTTCTTTTGTTGTAGAATTCAAAACCCAAGAGAAGTCAATGGCAAATCACTCACTTAGAAAGCAGAAGCAAAGTATACCACTATATTTCTTGAGAAATGATGCTATTTTAATGATAACAATAAAAGGATTATGTTAAGAGCCATAATCGACTATGTCATGAAGATAACCATAAAGATGCAATAAATTTTAAAACATTAATTCTGAGAGCCTACTGATGAAATGAATGAATAGATTATAACGTAAAACGAAATCGGATGGAGGTATTTCGTATTAAAATAACGTCATTTTGTACATAAAATAAACACATTAAAATAAACACACCAGCAATGACACATCAAGGACATTTTCTATGTAAAATATAGAAGAGAAAATATAACGTTTGTAAAATGCAAACTATGAATATATGCACAGAGGAAGCGAAATATAAATAAAAAAATGCAAAAGATTCTCTACTTTTATTTTGTCTATTTTCATGTATATTTCCTCTGACAAGCCGCTTTAAATATTTCATTTGATCATTTTCTGAAAAAAGAAACTCAATATTTACAAACGCCGCATGCATCTTGTTTCAAACCTCTAGTGAATAGTTTTTCAACCACGAGGGGGCGCCATGCGTTTGTGTGCCTGTTCTTGTGTACTTTTCAATTTTATTTTTATAGTTTCTACAAAAGTCTTTTTAAAAAAAAGTTGGTGAAATGGCATAAAATCATA
Organism: Ascarosepion bandense; assembly: GCA_037127315.1. Classification (NCBI taxonomy): domain Eukaryota; kingdom Metazoa; phylum Mollusca; class Cephalopoda; order Sepiida; family Sepiidae; genus Ascarosepion; species Ascarosepion bandense. The sequence goes on from JBBBDQ010000303.1 coordinate 4,998,984, forward strand.
ATTTTATCGGAGATACTCGAATTTCTCAAGAGAAAGTATGGGTTGCATGATCTAAGTTTGTTTTTGCTACACCCTTCGTGGAAATATGTTAATATATGCATAAAAAGTCACATTTAATGCATTTTTTCAAAACTGTAAAGTGCATGTCGATATAAATTTAAAGAAAGAGACAAATGTTGACATTTGAATATATTTGAAAGGCATGTATGTGAACACAAAAACTTAGTATAAATATTGTTGGCATGTTTCATAACTTTACATCAAATCATATATCATATTTACCGATAAAATGCAGCCGTAACTTCTACTCCAACAGTTTCTTTCCTCGCACTTCCCGACTGTGGAATTCTCTTCCAAACGATTGCTTCCCCGACGGCTACAATCTCCAGGAGTTTAAATGTAAGGTCAATACACACCTCCTAACACACTAACCTGCTCCCATTCTATCAAGCACTCTTCCCATCTGCCCGACCCTCATCCTCGCTATCCTTACCCATCTGTCACCTTTCTCCTGACATTCCCTATGTCTATCCACTCCTTCTCTTTACCTTCCCCTATGTAGCCCCATGCGCAATAGTGGCAGTGGAATGCCTTGCTTGGGGTGAGATGATTAAAAAAATATATATATAATTGTGATTTTGCGTAGGATTTTGGCGCATTATAATAACTCAAATTTTAAACAACCATACCGCTTCTCCTTTCGAAACTTACGAAGAATATACCGATATGTGTTCATGCTTATTAATCTCGGTTTGTTTTTTACACAAACCCAAAGAATTAAAATTGTAGAAATAAATATTCTAAGTAAATTGATTCAGCTAGATTTGAAAATGATCATAGGAAAAAATTGGCTTGAACACACCCTATTTTCAAAAGTGGCAAGAACAGGTCACAAATTAAAAATTCTCGTAAATTCTAAGATTTTTTTATTAGACTTTTTACAGATCCGTGGTTAGTTGGCTTGTTTAGTAATATTTTAATTGTGTTTGATTCTCCAAAACATATGTAAAAAGAGACAGTTTCTTTATAAATAATATTTTGATTTTTATAACAATTGATTGAATAGGGTGCATTAAATGAATAAAGAGGCCGAAAATACAAAATGTTTTAATGCTAATTTTTAAAAACGAGACCTAAACATTTACACCTTTTGCAGTTTTTGCAAATCACTGGTTGATTTCCTTGATAGAATTTCACAAATGTAAAGCTTTTTAAAGTCACGTGATGATTTCTTTGAAATTTTTTTCATCCTTCTCCCAATGAATAAATTCTTTTTCTGTCTAGATCTTAGTTTATAACACTTGAAATACGGGAGGACAAACTATTTACAAGATTTTAATTTATCTTTCAAGTAAACTTAACAAAAGACGAACAGTAAGAGACATGAGCTGTCAATGCCTATGTTGAGTGAAAGTTGTTAAAATCTCAATCAAACTGCATTATTCTTAACATTGGTTTATTGAACACGGTTTCTTGCAATTTGTACACAATATATCCATAATGATCATGTATCTTATTTAAAATTAATCTTAATGTTTCTATCTTTTCTTTTTTTTTTCCGACATGCATATTTTGCGTGATTATATGCATTTACTTGGGTATATTCTATATCTGTATGAGCATTTACTTTGAATTTATGTATATTCTTTACGTACACATTAATAAACACCTGCCTTGTAACTTTGCGAACCCGGTGCTCTGTAACGTTGCGAACCCGGTACCCCCCGTCACGTTGCGAACCCGGTACCCCCCGTCACGTTGCGAACCCGGTACCCCCCGTCACGTTGCGAAGCCGGTTCCCCGTAAACCTGCAAATACGTTGCCTTGTAACGCTGCAAATACGTCGACTTTAATTTCTGAAATCCGTTGACTCGTAACGTTGCGAACACATTGCAAATACGTTGGTTTTGTATTGTTGCAAAGAGGTTTCCTTTTAATTTTGAAAATGTTACATTGTAACGTTCCCGATACGGTGCCTTATAACGCTGCAAATACATTACCGTTGATTTCTGAAATCCGTTTCCATGTACAGTTGCAAAAACATGGCCTTCGAATGGTGTACATCCAATATCTTATAACTATGCAAGCCGCTTTGGCTTGTAAATTTGCAAATCTATTCCCTTATAACGGCGCAAGAAGATTGTTATCTAATGTTGCAAATCTGTTGCTTTTTAATGTTACAAACTCATTGTCATGGAATGTTGAAAATCCTTTGCCTTTTAAAGTTACAAATACTTTGAATTATGTTTGCAAGCATATAACATACGTCTAATGTTGCAAATCCATTAACTTATAACATGACATACACGTTGACTTATATTGCAAATCCATTGCTTACAAAGTTGCAAACCGTTTACTTTGTATAGTTTCAAATTAATTGCCTTATAACGTTGCATATATTCTGGCTTGTAATGCTGTGAATCTATTACCTTATAACATTAGAAAGAGTTTAGCTCGTGGTGTAAAATAATTCTTATAACATTACAAACACGTTACCTTATAATGCTGCAAATCTATTAAATTATAAGATTGAAAACAAGTTGACTTTTAATGTTAGAAATACTTTTCCTTATAACGTTGCAAACACGTTGCCTTGTATTGTTGCGTATCGGTTGCCTTATAACGAAACCTAAAATGTATCTGTTGATACCTCACAAAGTGCCTACACGTTAACTTGCTACCCTAAACAGTTATGCATCTGATTTTTGTAAAGACCCTGTCTTTAATATTCCTAGTTTTCTAGCCATCAGCCTTACATGAAGTGGCTGTTTGTAGAACCTGTTTAGTTGTCAATGACTCGACTACGAACGAAGTACTATTGTTGAACTTTCTAAGATTATCATAAATATATATTTATTAGCTTACGATTAGTTCTTGCTTTGAATATTACTAAAACACATGGTCTGGTGCTTCTGTTATACAATTTAGAGATTCTTGATAACATTGCTGAATTTTATTTGGATGTTTTTCACTTTCACACCTCCTTAAACTGCACTTCTGTAATTTTTTTTTATAAATACTTTCATGGTTTCATAGGATGTGCGTTGTGGTACAGTGGATATCGGCTCGGAACGAAAAACCGGGGAGCCGAGTTCGAATTCCAATTGAATCCATTGTATTCACTTACGCGCAAATACCCTTAAGAAAGGTATTAATCCGTTTCTTCCTTCCAGTTATGGGTTAAATAGCAAGACAGATTGGGTTCTATAGCCTTGGTCGGCAACCAGTCTACCGCAGAAAACAATGGCAACCTACTACGGAATAATCTTCTGCCAAGTCAGTCATGTCTCTTTCGAGACATGATCGCCCAAGCGTGTATCACGTATGGCACTTAAGTGACTGACTGACTTTCATGGTAATGGCTCTGATAAACTTTGCTCTATGATACATAGACTTAATGAATTTAAGTGCAATACTAGATCAGCAGAATGGTTTCGTCATTTTACAAATTATTAGATTTAGTCTAGTTCTATCTTTAAAAACTTAAATGTAATGTCAATCGTTCTTTTTTGTCTTCTAGATTCATGTTTCTTTTCTTTTATGCAAATATAGTATTTATTTGGCATATGATTAAATACTCAGTAACTCCGTGTATGTTGGTGGTCTTGTCTTGCTTTGTGAGAATTTATTAGAACAACAAAAGATGTTAAAAACTGAAAGTGACAAGATTTTTAAAAAAAATCGAACATTGCAAAGAGCTTAAACGAATAAGAAAATATGGAGCGTCACGATCGGGTACATCCTTAGCATCGCATCGCTGTAAGTAGTAGAAAAATGAAAATTCGTATGCTCTTCTCAAATGTCCTTTGCTAAAAATCATTACTAAACTTTACATTCACTAAATTCTCCAGAAATTAGATATCATGATCCATCCTTAATTTACGAACCCATCACGTTGAAATCCCTGTTCCCGATCGCTCATGAAAGCTGGTCAGCACCTAAACGAGTGATCGTTTGGGAATACCAGATGCTGTAAGCTGGTGGTGGGATGGGTAATTGTGAAAATTGTTAACCGAAGAGCCGAGTTTCAATTCCCGTTGGATTTGCTATATTCACTTTCACGCAAATACACTAAAAAAAGATATGAACCGTCCTCTCCTTACCCAGATATGGGTTAATAGATATAAATTTTAGGACTAAAATATTATTTTAACAAAATATTCTTCCACTTTAAAAATGTTTTAACTAACTTTCAAAGGGTTGATAAGCCGTTGAAAACGATTAATCAATCTATTGACTTAAGTTATTCTTATATTTTTATCTCAATTTCAATCCAATTTCCAATTTCAAAATTTTATCAACGTCTTCTTTAATCAAATCATCTTTTTTCGTATTTTCAGGCTTTAAGTGACCTTCATAGATTGTTAAGCTGTAAAAAAGAAATAAGCATGAATTTGTGAGAGCTGTGAACGTTAGATGTATTTTTGACCAAGAAAGTATTTAATGTGTAAACTATATTTACTTGACAAGGTTTATACATATGGGATTATTAATTTTCATAGCCCAATTAATGTTTGATGAATATTTAAAACTTCCTTCTTTGATTTTAAACCTATTTGTATATTTGAAAAAGGTTTGACTCTATTTCTTAGAGAAAACTAATTTATATCATATGATAACTTTGCATAATCCATACATGGGTTTTATGCACGTTTCCTTAAGTGCAAATGGATCTAGTTATAAGATGCTTGTCCGAAATGTTCGACTGATGTCAGCATTGCAAGTGCGGTGTTCATTCTGGCTCTTGACATGCGATTTCAACGCTGAAGTATTGCAAACAGGATAAGCCAGGTTTCATGGCTATATGGTCGGCTTTGGCCTTTGATCAATACTTACGCTCAATCTGCAGACTGAAGAAGTTAGAATATTCCAAGTTATATGGTGTTCTCAGAAAGGTCAATGTTTTTCAGTTGAACCTGAATTGGTAATGTAATGATTTTGTCCACGGTCGTATGCTCTCTTTCTCTCTCTCTCTCTCCAGCTTTCACTCTCTCTCTCTCTCTCTGCATGCAGATACAAGCATATGGATGCGTGACCAAATGGTTAGAACGTTCAATTTCTGACCATGAAGCCCAAGTTCAAATATCACCATGGTCGAGTTGTCAAGAAGGTGACTTCTTGATAGTATCGCTCTGCAGGAGGTGATCCAAGCAGGCATCACATTTGAAAAGGTTAACCTTGTGAGTGACATTAGATAGACAAAAACCTTTAGAAGTCGTCGATGGCTGTGCCTGCACGAAATCAAAATCATCGGTTTGAGCTTTCTGGCCTGGTTCAGACTGTTGTTCACGATAAATAAGGCACTCTCTCTCGGAAACTCTAACTATGGTCAGCATAGTTGTATTATAAACCACAGTTAGGTACTGTGGGTGTTGAACAAACAGAAATTTATCTGAGAAAAAATTAGCTTGCCGCTTTAGTAGAGAGGCACCCTTAGATACGATTGGCCAGCCATTACCATTATTGTTCATATATATATATATATATTGTTAAATATAAGAGACAATGAATGTCTATTTAGATTAATGGGCTGTTCTAAACATCGTATTTTGGCTTTAATTTCAGGTGAAAATAATGAAAAAATTCTCCAACATTTGGGTAATCTTTTATTAAGTTGGTTCTAAGCTTTCACTTCACATAAGCCATCTTCAGAGAGGTTACAGGGATGTTAACATTAAAACATCCACCATCAAAAACGATTTGAACTTGTGTTGACATGAAAATTTGCCAAGCAACGACAACAGTCACCAAATAGCAAACTCAGCTCGTAAATTTGTAAAGCGGTTCTATGACGTCCCACCGAGCGAGAGCCCGAAATTTTGACAGAACCATACATTTAAATGCAATGTATGTGTTTAAAAAATTATCTGCTGCATCGATATACTAATATATATATATATATATATATATATATGTATTATGTGTGTGTGTTTGTTAATGGCTTTTTGTAATCCCATGCACATGTAACGTAAATAGAATAACATATATTGTTCCTTATTGAAAAGGGCATTAATTTGTTTTAGTTCTTGAAAAAGATCAACCCTAGACCGAAAACTAAATTTTATCATACGCAATAAGGGCAAGAAAATCAAAATATTTTAAAATCTTTATTTTTTTTTAATCTTCTAATGATGTAATTGGATGGAACTTACGCATTTTAACGCATTTAACAGTTTATATCTACAGCATAACATACAAACTTTACAAAGTTTCATAAATTTCTAGAAGGTTCCTGGAAATTCTAGAAGTTTCCATCAAATTTTAGAATGTCATAATAATAATATATTCATATACGATTTAAAAAATTTTCTTGGAGGTGACATTCTTTTAATTTACAAAAAGTCGTAACCTTGGCACATACTATATATATATATATATATATATATATATATGGTGGAAAATGTATACTGTGTTTATGGTTAAAACAGCTAAATGTCAGGAACATAGAATGCATAAGTAGACTCTGAGAACAATTCCGAGTTGCGACTGTCTGTTGTATCAGTGATAACAATATTCAGATGGCCTGAAGATTGTGTTCTAGCATGGAACAAACCGTTACCATTTTGCAATGTCCTCTGTATCTATTTTAAACACACATTAATTTGTGCTTACATATATTTGAGCAGAAAGGTTCATATTAACAATGGGAATTCGTAGATATTACTAAAGGAAATGTGCTCTTTGCATGATCTGAAGCCCTGTAGCCTTTTGTAGGAGAAAAAAATCCTCACATCTGACACATTTTAGCTCGCGCGGTCGCAGAGAGCGTCATAACGGAGGAAGGCTAACTGAGAAATGAAGGATGCGTTTTCTTTCTTTGCAATATCACGAAATCTGATCTCTGCTCATTTCCAAAAAGGGTTCGTGAAGGCACATTTTCTCTTTTAAGTGACTTAAAAGTGCATGTAATTGTCACTATTTTAAAATTTGTGCTTCTACATAAACATGACTTCCGAACAAAATAACGTTTGTAGCAGAAGAGAATACTAGGTAAAAAATCCTTAGATTTCTTATATATATATATATATATATATATATATATACAGTTGAATTCGTGTGAGTTTGTGACCCTGGGTTTCATGCTTTTGCGATCATCAAATAAACTCTACTTTTCTGACGAACGCAAAAGCGTGAAACCCGGTATCACAAACCCACATCAATTCAACTGAACATGTTAGATCTACCACCAATATTGAGCGTTTTCAAATAAGTACCACGCATATATAATATACAAATAATATAATATATATATCAAATTGCATATATATATATATATATATATATATATATATATATATACAATTAGGGATTCAATATGGTTTGATGGTCAGAAAGTCGCAGTAGACGAATTCTAACTGAGAAGCGAGTTCTATCCTCAATGGTTGTCACATACTGCGGCCTTCTGTCACATATAATTTGTTTGACAAAGTACTGTAAATAATAATCGGTATATAGAGAAAAAACTTTGTGTAAATCTATGGAATTGTTTGAATATCAGATTAAGACTCAACGATTATTTATTCTGTCAAATTAATTTCGATCAAAAATTTTCAGATCGGCATTTTACTGACTTTATTAAACCTCACTGATTCGCATTCATTTTATATCTAGAAGCTTAGCTTGGAAGATGCTATAAAATTTTTATTTGGATGCAGCCAAAATTATAAATTTAAAATCTATTTGTTCCACAAATTAAATCAACCACGCCAGGTGTGGCATTATTGATGTCACATGATTAATGAGCAGCCTTCTTCTTTATCTGATCCGTCGTTTCAGCGATCATGGACTTCCACTTGTCCCTCTCAACATTTTCTTCTTGGTATCTCTCACAAATTCTGCTCCGCGATCCAGCAGCTCAAGCCCATCAATTGTGTCTTGCGCTGCATTACCTGTCCATTGATTTATTCGTCCTGAGAGTATTCTCAGAACCCTCCTTCCTTATTACATGTTCCAAAAACCCCCGGTACTTTTTCCTGATTCTAAATTTGTTCCAGTTTCGTTTGCATTCTTTCCAAAAACCCTGTCTTTGTTTACATGTTTTGGTATCATCAGCATCCTTCTTTAGAACCACGTTTCTATTGATTCAATCTCTCCTTCCTCTCTGAGCAGATCGTTCCGCATTCGGTGTCATATAGACAGACAGATATCACATAACAGTCCAGTATTCTTCCGACGAATCTTTCCGTCACTCAATACTATGCTTAACTTTTGAGATTGGTCCTTGGTCATGCTAATGCGTCTTCGGGTTTCAGTGTACCTCTTTTCATCCTCTGTCATTACAATTCCCAGAGATTTGAATCTCTGAACAGGTTTAATTCTATTTCCCCCCAATGTGTAATTGGAATTTTGTCGATAAACATGCATTCAGTTTTCTTCAAGTTTACATTTATTACTTCTTTCTCACTTTTCCTTTTGCCTTCTGTACGATGTTCTGTATTTTATTTCTGTGTCTGCTATCAGCATTGTGTCATCCGTGTATCTTATATTGTTGAGATTATTGCCGCCAATGACAAATCCTGGCACGACGTGTATCTCTCTCTCTCAACTGTTTTGTTGCATAGGTTAAACAGAGAAGATACATCCTTGTCTTCCTTTTCTAATTTTTTTTATATATGTTAAATTGATTTCCTATCCACATGCCGGCGGTTTGCTGTCAGAACAGTTTCCTGGTTATACTAACGTCTTTCCCGAATATGCCGAGGTTGTCAATCTCTAATAAAGTCTTTTCACGTTCAGAAAAACAACCAAGCACTGTCACAGTTGCATGACTGTTAAACAAAATGTTCGGAGTATAAAAGGAATATCTTTTAATGGTTAAAAAAAAAGATTTCATTAAATTAAATTTAAAGATATTTTTTACAAATTTCAACCAAAAATATAGATATGAATGGCGAATCTTTCCTACATAGAAGCGTCTAATTATACCATTATTATTTAAGCATAACCGTTTAAAAATATTAAATAATTTACTTGGATTTTGATAAATAATCCCACAGTCAATTAATCATCGTACCAGTCGAAAATGAAAATCCATATACGGTTTACTCTGTTAATCTTCATGGTATTTTGGCGGTGGGTGGGTTATTGTTTTATACCTAGATTCCATAGTGTGTTAAATGTGACGAAATATTCCCTAACTACGGTTTGATGCACAAATGTTCTTATGTGCTCTGGTATTTGAAAATCTTACAATGACAAATGTCGTTCGTTCTGCTCCAAATTCATGTGAAGCAACGTTAGTTCTGTTACGGCAATGTTTGAATTAATGCTACTCAACCCTCTTAGCTGCACAGATAATCCACCGATCAGTCTAATACGGTTCCTTTTGATCCTACTAAATCCACAGAAATTGGCATTCATCTACCTTCAGATGCTGCTTCGAACAACGGAACCCCTTTCTAAAAGCTTCCAAATTTTCTCCTTTCAAAGATTATTTTCTCCTCGAAGGGATTTTCTACAAATATTCTTACTGAGCCGGGTAAGAGAAGGAAATATCTCATGAATAGGCGGGTAACGGCGTGGCCGGTAAAAGGTTAATCTCAAACTGCAGAAATACATAGATGACACAGCATCAGTGGGGAACATTCAAAATAACCAATAATTATTTGTAATTTTAGTATCAGAAATTTGCTGTAAAAAATATGCCTCAAGGTTCGAGCTCAGTCCAAGTTATTTTGTAAATAAGAGCAACATAAAATTTTAGAAGTTTGTAAATATAATTCTCAAATATATTTTCAAATTGTAGCAGGTAAAATTTAAATAATTTAATTTCTGTAATGAGAAGTTATAAATTGTTACATTTATTTTTATAAAGACTCGCTTCACAAAGGATCAGGGCGCATTATGTTTCAGGATCGAAACTAGTTAGTTTCGTTTACTTTATTTATATTCGAACTATTGTCCTCATATTTGCTTTTGTTATCACAACGTTTCAGCCGATGCTCTATCCATCCTTCATCGTATGTCGATCTGAGTAATCTACAAGGAATCTGGAATTAAACTTTCATTAAATCTACAATATTAAACGCTTCTCGTTCAACTAACCATGTCTAGCGATATCGCTTTTAGTTCTTTATTTAGTCCTATTCAGTTATTACGCAGCCTGTTTACTCTAAATCCATGCAAACATAGCCCATCTCAGGGATAGAACTCTCAAAACACGGAACGACTCTTTAATCTAATAGCTATAAGTGTCCAGTACTAAATAAAATAACTAGACGAGATATCCCTTGACACTAAACGATAGCAACACAAAACATTGTTACTAATACACCATAAGTCAGTTAATTGCCATACGTGATATAAGATTTGGGCGATCATATCTGGAAAGAGACATGACTGACTGTTCAGAAGACTATCCCGCAGTAGTTTGCCATTGCTTTCTGTGGTAGACTGCTTTCCAGCCAAGGCTATAGAAGCCTATCTGTCTTATTATTTAACCCATAACTAGAGGAAAAAGACAGATCAATATCTTTCTCAAGATTATTTGTGCATAAGTGAATGCAAGGGATTCAACTGGAATTCGAACTCGATACCCCGATTTGTCGTTCCGAGTCAATATCCACTGCGCCACAACGCACATTTACATAAACTACTTAGGTGGGTTATTCGGTATTTTCCTTTGCTTCTTATAGATTCAGTCAGCCCTCTCAACGTTAAATTCGCTAGACAGTTTGTCTTCATTAGATGTATCATATATTTCATTTATATGATATTTGTATATCTAAATATTATATTCTGCCGCTTGATTTTTGACAAATAACGAGGAACACATATATATATAAATATAATCGTATGTTTTCATTCGTCGTCGGTGACATTTGTGGGGAGCAGGAGGGTAACTGGATAGTCGTGCGCATCTAGAGTCGGAAGCCAGCAGAAGTCCTCTGTTTCTTCTACCAAAAATACTAGACTTCATAATCTTCAACTTCCCACGCATTTTTGATTTTTCAGATTGTTGCTTTGTTGATTTTATCTTCAGCCAGGTGTATCTGTCAATCAAACCCAGTGTTTCAATGCTTTTCAAGCCGGTTGTCGCTTATTTTTTGCACTTTAACATCATCTACGTCCGGATATATCTGTCAAACCACATTCTTCCCGGGCTATTGTGTTTCACGCCGGTTGTCACTTTTGTTAAGCTTACCTACGGCCGGATTTACCCGTCAATTACTTCCACTGTTCAAGGTAATATATTACAACAATGTATTTTTTTTACTTTGCTTTAAACTTTCTCTTTGCTCATCTGTTCAGTCCATTCTATTCTAGACACCCGTCAGAATGAAGACACTTCTGTTACTTCTAGTCTTCTCTTCATCAGTGAAAATATGTATTAGCAGCTCCACATTTAATTTTATTTTATAATGAAATTATCATATCTCTTAATACATTATTTTCTTGAAGAATGCTCTCACTTTTCTAATTTAATCCGGCAGGAGATGGAATTTTTGAGGGGAATAAGTTGTACGAAGATTTTATGGTTTAAGCTTTCACCCATCTTGATAGCAACGGTAAGCTTACTTTCTGTACAGGAAAAACAGTATTCACATGTGGAACCGTTAGTAATATCGTCTGTTAAACTTTATTTATCTATATTTTTTTGTCGAGAATATATGCTTGCCCAGACCATTTACAGAATTGGGTGTTGTGTTTAAAACTAGATATATACTTCCATCTATCCGTAAATACATTCTATCCACCTATTAATTCTGTCATTTCCTTATCTTAAATGTATTTGTGGAGTCGCGTCAGTGTTTGGATGTTAGGACCAAACAACATGTACCAGCAAAATCATTCAAAACACTTACGTGTCCTCTATTACGGATCATCTGATAAATGATCAAATTTGTGCTTTGGATTTTAATGTGGACTGGTTCACTGACTGACCAGAACACACTCGTTGTACTATAACATGTGCTATCCATTTTGTTGCTGTCTTATAGAACGTCTTCATTTAATATGGGGTTTCTTATTTGTTTGTGTTTCTGTAGGGCCATTTTATCAGATCCGATGTGGAGTTGTTTTCTTCGAAACCTAAAATCAAGTGTATTTGACTTGAAAACATTCTGAATGATTATTCTGCAAAGAGTGTGTGCGTGGAAACAAAGGGAACATCTTAAAAGTAACAATCGACTTTAGTCCTAGCCTTTATTATCACGTGACAACTATGTTATAGTGATAGTATTGTGAATGGAAGTTACTTTTCTTAGACAAATGAGTTTGGGTAGACAAACTGTGACATAAAATAAACATATTTTAATACCTGAGTAAACGAAACATAAATAATATCAAAGGGGCGAATGAAGGCGTGTTTAAGGATATGTTTTCGTTCTTACTTATGTATACGAATATTTGTGAAAAACTTATATTTTGAGAAGAGGTCTTTTTTCAGTTTTATATGATTATTAGATATTTCCGTGCATATTCAAATAGAATTAAGACATTTTACGTTGCTTTTTTTAATTAGGCATATGATTGTAGACTGAATAAGAATCCCAAAGAAAGAACAAGACACGTCCTTTCTCTAATGCATGCCTGTGTCTATATTTCAATTGAATGAAAACAAAAAAATTATGACTAGAAAAAATTCTCTTTATTAAAAAATAGTTTAACATCTCATAATTCTCTAAATTATTAAGGTTCACTATTTTGTCACCAACTTATAATAAAAATATTTTTGATGTTGTTTAACTAAGAAGTTGTTTAGATAAAGGGGAGAAAAATAATATTACCGCGTGTTATATCAAACACATTTAAATTGTTTATGCACACGCGCGATTGTGTGTGCTTGTTTGTACAATATTTAATGAAGCAAGCAGATTTAATCTATTCACCCACTTCACAGATATGGGCATGTTCATTAAATAGGCTCATCTAGGGTCAGGCGTAGACAATGTGCAATGAACTGAGAATTGTTTTCTTCTTTTTTTAATCATATACTCTGCTTTTCCTTCTCCTCCTGCTTTTCCTCCTGTTAGCGTCCTTCGCTTATTCGCCTCCTATTCTCCTTCTTCTCCTCTTCTCCTCCCCCTCCTCCTCCTCCTATTCTCCTGTTCCCGTGTTCTCCTCCTCCTCTTATTTTCCTGTTCTCCTCCTCCTCCTCTTATTTTCCTGTTCTCCTCCTCCTCCTCTTATTTTCCTGTTCTCCTCCTCCTCCTCTTATTTTCCTGTTCTCCTCCTCCTCCTCTTATTTTCCTGTTCTCCTCCTCTTATTTTCCTCCTCCTCCTCTTATTTTCCTCCTCCTCCTCCTTTTCCTCCTCCTCCTCTTCTTTTCCTCTCCTCCTCTTCTTTTCCTCTCCTCCTCTTCTTTTCCTCTCCTCCTCTTCTTTTCCTCTCCTCCTCCTCCTCTTATTTCCCTCTCCTCCTCTTTTCCACTCCTCCTCCTGTCCTCCTCCTCTTATTCTCCTGTCCTCATCTTCCCCCCACTGTTCTCCTGTTCTCCTCCTCCTATTCTCCTGTTCTCATCATTATCCTTCTTTTACTCTAATCTTCTCTACCTTTTTTTCTTATCTCCTCCTCCGGGTGAAATACATTTTTTCTTTTATCACTGAACTTTTCCCGCACAACAATTCTTTAAAAAAAATTAATTGGGGGAAAAACAACTGTATAAAATAATCATAAACGATGAAATTGAAAAATTCCATCGGGGTAAACAAGGAGAAAGGGTTAAAATTAAAATAAAACCATCTTTAGAATAAAAAACAAAGAAAAAAACCCAAATCGATGCACATAATTTTCTAGTAGATACAAATATAAAAACTGGTACACACGACCCATCATGATACACATGATACACAGCAAACTAATAAATTTCTCCTTTCTGAAAAAAAAGTTGGACGAAAAATGTTCTATTTGTGAGGGTGGGTGGTAGGAGCGAGTGTTGGGCGCAAGAGCAAAAGGCTGGATGATCTCTACAAAAGTGTAAGGGAGAATTGCAGGAGCAGAAAAGTGGTTCATGATCGCCTACGTCCTGATGAGACACGACAAGCAAAAAGGAAATAAAAAGTGAAAAGAATACGTTCCGTCATTTTTTGAACAATACAAATTCTGTAGTTGAACATTTTTGTGTGCGTATATGCATGCGTGTGTACATATATTGTTCGTCTAGTATATAAGTATTAGGTACGATTATTTTACGTAAGAACATAAGTACATTGACAGATTCTTTGTGTAAGCAGTTAGTATGTACTGTTGTTATCAGCAATCTACGGCGAAATTTAGCGTGGTTCAGACAGACAAGATCAAGAATATTCAGAAAATAATACATATAACAGAATGCGGTCCACACATTATTGATATATAAAAATACATAAATGACAATGTACTGATGATAGGTTTTAAGCAAATGATCGATGTATTCTATACAAAAATATAAGCAATACTTTAAATTACAATTCGAATGCAGATAGATTTGCTAAAAAAAAAGCGATCAGTACGGAAATTATCAACCTGGTATCTTGATTGAACTGAGATTTTCATTGACGTCAAGTCGAAGATGAATTTTTCATATTATGAATTGTGCTCTTTCGTTCAGATTTTTAAGTACATTGAGAAAACAGCTATTTAATGCTCTCTCGTTCTCTCTCTCTTTATATATATATATAATGGCGTTAAAGACAAAATTTTATTAAGATCGGTCATGCCAAATATGAAAACAAAAACACCAGTCGACGAGGTTGTTCCCCACTCATCAGAACTGTAAACAGAGAAATATAAAAAAATAATTGTGTTATGGGTAACATGAATAAACGGGAGGGGAAAATTTCATTTTTGCTAAGAGTCATTATATCTTAAGATGCTAGAGATCCAGCAGAGCAAGCCTAAGTAAACACTCATTTTGTTTACAAAGAGAGGGCTGCCTAGACCTGATAAACAGTCTCCAACACCTTCAAATAGTACAACGAGTGTGTTCTGGTCAATCAGTGAACCAGTCCACATTAAAATCCAAAGCACAAATTTGATCATTTATCAGATGATCCGTAATAGAGGACACGTCAGTGTTTTGAATGATTTTGCTGGTACATGTTGTTTGGTCCTAACATCCAAACACTGACGCGACTCCACAAATACATTTAAGATAAGGAAATGACAGAATTAATATGATAGGTGGGTAGAATGTATTTACGGATAGATGGAAGTATATATCTAGTTTTAAACACAACACCCATATTAGCTGCAAAATACCTCATGTGAACTTAATGAAATCCACTTAGCAATAGGCTCACCGACCCTATCCAACCACGTTATTCGAAGATAGACTGGACAACTATTGCTGGTTTAATTTTAAACCCAGAAATCTTATCTCGAATAAGCAATTGAAAATATCCGAAGGATAACCATTGTTCACAAAGATAATAGTTATACAAATAATTTCATATATATATACTGAGAGAGGTATAGGTTAAAAATTTAATAAAATTCTGTAACCGAAAAAACACTATTAAAAAGGACTCAATACAAAGTAAAACGAATAAGGTTTTTTAGAAGTGATTAAAATACATATTATACTATCACTACAAAAGTAGCTGTCATTTGATAAGACACGGGTAGTGTCAAAACAAAATAGCTACTTTTGTAGCAATATTATAACATATTTATCTTATAAATTATATATATATATATATATATATATATATATATATATTATAATTTAGAACATGTACAAATTATCATCTACTACAAAGTGTAAATGACCATACCTTATCTTCTACAGTTAAATCTGTCACTAAAATTTTCAACATGTCCATTAATCTCCTCTTCCTCTTTTTCCTTTTGTTTAAATTCTAACTTCCAACTCTGATTTCCCATTTTCTAAACCTCACACTTCACACTAACTGGTGAGACAATGACCTTTCATTGTCAAAACAAAATGTACACTTTGTAGTGGATCATTTGTACATGTTCTAAACTATAATTTATAATGCATATTAATAGCTCTATTTTTATATTGAGCACTGTTTTAAATTAATCTTTTGAACATTAATATTTTCTTCGTTACTTATTCACTTGTGTATATATATATATATATATATATATATATATTCATTAGTATATGGTTGGTTCGGATGAAATAAAATTCCGAAATAAAAATCAATATACTTAAGAGTGTTCAGTACATATTTAGGAGAAAATACTTTGAAAATATGTTGAGGAAGTACTTTTTAAACCCTAATAGCTTTACTACCACGTATAAACAAATGATTACATTACTTCTGCATCTTCCATATATCTATAGCCATGAATTCAAAATATGTCTATCAATGGATATAACTAAATAATTTAAATATACTTCCATGTATTCATAACAACATAATTTTGTTTTCTCTATATGAACTACGTTCTACATTATTATATATTTATTATATACTGTTATATTATTCATATTTCTTTATTATAATATTGTTATGATATGGTACCTTATATATAATTAATTTTATTATGTATGTTTTAATATTTCTGTATATTATATTACTTAATTATGATTTTGTAATAATTTTAATATATGCATATTTCATTGAAAGATCTTCTATGTGCCCTGTCCCTTCAGGACGTAGGCGATCATGGCTCTCCACGTCCCCCTATCCCTTGTGTCTCTTAGAATGTTTGCTCCTATTACTCCTGGCAACCACCGTTCCGTCATCCACCTGATCAGGCCCTGAAAATATGTTATCCGCTGCCTTCCTCTGTCTCTCTTTTCTTCTATCTGGCCAGTCAGTATCAGGTTCTCCAGGCTCTCCTTGCTCATTGAGTGTCCCAGGAACTTCAGTTGTCTCTTCCTGATGCTCAGTATTAATTTCCTTTTTGCTGCCATTCTTTCCAACACCTCATCGTTGCTTGCATGCTCAGTCCACGATATCCGCAGCATCCTTCTGTAGAACCTGATTTCCGCTGCTTCCAGTTTTGTCCTCATTTTCGATGATATTGTCCAGCATTCACTGCCGTATTGAAGAACTGTCATCACATAGCAATCCAGCACACTTTTCTTTGTTTCTAATGCAGGGGAATAGGCATGGCAAAGGACGCGTTCCAGAAGCTGAGTAAAGTACTAACACACAGGAAAATTTCACTAGAAACATTGAAAGATACCCTCCTTTAAAAACATATTTCTATCTTAAACACGTATTCATACATGATTCTTTCAGTTTATTTAAAAAAGAAATGCGTTCCATCACTTCACATTTGTATACATTAGTGCACTACAATCTTGAACAGAAATGTATTTCATTTTGCCATTCACAAATATACTAACGTTAGCGACTTATAAACACACGTAATTGTCTATAGTTTATATATGCTTGACACATACATTATTTTCACATACATATACTTTCATTTATAATAATATCTTGTTTTTATTACACGTGGTACACACACTTTAACAGACACAAATTATTCCTCTACGTTTAAAATATTCATTCATTGATTTATTACACTTGACATGTATCTGACACATAAAATCAATACTCAATCAACCTACTTTCGTGAACTTTAAAACAAATTTTGAAAAATGATCCTTCTTTAAAAAATCTTTGAAGAAGAGGCTTATTAAATTGTTGAAACATGTTAGATAAAATACATCTTTTTATCTGTTTTTTTAATTATTCTATTCATCTTGTCATGCACTATAATATTAATAATGTTTATATATATATATATATATATATATATACAAAT
This sequence comes from Ascarosepion bandense, assembly GCA_037127315.1. NCBI lineage: Eukaryota > Metazoa > Mollusca > Cephalopoda > Sepiida > Sepiidae > Ascarosepion > Ascarosepion bandense. The sequence continues at coordinate 5,016,655 of JBBBDQ010000303.1, forward strand.
TTAAACATTATTATAGTACATGACTGATGTTTGAAATAGACTACCCATTTTCTTTTACGTATTAAACAGTGTTTTATAAATCTATTAAAAAACATTATTATAGAAAATTAATTCTAGTTGGTGGGTTTGTTTGATTCTTCGGATCATTGTCGTATTGGAAGATAAAGCTTCAACTTAAAGCTAACTTTCGAACTAAGAAAAATACATTTTCATTTAGAATTCTTCTGTAAATTTCAGTCCATTATGACATAAATGCATACAAAGTTGTTTGTTTTATCTGCAGAAAGGGCATCCAAATTCATATTGCTTCCTCCTACATTTTAACTGTTAGCACCAAAATGTTATCTTTAAAAACTGCATTAGGAGCTCGCCAAACATAGCTTCTATATTTCCTCCCAAAAAGCTCTATTTTGATCGCATAAAACATTTTGTCAGGTCTTTTTTTGTTAATATGAGCTTTGGCCTATTAGAACCTAGATTGTTTATGCTCTTTTCGTAGACAGTGCTGTTTGTTTTTTCCCCTCTAGGCATTCAACTATGAAGACCAGTATCGTTAAGAATTCGTCGTAAACATATGTTCATTGATTCCAATATTGACCAGTGATCTGGAGGTCACAGAAGTATTCACCTGGGCTTGCCGGACTAGATGTCTACGTGCTTTTTGCAATTATTTTTCTGGACGGCCAGTTCTTGAGTGTGATGCTGTCATAACAAATACCTTCCATTTATAAATAATTTGTCACATGTTAGAGATGTGCATTCCAAACCGTTTTGATAGCTATTTGTAGCCTTCTTCACCATTACAGACTTCCACTATGCGAGTTTTAAAGCTTCAGGAAGTTCTTTTGATCTTGGAAGAAACTTTTTTGTAAATTCCTACTCTAGCTGCACCTGTTTGTATACACAATGAGTCATATTGTTTGTTTGCAGTATACACAGTTTACCAAAAAATGAATTTCTTATTTTGATATTTATGTGTGCACAAAAGATTATTTGTACTGGCAAATTATTTGTTCATTATTTCGTCACTGCCATCCATGTAAAATAAAAATACAGCTTTTAAATGTGAAAGTTCTCTTACTTTTTCACATCTTAATTTTTAATTTAAGGTTAATAAATCATTTTAACTGTCTGTAAATCACTTAATGTGCGTTGTGCTGCAGTGGATATCGGCTCAGGACTGCAAATCGGGGAGCCGAGTTCGAATTCCAGTTGAATTCCTTGCATTCACTTACGCATAAATACCCTTGGGAAAGATATTAATCCGTCTCTTCCCTAATGTTATGGGTTAAATAATAGGACATATTAGGTTCTATGCACTTGCAACCAGTCTACCGCAGAAAGTAATGGCAACCTACTGCGAGATAATATTCTGCCCAGTCAGTCATGTCCTGAATGAAACATGATCACTCAAAGCTCGTATCACGTACGGCACTTAACTCTTTCAATAAATGCCTTTATTAAAGAATATACAGTTTAAGGTTTGTTGATTATCAGGAAGAAAGAGACAAAATTTTTGTATTATCTTAGGGTTTCATTTACTTTTGAGAAACACTATATATATATATATATATCGTGCAGCAGAAATACTTCCCACATAAACATTCCGGTATTGGCTCCTTCATAATGATAAAAAATTAGCTAGATAAAGATGTTATGGATTGCCATGTAATGTTCTTATGAAGTAGGTAATACTGGGAGGTATATTTCTACCTCACCCTGTATAAAGCCAAATATATATCACGTAAAGTAAATATTTGTAAAATATCTGGGCTTATCGGCTATTGTGTATATATATATATATATATATATATACACACACACACACACATATATATATAAAAATATATATTATTTTGATATATAAAACTGTTTCTTAACAAAATGTATGAAAAAAATATTACACGCATTTTTAAGCATTGCACAAAAATCTAGAAAAATATTTTTTTAGCATTTGCAAAGGATTTTTCTATCTCATCTATGAAAATGTTTCAAACGAATGTTGATTATTACCTGAGATAGATCTTTCAGATTGAAAGCGTGTATATTCATGCTCAGTAACGATTTATTTTCTTAAAGTATTGCTGACCCACTATTCCATGAAATTTCTAGACAGTTCACCCGTTGAAAAGTTTAACAGATTAGATACAATCACGTAACGAATTGAACCGACTCATTCGATTTTTCTAGAAAATTAATCTAAAAATTGTTTATATTTTCGCATTTTTGCACACGTTTGAAATTATATAAACACACAAGATTTCCAAATTTTATTCAACACTGTTCGCTAGTTTAAAAAGAATTTCACATATGGCTAGATATTCATGAAAACATTTCATGGTCACTTGAAGTGTGGATGCTAAATTAAACACAAATTCTATGTACTGTGTCCCTGCAGAACATAGACTATCATGGCCTTCCGCATCTTCTTATACCTTGTCAAAATTAATACCACTTCTTCTGTTATCCAACTAAATCCCTGATCCACTGTCCATTTGTTAAAGTCTAAGTATGTCATGTGATGCATTTCCTTGTTTTTTTCTTTCCCTCTATCCGTCACGTGAGCATCAGGTTCTGTAAACTGTCCTTCCTCATACATGTCCAAAAATTTCAGCTGTATTTTTTCTCGTGTCCATCTTCTCCAGATCCTCACTAGTGTTGTTTCCGTTCATTCTATTCTCAGCATCACTCTGTAGATTCACATTCCTGTTGCATCAAGTCTTCTTTTTTAATCTTTGATGAAATTTTCCATCATTCGTTATTGATTCTGAGTTACATATTGTACCTACCTGTAACTGTTTCGGGTTGAGCCGGCTTACTCCCAAGCGATGGAGAAAGATTTGTTGTGATTTGTTTAAGGACAGGGTCCCAAGTCCTCATATAGACCTCAGGCATTTTAATTATTCCGCAACAGGTTGCCAATACATGCTGCGGTAAACTGGTTGCCAGCCAAGGCGATAGAATCCAATCTGTACTGTTACTTAACCCATAACATTCATCCGTCAAGAAACGCTCACAGCACCTGGTATTCCAAAGCTGTCATCCATCTAAGTACTGACCAGGCTGACCGTTGCTTATCTTCGGTGATCGAACGAGAACCGGTATATTCAACGTGATATGACGTATTATTCACATATTACTTTTAATCAGAGTAAACATATGAATGCTATATATCTGTGTGATCACATTGTGCATAGATCAAACGCTATTTTACTCCTGTCTCTCCATCCACTAGTTAGATACGGTTATGTTCACTTAATATTTGCAAAACAAACAAACATGCACGCATACACATAATACAGCAGACAAGTCTTTTTCATAGTATTGCAGATCCTTAGTGCAACTACATTCTCAGTGTAGCTTCAAGCTGAGATCGAAATCTTACTAATTTACTAAATTGTCATTAGACGAACATCTTACCATACTGTTATGCGTTATCCCACTCTTTTACAGTGAAACCAATGAAATGCAACCGCAATTTCTACTCCAACAGTTTCCTTTCTCGCGCTTCCCGACTGTGTAATTCTCTGCCACATGATTGCTTCCCGAACGGCTACAATCTCCAGGAGTTTAAATGTAAGGTCAATAGACACCTCCTAACACACTAACTCGCCTCCATTCTTTCAAACACTCTTCCCATCTACCCAGCCTCCGTATCCTTACCCATCTATCACCCTCCTTTTGACATTTCCTACATCTAAACACTCTCTCTCTCTTTACCTTCCCCTACGTAGCCCCATGCGCAATAGTGAAATGATTAAAAACACGGCAGATAGGCAGTATTTCACAGCGGGATGTAAACAGTTCCCGATGATATAGAGCATTCAATTCGATAGCATAACGTTAACACAAAAGCGTTCAATCTAGTTGTCAAAGAATGCAGCTTAAATCCATAAGCAGTTACCGTTTAACATGAAACAATCACTCTCTCTAAAGTGTTCTATTGATTAGCGAGAGAAAAAAAACTCCGGAGAACTCTCAGACCCCGCAAATTACCGCCCTATCAGCCTTCTTCCGACCTTTGGCAAAGTGTTCGAGGCCATTATCAACGCCGAGCTCGTTCAGCACATCACAGAACACAGGCTCCTCTCGGACAAGCAGTATGGTTTCCGCTTCACCAGGTCTACTGCCGATATGCTAACGACCATCACCGAGTATATATGCCAGGAACTCGACAGGAATGGGGAAGCCCGAGCCGTCGCCTTGGATATCTCTAAAGCGTTCGACAGATTTTGGCATGCTGGCCTTCTATGCAAACTGCGGAGCTATGGTATAGCTGAACAATTGTTTGAACTAATCCAGTCATTCCTATCTAACCGCACATTGAAAGTGGTATTAAACGGACATGCCTCCCAGAACTACCATACGAACGCGGGTGTCCCTCAAGGCTATATCCTACGCTCTTTCTGATCTACATTAATGATCTCCCCGATACCATAATATCCCAAGTAGGTATGTACGCCGATGACACCACAGTTGACTCTCGCCTCGATCAAAGATTTGGTGTGGGCGACAAAGCTAACCTTGCAGCCGAGCTTGGAAAGGACCTCCAATCCGTAGTGGACTGGGGTAAGAAATGGCTCGTAAATTTTAATGTTTCTAAACCGAAGCTAGTATTAATTAACCATCATAGACAACCGCACCTACCTCCCATTAGCATGGACCAGGCTTGCCTCCCAGAGAGTAAAACACTACGCCTCCTTGGTCTCACACTTTCAGCGGACCTCAAGTGGAATGACTATATCGAATCCATTGCTAAATCCGCTGCTATGAAAGTCGGTTTTCTGTGAAGGGCCCGCAGGCTTTTTCCGGCTGAATCTATCCTGAACATTTATAAATCTCCCATCCGCCCGTGCATTGAATACTGTTGCCATATCTGGTCGGGTGCCCCTGCTTCTTGACAAGGTACAGCGGAGGGTCTGTAATGTGATCGATATTGACTTGGCAGACCGCCTGCAGTCTCTCTCTCACCGGCGCAACGTGGTTTCCCTGTGTCTCTTCTATAAATACTTTCATGTCTTCTGCTCCGATGAACTTAGTTCACTGGTGCCCCCCTAGGTTCGAATTTGCACGTGATACTAGATTAGCAACTAGATCCCACCCTTTTACAGTGAAACCGATAAAATGCAACCGCAACTTCTAGTCCAACAGTTTCTTTTCTCGTACTTCCCGACTGTGGAATTCCCTTCCACATGACTGCTTCCACGACGGCTACAATCTCCAGGAGTTTAAATGTAAGGTCAATAGACACCTCCTAACACACCAACTCGCTTCCATTCTTTCAAACCCTCTTCCCATCCTCCAAACTACCTATCACCCTCCTTCTGACATTTCCTATATCTAACCATTCTTTCTATTTACCTTCCCCTATGTAGCCCCAAACGCAATAGTAGCAGTGGAATGCCTTGCTTAGGGTGAAACGATAATATATATATATATATATATATATAGGGTTTTTCCAACGAGAGAAATTGGTATAGAATAAAAAGTGTGAGAAGCCGTGAACGTTTTCTTTGAAGTGTGTATTTATTGTTTTTGTTATTATACATGTTATGATATATTAAGTGTTCATAATGGTATTTGTGATGCTACACGTGTTTCGAGTCTAAAACTGACTCTCTTCAGACGAATAAATTTGTGGCTTTATGTATCGAGTTCCTTTTGTTTCTGATCGCCAAGTTGTTGTTTTATAATTTAGTAAGTAGAAAAAATAAAACCTTAAATAAAATAAGTAAAATAAAATAACATAAAATAAATCAAATGTTGGCACGGTGAATGGTCAGTTTTTTTTGTTTTTTTTTTTAACCACATCCGCATGTGTATAAATAAACAAACAGATGAATGAATCAAGTGTTTATCCCAATTTGAAGTGGTTTTGGTCTGGGGTGACCTTTTTAGTATCTTAAAATTATCCTTGTTTATATATATATATATATATATATATAAAAATCCACTTTATTTAGAAATTAAATATGAAATTGTTTTGTATGGAAAATGTTTTTTTTTTTTTTTTGCGGTTAAATAATTTTACAATGTGAAGACTGCATTACATTATATTTACAAGTTTAAATTTTATTCTCGCCTTAAGTTGAGAAAAACGCTAAGCTATAATAAAATAAATTACCTAAAAATTACTATCTGCAGGACAGTTTGGTAATATTAATACAAATTTTTATGTAGAAAAAAATTTTGATATAAATATAGTTAGAAATCACTGCTATATTTTTGAATATTTATGAAAAGTGAGTATAAAACAAATATAACAAGATGGATCAAAATAATCATTTAATCGAAAAGTGTCAAGCTTTTTCCAATTATCTCAAATACATACAACCTCATTATATTTCGTTATCAATGGCCGTTAAAACAAGCTGACAATCTTCAGGCATTCTTATAATACCAGTACGTCTCGCTCCTGTTGATATTATCAGAATATATGGTTTTGAGCAAACAAGGAAAAAAATGTATTTTAAAAAACAAATAAAATAGGTGAAATGAAATTCCATTCTTACAATAGATTTTAATTTTCTAGATAGTTTGGTCTAAACAATGTACTAACTGAAATTATAACTCTAGAATTTTCCCTCTTAAATTAATCTTCCGACCACTGAAATTAATTTGATTGGTCGGGAGATTAATCTTCAACCCGGTGAAATTGAATATTGATTTAAAAGTAAAAGAACATTTTACAGGTCATAATGAGGATATGGCTTCTGCTCCGATGAGCTTAGATCACTGGTGCCGCCTAAGCACGAATTTACACGAGATACTAGATTAGCAACTAGGTCCCACCATTTTACAGTTAAACAAATAAGATGTAACCGTAAATTCTACTCCATCAGCTTCTTTTCTCGCGCTTCCCGCCTGTGGAACTCCCTTCCACAAGTCTGATTTCCCGACAGCTACAATCTCCATGTGTTTAAATGTAGGGTCAATAGACACCTCCTATCACACTAACTCCCAATTATTCTCAGAACACTCTCGGCTACCCAACCCTCATTCTCGGTATCCTTCCCGCCTATCACCCACCCTCTGACATTTCCTATATTTAATCATCCTTTCTCCAATTTATGTAGCCCCCTGCGCAGTAGTGGCAGTGACATGCCTTGCTCGGGCTGAAACGCTTTAAAAAAGAAAAAACAACCGGTTTCGCTCCCACTCGTCAAAGATTTTAATTAGGAAAACTTACTGTAAAATGTAAGAAGTGTGATTAATTAATTATTCAATGATAAAAATGAGGAGTGAACTGCTGGAGAATGATCACAGCAAAGTCCAGCAAACAATTTCGCTGTTTACTCAGTGAGGGTCAGGAAAACCTGATGTAAATAGACTCCAGCACTTTCAAATGGAAAAGTGAATGTGAATTGGCTAATACGGAACATCAATCCACATTAAACTCCGTGGCATACTTTCTAGTCTTTATAAGATATTCACAAATTGAAGGACAAAAAGTGTTACGGATAAGTTCATTTTTTTGCCAGGTATGTTTCCTGATTTTCTGTGGAACATACTGTTTGATTCTACTGTCATGCCGTTGAGTAGTTCTACCTATGAAACTTGCACAGAGGCCACAGTTATATTTATAAATTACAGAATTTATTTAATGAGTTGGAGAACGTCCTTAAAAATTGAAGCGAAAGCAGATCTAGTACCAAACAAAATACGCATCTCAGCAGAAAAAATATTTTTGCATATCAGAAGAAATGTGCATATTTAGGTTTTGACACTTCTCCCAATCCACTGGACATTTAGCAAAAACTTCAGGCTCAATCTTTCTGAAGTCAACGATTTTGTTACGAATCACCGATTTGACAACAGTGGGTGGATACCCACTATCGCATAAAGTTCTCTTCATAAAATTCATTTACTGTCAAGGAACTCTTCAGAACAGATCATCAGTGCCCGAAGTGGTAAAGTTTTTTATGAGGTTTATTATGCGATTTTTAGGGCAACAGGGCCCTAACGCGTGTATAAGCCCGGAAACTCGAAGACGTAAACCTGAAGTATAAAATATTGTTGGTGTACAATGCCTTGATGAAATCATTCTTGAAATTAACCTCTTTCACAAAAGTAAATCTCAAAGAATGATGTAGATAATTTTTTTAATCATATCACCCCAAGCAATTAAGGGAGGATGGAAATTGATCAGTCTCATCTTCCTCGTTAAATAAGCGAAATGTATCATCAACATATCATGTTTTACTTCTCTATTTCGGAATGGTTGCAAAAAGCAAATGCCGAAAACTTTTTCGTTCAGACCAAGAACTGGTTTTAAAATATAATCAGATTTTAAACAATTGTTAAGTTGAAACATTTCCAGTATTCTTCTTACATTTGCAAATACTATATTTTATAAATGAATGCAACTACTGGTCGGATGTGCGTTGTGCTAAGATGGATATCGAGTCGGAACGAGAAATCAGGAAGTCGAGTTCAAATTCCAGCGAATTCGTTTTATTCATTTCCGCAGAAATACCCTTGGGAAAGTTATTAGTCCATCTCTTCTTCCTCTAGCTATGGGTTTCATAGCAGAAGAGATTGGCAAACTACAGTGTGAAAATATCTGTTCCATCTTGTCACGAAAGAGACATGAAATCCCAAGCATTTATCACATGTCACTTGATTGAATGAACCGCTAGCGTTGAAAAGAAATCTAAGATATTTAAATAAATTGCAGTCATTTTTATTTCAAAGATCATGCACATTATTTTTGTTCTTTCTATATAGTCATTAATTACATAACGATGAAAAAATAAAAGCCTTAATTTGCGTGACTATCATATAAACAATACCACACGAAGCTTTCTTCCAGAAGACATTAAGCAATTAATTAAAGGAAAAAAAATATAGACATTCAGATGGCTAAGCAAAGTAAATTCATGCAAGAACCATGAATATCCTTTCAAATTTTGAAAACTCCCAGCCATCATTTCAGGAAAATGTTTTGCATAAAATATTCATCGGTCTTAAAATAAAATTCATCGCAAATCCTGTCTGAAAAAATTATCTATCAGAAAAAAATGGCGACTTCAGATTAATCTTCAGGTTTGAATTTAGAGATTCAAGTTGAAGTCCAATCGATATTTGACTGTTTTATTTTATTTATTTTTTGTATTTTTCGAAACAAATAATTAAAGGCTGAGACAGTTTTAAAATGTTTAGCAAGAAAATCAATAAAAAGCAAATATTAGTTCCATACAAAAGTTTGCAGTAAAAGTATTTCAAAGAACAACTACAAGCAATTAATATACCAAACAAAAATTCTAAATATATATACTTGGTTAGTACCCGTCAAAAATCTGATAAATTTATATATATGACAGACATTTTGCTATGAATAGGATTTAAAATTGTTTCCGCATTTTTTCGCCCTAAATCAGATTGTGAATACTGCAACAAAACAGTACTTTAGACAAGAATGAATTACACACTAAGAAAGGTATATAGAGACCAAACGGTAAACACCTACCTATTAAGCTGAGATATATATATATATAAGAAAACATTGGAAGTGTAAGCCTATTGCAGGCAAACCATCATCAGCTTCCGTCTTGATTGTACAGGTAAAATCTTCTGTACAATAAAGACGGAAGCTGATGATGGTTTGCATGAAATAGGCCCATATTTCAGATTTACCATGAACTAACGTGTGTGCCTTACATTTGCTCTATATGTATTTATTTACATATATATGTAGAGCTCTCTGAGAGAGTTATCCTACCACTGTATGTACAGGATACTTTTTGGGATTCTTCTATATCTACACTGCATGCTGAGATATATATATATATATATATATATATATGTGTGTTTGTCCGTGTGTCCGCGTGTGATTCTGATTTGAGTATTAACGGTGCCATCGAACAAACCACTCGTACAGTAAGTGGCACAGTCGTTAATGATTGTTCTTTTTTGAAGACTTCAAATAGTCCTTTCACAAGCTTAAAATGAATGAAATGTAAATGATCAGCGGTGTATGATCAAGCATTATGCACACACACACACACACACACACATATATATATATATATATATATATATATATATATATATATATGGTGCGGAGAATTAACTATTTTTCGAGCTGAGTTGGTTAGGGCATCATGGAGCACAGAGCCATTGATTATTCATCAGGTTTAGCAGAAATATTCACTAGAATGTTTTATGAGATATACAGAAAGATCTTTTGAAATGCTAAAAACAGTTTCTGAATTAAAACAAGCACTCTTTGATAGATTTTATCAAATTAATGTAGAAATCGATCAAATGACTTATAGAACTGTTGTTTGTAGATTTCAGCGTTGTTATGATCGCGAAGAGGAGCAGTTTTAATGTAGTTTGTTGTTAATAAATAATTTTTCGATGGTTTCAAGTTGTCCAATACTTTTCACAACATCTGAGCTACGCTTTAAAAAAATCAGCATCATAACTCATGTTATTCGATGTAACAGTATATAAAAATTTTAATATTTTTGTTCTTTCTGATAGTTGCATAAATAAGTGGTTAATTATGCCCCATATCATAAATTAATGCCTCAAGCAATCTTCAGACTAACTTAAGGTAGACTCTGTTGAATGTCAACATTGTCAATATTGAACTGTTTTCTCATGCCCAACTGTGTGTGTGTGTATATATATATATATATATATATATATAATTCTAAGTGAAGAAAACTCAAGGTGTTTTTTTTATTTTGAGTACTCTGGCATTTATTTTATTATAAACAGTGCTCAATATAATGAGTATTATAGAGCTTAATATAACATAACTATATAGTTATGTATCAATTTTACAATGCGTCATGGAAATTTCTGTTTCGAGATTCTCATCATCAGGCAATGTTGATGTGGTTGTGCAGATGATTTACATTTAAATGATATTTAAATGACAAAATCTTTTGGTTTGCTGTGGGTATTCTTTTTGTGTGGCTAATAAAAAACACCCACATACATTCACAGCAAACTAAAAGAAACATAGATATTTCTATGTCGCAATGTAAAATTGATTGATTTACGTGCCATACGTGAAACAGGCTTGGGCTATCATGTCTCGATAGAGACTTGACTGACTGGGCAGAAGATTATCCCGCAGTAGTTTTCCATTGCTTTCTGCGGTAGACTGGTTGCCAACCAAGGCTATAGAACCCAATCTGTCCTGTTATTAAACCCATAACTGTGAGGAAGAGACGGATTAATACCTTTCCTGAGGGTATTTGCGCGTAAGTGAATGCAAGGAATTCAACTGGAATTCGAACTCGGCTCCCCGAGTTCTAGTTCCGAGCCGATATCCACTGTTCCACAAATTAGTATTAACGCACAACCTAAAGTTGACGTTGCCCATTCTAGTAAGAAATATGTATAATTAAAAATAGTGTGTGTGTATGTATATATATATATATATATATATATATGGTTTGTCATTAATACGTTTAGAATCTTTGGGGGCAGACTGCACGAACTATAACAAGGAAAATACATATGTCTACAAAACAATCGTGTTCGGGTTAATTTTCAAGAAAACCTTGCATCCATGATCATTCTTGGAGGCCATATGTAAAAATAATACCTGCCTGGTCACAATATGAATATTCTGCCATTGTTAAACACAAGAATAAAAAATTCTTAAATTTCCAAAATGCCTCTGTCGCGTATGTGCAGTCGTACCATCATAACAAATCAATCCGTTGAACTCCTGAAAAAAAGAAACACGACACAAGTGAAACTTTTCTACTATATGTTTTATATATATATTGTGGAGAATTATATGTCCTTCTCATTCCCTCTTCCGTTATGCCGACTTCAATGTTTCGTGAAGGCACCATTAAGATGTCCTCACTTCTCAGGGCTTTTGACTTTATGTGCTGAAAAAAACCGTCACGAGGGATAATCGCATCTCAACCCCCCCCACACACACATACTCTTTCTCAAACTTTCATATATATATATATATATATATATATATATGAGAGAGAGAGAGAGAGTGGGATACCTTCTAAGAGAAGTAAAATGTAAAAAGTCTTAATTTTTCAGTGTAGGGCGAGAATGTGTATTGTTTAGAAATCAAAGAAACATACCGGATGCTCATACCAGTAAAGATGTTTGTCCTGATTTCGCTTTCTCCTATTGTGCATATTTATTGTATTTGTATTTTTAAGCAGATAAAACCTTTTTACCATTCCTATACAGAACCGTCTTGAGTGCAACATTGATCTATATGGCGGCCTGTTTGTCTGTCGTCGTTTGCCTCGTGGGTCATCTTGTTTATTATTATATTGTCCTAATTCTTCGTTATTATTTTCTTTCTTCGATTTTCTTCGTACGTCTAGGTTTGTGTATTGACTATTTGTGGAACACCAGCAGCATGATCAACCATTTCTACTTCTCCTTCACACAGGAAATAATATTTATTACGTTATTCGTTCTTTATATCTGGTTTAGGATAAAGAAAAGAAAAAACTTCCGACATTGTTCAATCGATATTTTTTGCCAATATATCTTCACACGCATTAAATACACAATTACGAAACATTTTATGATTGAAATCAAATCAAGCAATAGACTCATACATTTACATAAATACGCACGTAAAATAAGTGTATGTATGTATGTATGCATGTATATATATATATATATATATATATATATATAGAATAAATTTCAAAGTTCAAAATCGTTGTATGATCATTTCTACATTAAATCCCTGAGAGGGATTTCACATTTCATATAGTGATATGTATATATATATATATATATATATATATATATATATAATCACTATATCAGCAATTTTGTTTTGAATGTGCTCACACACACAAATATTTTTCTTGCTAATCATTTGTTGAGTAAATCAAATAAAATTACTTAAATTGAATTGTTTATTTTATGTCAATATGCCTAATAAAAGATAAAATATTTCTCGTCCTAATACTTTTTGACAGTAATGTATATATATATATATATATATATATATATATATATATATATATATGGGTGCAGATACCTGAGCAGTTCATGTTCCGTCAATAAGGACCGAAATAAAATATCTCGCATTGGTCGATGTTGTGACATCATTCTTGGGGGGGGGGGTGAAACTGAAAAAACAACATAGGTCGAGTGGGGCAGGTCGCTGTATCAGGGTTTGGCTAGTTACCTTAAACACCTGCTCGGAATAACCGGTAATTATCTCACTCATATATATAAAATCTGCTTCATGCTTAACCGCAGTCTTCAGATCAAACACTCTAAATTATCTACACGTATCTGCAATTTTATTACTGAATAGCTGTTTGAATAATATAAATCATTAAACCCTATATATGAACTTACACGAGCCACAAGATTGGCGACTAGTTTCTTCCTTTTACTGTGAAACCAATGAATTGTAAACGCAAATTCTGCTCCAACAGCTTTTTCTCTCGCACTTCCCGCCTGTGAAATTCCATTCCGTTTACTTGCTTTCCCGACAACTACAATCGTCAAGAATTCAATTGAAATTTAATTGTCATCTCATATCTCACTAACTTGCATCCTCTCTCTCATGCTCCTTTCTTCGTCCACTCCACTCTCATCCGTATTCTCATCCTTCTCTTCCCCTCTTTCTGACACCCCCTGTAACCTGTCACTTTATCTCATAACCCCCTGCTCAACAAAGGCACAGTAAAATGCCTTGCTTGGCGTGACAAGATTATAAAAAAAAAATGTTTCCGACTACCCAATAATATAATAGACTTTGATCCTTGTAATGCACCAATGGACACCATATATAGATAGTTTAGTAAAAACAGACACAGCCTGAGGTTAAGCATGAATTAAAATGTCGTTGCTGTTTGTTTTTAATACTTTGGGTGTGTGTGTGTGTGTGTGTGTGTGTTTATGTGTGTATATGGCTCCTACTATAGCGTGAGGTTTACCTCAATGTAACAACTACACAGGTGCAGCACGGTGGTTTACCGTACCCTTCCCCTCACCTGGCTATCAGGCGACAAGGGCACACACTTAGATATTCGAGTGATCGTGTTTATGAAATAAAACAATGATTTTCAAGAAAATGTGAGGCGTTGGTAGTCAGCTGTTCCAGTCACATCTTGATCATTTTTGCTGGAAGATGTGAAAAATTCCACTGATGTATTCGTGCCATTTCTAGAAGATATACGAAGTGTTCATCGCCAAAATAGATATGGTTGTATTTGATAGCGTGTTTAATTTTTACCACTCTACCTTAATATAAGTAGTATATAGATATATACGTTTTAATTAAGTATGAAAACGCATAAAATATTACATTATAGTTCAATGCTGCGATAGATCTCTTGCAATAGTAGTACACACACACACACACACATATATATATATATATATATATATATAAAATCCTTTCACCCAAGGAAGGTATTCCACTGCCACTATTGCGCATGGGGTTATATAGGGGAAGGTAAAGAGAAAGAGTGGTTAGATATAGGAAATGTCAGAAGGAGGGTCAAAGATGGGTAAGGATACCGAGGCTGAGGGTTGGGTAGATGGGAAGAGTGTTTGACAGAATGGATGCGAGTTAGTGTGTTAGGAGGTGTCTATTGACCTTACATTTAAACTCCTGGAGATTGTAGCCGTCGGGGAAGCAATCATGTGGAACTGAATTCAACAGTCGGGAGGTGCGAGAAAAGAAACTGTTGGAGTAGAAATTTCGGTTACATTTTTATCGGTTTCACTGTAAAAGGGTGGTATCTAGTTGCTAATCTAGTATCTCGTGCAAATTCGTAACTAGGGGGCACCAGTGATCTAAGTTCATCAGAGCAGGAGCCGTGAAAATATAGATAATTATTTATTATATAGCTTTTTTCCATTTTCTTAGAATTTTCATTTGGTGAGATGTGGAAGTACAAAAATTGTCTATAGTCTGTATTGTCCAAGCACTTTCAACCACATTTTTAGCCATTTTCAAGTTTTTCGTTTCTTTTTTCATGTTTGATTGTGTGAGAAGTAAAGTTTCTATGTTTTTTTTTTTAATACTATTAGGAGTGTTTAAATATCATATAGCAAATTCGTCCTCATAATTAATGTTCATTTCGTTAGCGCAATATTTTTTATGTGATATTTCATCATTAGTGTCGTGGATTTTTGTAAGAATTTAAATTTTTCTCTTTTACAAAATATACACGTCCCTCTCGCTGTAACCAAACAAAATAATGTAAGAAAAATGGAAGAATTAAATAAAAGAAATATTAAATAAAAGATGTTTAAAATTTTGATGCCCAAATAAAAAAAAAAATATATATTTATTTGGGCACCAAAATTTTAAAGCACTCTGGAAGAATCGTAAGCTTTGAAAAACAGTAGCTACTCTGGCATGTACGCATCGCTCATTGGTTAAAGGATTAGGGCACTCGGGCTATAGGGCGGGTATAATGACAATATATACGCTATAAAGTCTGCCTTCTACCGAACGCCTATAGAGGTAGAATCGCCGACTGATGCCAATTCGGTCGGGTTTCAATCCTGCGTTAAAAGCAATTGGAGTCAAATAGTACTGATGAGCTGTGATACAGCGAAACAGATCTGTCTGCGGATATGTATATATATGTATATATATATATGTGTGTGTGTGTGTGTGGCAAAAAGTTGAGATCACCTGGTCAAAATTTACACTTTTATGTTAGTGCAGTCTTTTATTTAATGCAAACAAATTCAATATTTTGAAAATGTAGCCACGTAGAAAATAAGTTTCAAAGCTCCGATTCATTTTGTTTTTTAAATAAAGAACAGTTTCTTTAAGCATTTATACATTATAATTGGCCAGATAATAGCCAACTTCTGACATTCAAAGAGGTCAAACATTATCATTACACATAGGGTCATGAACTCTCATTCAAAATGGGCCGCTGCAAGACTAATTTAAAATCAGCTCGCCAGCAACCTCACCGATGGTTTTTATTCTGACAGAAAGAAAAGTAGACCTCTAATAAAATCATTCCCTAGAGATAGACGTGTAATTAAATTCATCATTCCATGATCTCTAACAAATTCATGTAATAATAAAGCTCGAGTTTCTCTACTTCCCAGGGGAAGAGATATGAGTTGTAGAACTGTTTCTCTCCAATTGGTCAATAAATTTCTGTGGCTATAGAAATGAAAAAATAAAGTCCCCTTCCATGAATAATGGACAGGGACAATGGGGAAACGTCATATACCACTTTTACTTCGTCAATACAAAGATGATGTAAAAGAGACATCTCAAAAATACTAGTATATTCACCAAGTATATTTGAATGTTGAAATAAATTGGGTGTTAGTTAGAATGGGGTTAGAGCTTGTCACTTATCGGAATACCTCATCAATATTACTTAAATCTAATTAATAAATTAATGTATAAGGCCTTTATATTAAACTGGAAATTAATACGCCTGTTCATATTCTTAGATATAAATCGTATGTAGATATCAATTACGTAATCAAAGTTTCAAATTTGGTGTTTCTAAACAATTTTTTTAATCGTGTCACCCCAAGCAAGTCATTCCACTGCCACTATAATGCAGGGGTTTTACATAGCGGGATTGGGTATAGGAAATGTCAGAAGGAGGGTGATAGACGACTTAGGATGTGTCTATTGACCTTACATTTAAACTCCTGGAGGTTGTAGCAGTCGGGGAAGCAAGCATGCGGTAGGGAATTCCACAGGCGGGAAGTGCGAGAAAAGAAGCTGTTGGGGGTAGAAATTGCGGTTACATTTCATCGGTTTCACTGTAAAAGGGTGGGATGTAGTTGTCAATCTAGTATCTCGTGCAAATTCACATCTAGGGGGCACCAGTGATTTAAGTTCGTCAGAGCAGAAGCCATGAAAGTGTTTATAGACAATTAACGTATAATTAAAAAAAAAAAAACAGGGAATCAATTTGATACTTTTTTTTTTAAGAACGGAACCCCATTTCTAAATTTAATATTTATTAAATGGCATGGCTTGAGGAATGTTTAATGAATGATAAATCTAAGATTATTTTCCACCCATATTTTTCTGATGATTATTTACGTGAGGACTCAGCTAATTTAAATAGTGCCGAATTTCCATTCATTTGTCTGGAGGAACACTCATCTAACGGGATGTTGATTTTCTAAGCGCCGCTTACATGTAGCACAACGACGAAAGTATGGGGACCCAGTGAGAATCGAACTCACAAATCAGTTGTAATGGGTTCTAGCAAGAGAAGCTTGCTTAACCATTACACCACGCCGAGTTGCCCAACCCATCTAACGGGAAGACGGTAATCAGAAATCAGTCAGTCTGTTCAGTGCCATACGTGAAACACGCTTCGGCGATCATGTCTCGAAGTAGACATGACTGACTGGGCAGAAGATTATCCCGCAGTAGGTTGCCATTGCTTTCTGCGGTAGACTGGTTGCCAGCCAAGGCTATATAACCCAATCTGTTTTCTTATTTAACCCATAACTGGAAGGAATAGAATGATTAATACCTTTTCCAAGGGTATTTGCGCGTAAATGAATGCAACGAATTCAACTGGAATTCGAACTCGGTTTCCCGATTTCTCGTTCCGAGCCGATATTCACTGCACCACAACGCACATAAACAGAAATAACGTGCTTATAAATTACTTCTTTGGGATAATGACAGCTTTACGAGAGGCGATTTTGATTTTTTTGTCATTTCAACGCATGTAAGTTAGCATATTTTTCTATTCAGTCGCGTTTGGAATGTGTCTGTTTATTCGCATACTTTCTTATGATAAGATCTTAATCTCATATTCTCTGGCTAAGAACATATGAAGTCAAGATTTCCAGGCAGGTGTGTAAATTCAAATCTGGCATCCGACCTGAGCTTTCTTCGCCGTTAACTATGATAATTCAAGGTCGAAAAATCTTGACGCAACAAAGAATTTTTGCTGAATCCTACTTAATTACCAAAGACATTATGGAGGTGTCATATTCGTATTTACTGCTATCGATCCTTCTCGCCAAGAATCCATATAACCACAAATTAATGTATTTAATATATGCAAAATAGATCAACAGAGATAATACTATATGCGTAAGGATTAAAAGAGCTTAAATTCGCAGAAATACACTCTATCATTTTGTAGTAATTTGTTAGCTAATGAACCTGGCATGAAAAATAGATAGAGGAATTTAATAGAAAGCGACATAAAATATCATTATATATCTCACTCTATCTCTCTCAATATATATAATATTACCCTGGATAATATCCATTGAATTCTCTGCTTTTATCTACTTAATATTTTGTATTTATTGGATCAATTTTTGAAATTATTCGAAGAGAATTTTTTTCATTATTTCACACACACACACACACACATATATATATATATATATATGTTTTGTTAAAAACGACCGACAATGAAGATTTTACAATTTTAAAAAACTTATACATGTTTTCTGTTTGCTGGAGATAAAGAATATAAAAGTGTTCCTTATCTTTCGATTTTCCAAGCGTCTCAACCTTTTTACAGGCCATTTTAAATGTTGATATATTTCCGCTATTTTGTCCTCATGTTTAACTGTAATTTACTTTTTCGTTATAGTGTTTAATTTTTTTGGGTTTTTAACGAAGCATGATTAATGAAATATTGCTCGCCAAATATAGATTTTACACCACACACACACACACATATATATATATATATATATATATATATATATATATATATATATATGTATGTGTGTATATATATATATATCTTATTTATGGGTTAGCAAACGTTCATTTAAATATTTTTCGTTAAATATTGCAGAAAAGTATGATTTTAATTCATTTAGTTATTTAAGCTTCCTTACATTTCCGTTTTGGTAGGAGTAAATATTTACAAAATTTTTATATATATATATATATATATATATATATATATATATATATATATATTCTAGCGAGTGTTTTTACAATTTTGTTATGTTCAATTTGAAAATTGTTACGTGAAGTGAGTGAACCCTTCCAAATAAGCAAATTCCAAATGTTTAATATGTTTTCACATAATGAACAAGATAGCAAAGAGAAAATTATATTTCCGTCTATACAGATAGTTATAAAAGTAAGAAAATGATGTATGTCCGTCTGCCGGCATGTGTATATCCCATGTGGCTTCTTTCATGTAGTCCATGGCTAAAGATATAATGATGAACGTTTAGGAAAAGATTAGTCAGCAATGATCTCAATATGTACTAGCTGACTCTAGATGAAACGAATATAATTTTGCTTTGCATCATACATAAGGGCGTCAGAGAAGTCAGGTACCGTAGTGGCTTTCCTCGGAACAAGACTTCATGTCCACCAAGTTGCATATTCTCGCCATCACTGGATAATATTGACTGCTCCCAACGTATAAATATTTGGACATTCCTAATGCCTCAAGGATAAGAACACGTGATACAACCGATGGCAAGAAGATCAGAAAGCAGTTATTAGAGGAGAAAACGAGATAAAGTCTCTCTCTCATACTTGCGATAATCATTTTTCAACTTCGAGGACTTCGAGGAAATGACCTAAGCTAGCGGTTCCGAACTTCAAATCGAACCTGGGCTGTCGACCTTTTGGCACTGTGCCGCACATTTTATCTGTTTTATATGACAGAATGCGGGACAATCTACTCAAGGAGGAAGGAGAGACGCAAAGCAAAAGAAATGAGGTTCTACAGAAGAATGCTGAGGATACCATGGACGGAACATTTGAACAAAGACAAGATTTTGGAGAAGAAGCAAACGGAAAGAAAACTTATACTTAGCATCAAAAAGAAACAGCGGAGGTTTAATACAAACATGACTAATAGAGGGAAAAGAGAGACAGTTGAATGCAACGTGAGACATACTTGATGGGTTTGAGCAGGTGGATGACATGGCTAGGTTTGGTAGAGATACCAAGATACCAAATATTAACAGCGACACACCTATTCGTCAGAAAATGGACTCTCCCGTCTATATTAATAAGTGGTAACAGGAAGTTAACTCAAGAAATTCTTGGGAAATTCATAGGAGTTCGTAAAAGTTCTAAGAGTTCTATTGGAATTCAGTAGAACTACTAGGCAGTTGATGTTAGTCGGCAGTTAACTGAATACTAAGGAGTCAGCTTACATTAGAAGATTACATAGTACCTAACATTTTGGGTGCGTTAAGTCGATTAGCAACCGACATAGCACGATTATAACTTTCAGTGCAAAAACTACTTCACAACACAAATGATAGGGGTAATGAAGGTACACGATCGCCTACATCCTAAAATCCGAAATTTAATAAAAAATAAATTTATATTTTAGAGATGTAGTGTGTATATTGGTCTGTACAATGCTAACCTTACAATATTAACAAATTTTGCTCATCACTAAAATGAAACTCTTCCATTTAAAATTTCTCTAACCGAACAGTTAACACGATAAAATATAATGTTTTTCAGCGAAATCCTTAATGTGAAACAAAAATGGTGATCTGTCAAGAGATATACCTCTTTTGCAAGATTTTAAGACAAAGTCGTTAACAGACTATTTCAGTACAACAGAAAACCGGTAAACGGTTAAATACAAACAAAACCTTTAATGAGGCTAGAAATTTTCAATCGGAAGTTTATTGAAATCCAGCATTTTTGGGTAACGCCATTGTCTTGATTCATCATATGACAGGTACAAAGTAATGCTTGCTTTCATTTTTATATTTTAACTTATTTTAATCAATATAATTAGTGTATCCAATCAGATACGGATATACTGCTGCTGATCTGTGTAGGAAATAATTTCTCGAAAATTATTCGAATAGCGGGTCAGAAAAAGAAAATGCCGAAAATTCAACTCGCCGGTACAATATCGCGAACTGCTATCCACCTAACCAGTCAGACCCAAAAACATTTATCTCCACTCTCACACCACCCAGGAGCTTCCTACGTATAGGAACTCCTATGTGAAGTGAGAGTATAGAGAAATGTTTTTGGGTCTGACTGGTTAGGTGGATAGCAATTTGCGATATTGTACCGGCGAATTGAATTGTTGATAAACAGCAAATGCTCCGCCCGTCAACCTCAGAGGAAGAACACGTTCAACCATTTTTATTCCACACAGGTCACAAACAAGTTCTGCCTTCTCAAGCCATTCAGTAACTACCGGTCCGGTTAACGAACCATCAAACTCTGGTATCAACTTCACGTCAAAAGTCATGTCCGTCATAATGCCGAAATAGCTTGTAGGAAATATTTTCTCGCAAATTACTCGAATATCGGACCAGAGAAAGAAAATGCCGAAAATTCAACTCGCCGGTACAATATAGCGAACTGCTACCCACCTAACCAGTCAGACCCCAAAACATTTCTCTCCACTCTCAATCTGCTTTGTACTAAGTCAGTAATTTTTAATGTTGGCATGCTGGCCATTTTCGATTCAGTGTCCTGGTAAATTCTAGGAATTCGAATTCGAAGTCAAGAATGTACGCATCAGGCTTGATGTTGTTTAACGTCGGTAATCCTATCGGAACTTTTGTTTCAACGTAATATTACATTTTGATAATGATTTTATGTTGTAATTTTACCAGTATCTTCTATGTACGCAGCAATTTCAGTTTATCAGCTCTTATCTTTTGTATCACTTAGAAACATTTTCCATTTTACTATCCGTTTCCTTCCCTGTTCTATCACCATTCTAAAAGGTTTAAGTAGGTTTCTCGTTGCTTTACACTGTCCCACTTTGATTCAATATATACAGTGTGTATCAGATTTTCAAATGTATAACTCCGCTTTAAGTGTTCTCAAAAGTCAAACTATATTTCTGATTCCAATTTATAAGTGCCATTTGTTTTCGTTTTTCTTAAAACTTCCCCGTTGCTTCCATGCTCTGCACATGGCATTCGAAACATCCTTGTATAAGACCATATCTCTGCTGCCTGAAGTCTTCTATTCATCCGTGTGGAAATTTTCAATGCAGATATTAACCCACCACTGTCATGCCAGGTTTTATAGTCAGTAGGTGAAATTACCGTGCAACCTGAAACGAGATGGTCATTATTATTGAGGATGGTATAACTCCTTTGGGTCTATTATTAAAAAAAAATAGGCTATCGATATGATTAAACATTTTTGTATGCAAATGAATCTTGAAGCTTCTGTAAATTTGAAATTAGTTTTATGGCACACAGCAATAATTCCAGCACTTTCTAAATACTAATTCTGATTTCAAATTTGCTCATTTTACAGTTAAAAAAAAATATTTGGGCAGTTTTCATGTAGTCTTTTTCTAAAGACCCTTCCGAATCTTACCAGGTGAGTTTATTTTTTCTTCTACATAACGTGCACTTTCAGGAAGTGGGCGATCATGGGGCTCTATAATTTCATTTCATTAACATTACGGATCTATTTATGTTCCTTGTGAAATTTTTCAGGTCATTTCTTATTCTTTTGTAATTGCCCTTGTCTCTGAGTGTCCCTATTCATTTTCATATTCTTTAAGATTTCCATATTTAAGTTATACCAAGAGTTTACGCTCTCTGCGAGGAGATTGTCAAGCATCCCCTACTATATAGGAAAACCGATATCACATAACAGTAAAATACCATTTTGTTTGTTTCTAACAAAGTTTTCTTGTTTATTAATACTTTAATTACACTTTAGTAGGCGTCTTTCGCTGTCCCAATATATTTTCTTATATTACTATCGGGATTTCTGTCTTCGGTTCAAACACTTCTTATATATTTAAGAATTTCTACTTTGTTAATTTGGGGATAATGCTACATAGTTTCATTTTGATGTGCGTTGTTGTGCAGTGGATATCGGTTCGGAACGACAAATCGGGAGGCCGAGTTCGAAATCCAGTTGAGTTCTTTGCATTCACTTTCGCAGAAATACCCCTGGGAAAGGTACTAATTCGTCTCTTCCCTCCAGTTATGGGTTAAAGAATAAGACAAATCGTATTCTATAGCCTTGGCTGGTAACCAGTCTACTGCAGAAAGCAATGGTAATCTACTGCGGGATAATCTTCTTACCAGTTGAACATGTCTCTTTCGAGACATCCCCCAAAGTGTGTATCACGTATGGCACGTAACTTACTGAATTCTATTACACACACACACACACACACACACACACATATATATATATATATATATATATATATATATATATATATAATACCAGTTAATGTAGACTCTAGTTTTTGCATGGCAACCAGCCAAGAAGAAGGTTAACTATGATTTCCAGCTGCTGGTTATAATTCTGTGTAACATATTTCCATTGAAAGAAGTTCCTAAATTTTTATGTAAACAATAAAAACACTTTTTACTTATTGAGAAAAGATAGCTGTCATGTTGTCTTCGTTATTGCTGATTAGTATATTTGACTTGTAAATTTATGCAAGTCTACATGAATTTCCTCGTTCTTGAATACAAATTTCTTCCCTTGAGAATTTTTAGGTTTTCTAATAAAAAAAAGCTGCTATTCGATTTGCTTAAATCCTTCTCTGAAAACAGAATAAAGATAATAGATATGCAGGTAATTCTTTCCATTTAAAAGCAGAGAGAATCAAGTGTATAATTTTTGGAAAACTTCTAGTATAAACGAAATTATAAAACGAAATGCAGAACATTTGAAAAAATTGAAACATTTGAAAATGGAATTTCATAAAAAGTACAAATGTTGGCTGGTGAACGAGTCGGGAGGACTACACGAAATGCAAGAAACAATGAAAGGGAAAAGAAACGTTGATTTTTGGAGGAAACAAGCGTGTAATTATGACAATGGATGAAAAAAAAAGAAATAATTAATTTTTTTTTTTAAATTTAATTGCAAGATACTATAAACAGAATGAAACTGATAGTAAAGTCGATTTTTTAAAACCTGAGCTGATTAATAAATATCAAATAAGAAAGGACCACTATATTTTTTTTTCTTTGATCAGGCTCACTTTTTTGTCGCGAGGTTTCTCAATATCTCTCTGTGTTCCTTACTTTTGCCAATTTCTTTTTCTTTCTCTCAGTCTGTCTATTTTTCTATTTATTTATATATGTCTATATATGTCGGTAAAGAATGTTCATTTTGAAGTTGCCACTTCTAAGGTCAGTAAGTCAGTAAGATGGTTTTTATGGAATGTCTTTGAAGAGGTCACTCCTGAGGTCAATAAGTGCTTTTGAGACAGGGAGAAGGAAAGAGGGGGGGGCATAGTAGCCGCTCGACTTAAGTTTAAGGGATATTAATTACACTTTACTCTTCTCGTTTTCCCGTCTGTCAGCTTTTGTCTCGGCTTTTTATATCTGCTTTTTGTATCAGAAGCTCGTTTTGAATTTCACGATTGTATTTGATTCCGGGCTTCCCATTGGTTGGGAAATAAAATTCGCGTAGGCTCGCGAAATGGAAATTTGATATTTGATTAATTTTTATTTTTCAACCGGAATATCTGCGCGAATTCGGATGCGCACGACGAGTTTTGTTCATTTGCTTTTTTTGTTGTGAGAGAGCAAACATCCGGTTCATCGTATTTGTTCGGTCGTTCCCACCACATATTCACAAAAACACACACCAGTGTGAGAGAGAAGGGCATGAAACGGCCTCCTTTTGGCCAAGTTATAAGGGGGCTTTGAAAGGAGTTGTTTTTTTTTTTAGACTCAAAAATCTTTCAATCTCTCTTCATGCAACTGAAACGAGGGCCAATTGTAACAGATTTGTGCTGTTATATTCCAACGTCTAGTTGAAGTGTATATATATATATATATATATATATATATATATATATATATACAAGTGTCGGTAAGTGTAGTTGAATAAAACATGTATCGGCAGTCTGAAATGTAGATAAAGTTATATAGAATGAATATAGATAGAACGAACGAAGGAAGGAAGGAATGAAAAAAGAAAGATATAAAAAGAATATACTTTTTAACAGAATGATTGCTTAAAGATAACCAAAACCTGTAGGATGTTAGAAAAATAAACAATAAATATAAGAGATAATCTTCAGTTAATGGAAAGAAAAAAATGCTATGCCTGTAAAAGTTTTATGAAAAGTTAAATGTTGACTACGATAGACAGAAACATTCATTGTTTGATATTAAAACGGAAGGAGAGAAAAATGCTTGACATTATTTACAAGAAAAAGGATAATTATTTTCTTCAGTGGATAGGCAGTGATGCATAGAAAATTGAAGAACCAAAAATAAAAAACGTAGAATTTTGCGGGGGAAACTAGCATTGATAAAACCACTCCATTTTAAATGAAAATGAAAAGCTACATAATCTTGTTACATGTGAAGAAATATATGAGGAAAAAAACTAAAACAAAGAGAAAACTGTAAATAGTTGTGTCAAGGATACAAATGAAAGTAATAAAAATCCGCAATAATTTTCTATCCTAGGGAGAAAATTACGATTAAAATTAACTGTTGATTGACTGAGAAAATGACTTCATTTCAGAGAGAGAAATTTAAAATAAGAAAAAAGTATTTTTCATTGTCCCGGAAATGACACAAGCGCCATAGTGGCAGTGGAATGCCTTGCTTGGGGTGAAATGATTAAAAAAAGAAAGTATTATGCATCATTGAAATGCTTATTACTTCTTTAGGATAATTCATACACAGTCGGCAAAATAAAGGCAGTAAAACGTAGCGTATTTCAATAATACCTGGGTTGAAATTTAATATAAATTTAAATCAGAATATTCTAGGTACATAGAATCAGCTAACACGGTTCAATCTCTGGTAAAGTTTACGTATATTCACTTTATAATAAAGTTATTAGAAATGGTATAAATCCGTTTTCCATTGCTCAATGCAAACTGAACTTCTTACATATGAATCTAAACAATTTTAAAGACTATGTATGAATTATTCTAAAGAAGTAATAATTTAGTTTAATATCTATTTTTCCTAAGTGAGGAAATTGACCAGCATTCATTGTCTTATGACTGATATCACACAGAAATTTGATGTGCGTTGTGGTGCAATGGATATTGGCTCGGAACGAGAAAACGGGGAGCCGAGTTCGAATTCCAGTTGAATTCATTGCATTCACTTACGCGCAAATACCCTTGGGAAAGGTATTAATCCGTCTCTTCCTTCCAGTTATGGGTTAAATAACAGGACCGAGTGGGTTCTATAGCCTTGGCTGGCAACCTGTCTACCGCAGAAAGCAATGGCAACCTACTGCGGGATAATCTTCTACCCAGTCAGTCATGTCTCTTTCGAAACATGATCGCCCAAGCGTGTTTCACGTATGGCAGTGACTAAATTTGTAAGACTACTTTTTTCTCTCTTAACACAATGTTTAGCTTTCGGAAATCATAAATTGCTATTTCAAATTTTGACGCCTCCAAATCATGGCTCAAATCTTTATCTCACCGTCGTGCAATTGAGTAAATATTCTGTTTCCTTACACTTGGCGAATTTTCTTATCTTGCTAAATTATTTTTCATTCCCGATCACATTTGTTATTAAACATTATTTTTAAATTTCATCACATATTGATTTTATTTCAAATCATCTAATTCACAACCACGTTTTATTCTTTTCGTAATAATCACCATAGGAGCAGTGGATATAAGCTTGGAACGAGAAATCGGAGAGCGGAGTTCGTTGCATTCACTTATGTGCAAATACCCTTAAGAAAGTTTTAAATCCATAACTTCTCCCTCCAGCTATAGGTTAAATAGCAGGAAAGATTGGGTTCTATAGATTTGGTGGACAACCAGTCTACCGCAGAAATTAAAAACAACCTACTGCAGGAAAATATTCTAACCAGTCAGTCTTTTTACTTTCGAGTATCACGTACGGTACTCCACCCACGTCTATTGAACAGGTTAAGAGGCTCATCCCTTGTTCCCTGTTTAGGATGTGGTTTCCGGCTTTCTTTTTTCCAGTCTTCTCACTTTATATTTTTTTCAATTGGAGTAGATAGATCTATCTATCGCCCGGTTCACATTCCACCCACGTCTATTGAACAGGTTAAAAGGCTCATCCCTTGTTCTCTGCTTAGGATGTGGCTTCCGGCTTTCTCTTTTCCAATCTTTTCACTATTACGTAGCCCCCTGCACATCAGTGGCCTTACCGCCTTGCTCGGGGTGATACGATTAAAAAAAAACAAAAAAACTGGCCAACTTTATCATCTACATAATCATCATCATCAAAACAATCACAACCATTTTTATCACCACCACTATCGCCACCCTCATCATTATCGCCGTGCGCACCACTACCATCAATATAATCAAAACCGCCTTGAACGACAGAATTACTACCACCACCACTGTTATCATCGTTAAGTCCACGACCTCCAACATTAACATTATCACTACCATCATAATCATCATCATCATCCCCAACTTTTGCCACCGCCACAACTACCCCCATCACCAAAGTCATTACAGCCATCAGAATCATCATCACATTTACCGCCACCGCCAAAGTTACAACCACTATCGCCATCATAATTATCATAATCACCATCATAATAATCATGACCAGCAACATTACCAACGCTGATGCCATGACTACCACCACGGCTGCTGCTGACACCGCTGTCATCATCATCAACAATAACAATAATATATTATTATTCTCTTGTTAAACTTAAACGCTGTCATTCTTGTCACACATAGTTGACGCTTTACGATGTAAAACGTATGTGTCAAAGAAATTCGCCATGACATTTCAGTTAAAAATAACTGTTTGAAGAGAATAAATCTTCTAGATATTAAAAACATCATCTCAAAAGTGAATTCCCAATAAAATCAAACGGGATAAATAAGAAAAAGAATAAAGCAAGTTGTGAAAATGTACAAAAGTATTGACAAACAACACCTTCAATCAAAGATAGAAAAGATACAATATATGCCGTCAGAGAAGTAAGCGATTTTATCTCGTGCAATAAACGAAAAATAAACTTTACAATGTTTGACTAGCGGCGATAAGAAACGTGTATAAAATTCACTCATAATAACTTTATTTTTTATCGAGTGATATAATCAGCAAACAAGACAATTGTAGATATCATTGATACCGTTTGTTTAGAAATGACGTTTTTTTTTCAATCATCAAACACTTAATGCTTATATATTTCTATAGAAACAGTCATTTTTAGTTTCTAGTTCAAAAACTCTTAGAGAGCATATTCACAAGACAGAATTGATTTCCTTATGGTATCAAATATAAAAATAAAGATGTATGAAATTTGAATAACTCCACCTTTGTCTTATAATAGATTTTATATTTAGTCTATGAAATAAGATGAAGAAAATATTGGAAACGTTTATCAGTTTAAGATGTTTCACTTTTATTAAAGCATTGGCAGAGAAATGGAACATGTTAAATTGATAAACGTTTTCTATTTTTTTCTTTGTTATTCTGTCAGATTCCGATCAATATTTGATCCCAACTCCACTATGAAATCTATATTAAATCAAAACACCAATTATGGTTATGCAACACACAAGTATGAATTTGAATTTAGATTCATAGGCTTATATATATATATATATATATATATGTGTGTGTGTGTGTGTGTGTAAATTGTAGGAGGATTCGAAATAATTAGATGTTTCATCAAGTTTTTATTGGACCTCAACAGAATGCAGAATGCACTGGACGGCCGTTTCGTCCTACATTTGGGACTCATCAGCAGTGTGCATCCACTACCAGGAATTGAAACCCAGACAATTGTGTTATTAATCACATGTCGTACCAACTGTACCATGGGCCCCGGTGTTATGTGAATATATATATAATTTGTAGCGCCTAGTTTACTATTTCTTTATTTTTGTTGATTAGATGTACTTTGGCAAACAGGTTTTATTTATTTTGTCAATTTAACCGAGCAGGTTCATGCCAACTTCTGTTGTGAGTGAGAGCGTTATAATGTTAACCAAACACTGGAGAGAAAAGATTGATTAATACCATTTCCAAGGTTATTTCCACGGAAGTGAACGCAACAAACTTCACTGGAATTCGAACTCGCCTGCCCGATTTCTTGTTCCGAATCGATAACCATTGCACCACAACGCATATGCTATTAACATAAATCACGCAAATTAATATAATTATGCAAAAGAAAAGTTGTAATATCATATAACGATTTTCAATTCACTTTTACCGCTAATGCCATGAAGTTTCATTTAAAACAATTAGCAACGAAAACCTTGAATAATCGACAGCATTTTTCTACGTGTGATACGAACAATGTATTCAATTAATACGCTGCCTGATTCGTGAAATCTCATAATAAAATTAAACGATATTTATTATTGGAATATTGTGCAGCTTTGAAATCGACTGCATTATATTATTTTATTATGTAACGATTAATTGCCGTAGTTTGAGTTAAATCACTAATACATAAGTTGCGAACGTAATTTGAATGGTTTTCAACAATATCGCTCCAATAGTAGCTATCTTGTTTGATACTGTTTCATATCAAATGATGATATTAGTTTCATTTTGAAGATACTTAAATAAGTGAGTCATTGTTACATAGTATTGACCAATCAAAATAAAGTAATTTCTAATTTGAAGAATAAGAGAATATTCTTAAAACAATTTCTTGAGGCATTAATATTAATATTTGATTAAAATAGATCAGCATTATTAAGCGTCCGTTAGTTTAATTTATTTTCTTACGGATTTTAAATTCTAAATTTTAGAAAGCATTAGTTACATTATTATAAAGTTATTCAGATATTAAACGTAGAAATGATATGGACGCACAGATATGCAAGGCTATAGAAATCCACATATGGACAAGTATAAATACATACAAATATATATTGGTATACAGATGAATATAAGCACACACACACACACACACACACATATATATATATATATATACAAATTACTAACCTGTTTTTTTTTCAACGTGTCAATCTATCCGTTGTTTTTTTTTTTCGTTGCTTGTGGTGTATCTAATGACACTACGCTTGGTTATGGATGAATTTATCAGGCTCGGCTGATAACTTTAAAGGGATCTTGTTAGCTGGCCCTGAGTGATTGTTTAACTGCATCGATTCGTATAAAAATATACTCTTGAAGTTTTATGGCATGTAAACTTTTTTTTTATGATGGGTCATGTTGATGTGTGTTTCATCTTTTTTCTTTTGTTGGGTATTTCTTGTATGAATGTGGTTGTTGGTGTTAGAATCTCATTTTATATGTCCCATATCTATGTCCTGGTATGGATAAGGGCGTTTCCCAACCGACTTCGTCTTTTATACAGACTAAAACATAAAATAAAATGTTGTTGTAAGTCTTAGAGAGTGATCTCAATAGATGTCACCATATACAAATTAATTTCAAGTGAAAGAATCATGCGAGCATATCACGCATAACCCATAAATGCTCGATAAGGCTTCAGTCCTTTGAAGGCAATTCACACACCACATCTCTCCCGGCCGGAAGTCAGTGTACTCACTCCTGACCATGTGATTTTAGCAAAACAGACAAATTTTGCCATCAAACCGAAGCAATTTTAACTTTTGCTGATATTTTAGAGCGTTAAATTAAGTCACGTTCCCAAGTGAGGAACAATGTCTGCTGTCGTCGGAAATACAAGAGCGCAACTCTGGCTCTTCGGCACCAATATATCGGGGAACCAAAGAATTTCGATTGCTGGATATGCGTATAGTACTTCCGTTCTTATATGACTATATATAAGAGTTCTCTACATTGTCTACTGTGAATGCCAATGCCTAAGATCATATACACTCAGAGCCATATCAGATGTCCTCTCTATTACAGAAATTGAATATTCCTTACGTCTGATAAACTCTCGTTATGATTGAAATTACGTCAGCTGATAGTGCTTTAGCCGACTTAACAAATCTGAGCGCAAAATTTATTTCATTCTGGTTATTTCTATGACCACTAATTCTTTTGCATAGAACAAGGATATGACATTTGGCACGGCAGCGTACTTTATTGATTTTAAGAGGATTCATGCGTTTATTCATCTAAAGAATAATTGATCTTAAAAGGGATGTTGTATATTTATTCAAAATGTTCTTGCTTTTATCAATTGATTATTTCGCTGATAATTAAAAAGGAGAGGATCTTAAATTTAATTAATATTAAACTGAAAAAATAAACAATGTAATAATTCATTTCTCAATGAACAAACAAGTGTTCGTTTTGATCTAAATGTTTGTAAACAGATCCATTATATATATATGCTTATATACATTTAAAACATGACAATGAGTTTTATACAATACACAATCATCAGATACATGTTGTGTGAGTGTATATATATATATATATATATATATATATATATATATATATATATAAAGCATGCGGTGCAGATCTAGAAGAATCCAAAGGAGTATCCTGTACAGACAGTGGTAGGATAACTCTCTAAGAGAGCTCTAAATATATATGTATATAAATACATATAGAGCAAATATTAGACAAAATTTAGGCAGACACGTTATTTCAAGTTAAATCGGAAGTATAGGCTTATTTCAAGCGAACCATCATCAGCTTCCGTCTTTATTGTACAGTAAAATATTCCGTTTAATAAAGACGAAAGCTGATGATGGTTCACTTGAAATAGGCTTGCACAACCGATTTATAATGAAATAACGCGTCTGCCTAATTTTTTGCTGAATTTATGAATATATATATTCATATAGATAGGTGAGTTTGTAACCCTGGGTTTCACCCTCTTGCGATCGTCAGACAAACTGATAATTTTTTTTTTAAAAATTGGTTATATGTAGGGTTGCGTATATTCGTGTATTTTGTGGAAGTGGAGGAAAATCTGTCGTCATGACAGACGCAGACATATATATATATATATATATATATATATATATATATATACCTACATACATTTGTACACCCATTGACGCGCGCAAGGACACACACACTCACGCGTTCGCCCACTGGGGCTTGCATAAACATATATATGCGAATCCTGCGGGCTCGGCACATATATATATATGTATATGAGTGCCGTTGCGCACATACATACGTATTCGGTAGGTGTATTCGAATAGTGTAGCGATGTCAACGCGCGGACAGTTGTCAATTTCTCGTACGTACATCTGTATGATGGGTTCTGGGTGAAGCTATGATAGGTAAGAATTGCTAGTTTATTTAAGGCTGTATTGTTATTTTTATATAAAAATCGGTTATTAGCTTGTTTTTGATTTTTTGTGGTTGCGTATATTTAAATATTTGAAATTCTAATTTGTAATGCTTGTTAGTGTTTATGTGTGGTGTATTAATTTTACTACGGCAGAGATGTGTAAATTACATTATGATGAGTGCGGACTAATACTGTGATAGTAATTTTTGATGATAATAAAAGTTGTGGATATAAATAGTTATTGTGAAACGGTAGTCATGATTAGTAGTTTGAACTAGAGAATAGTTGATAGGATTATGGTATCAGCGGTTCCCCTTTCTTTTTCTTTTTTTTATCTGTTTGGTAAAATATTGTGATAATAGGTATTTATTTTCATGTCTGAAGTTGGAAATTAGTTCTGATCTTGGTTTGGTAAGTTCTTCTGTGGGATAGGAGATATAATTGTAATTTTTTCATGAAGGCAAAGTAGGCATTTTTTTGTAATGTTGTTGTAGGCAGGTGCTTTTTTCAGTACTTTCCTGCTTATTGTTGGTGAAATATTTCTGTCTTTTAGACGCCATACGTATGTGGATTATGTAGTGCTGTTCAAGTATTTTCTGTTGGAGAATGAAATACTATATATATATATATATATATATATATATATAGTGTATTTAGGCAGTAACTATACGTTTATGCATCTTTCGTTAAAATGACAGACAAGGTGTTGTCGTTATGTTTTTTCTTATGAAAAAGATTGATTGCTGCATAAAATACATTTAATTTAGATGATTTGGTAATCAACATAGTATCACTATCAAAGACGTATACACGACAATCTTTCTGTCATTTCTAACGTAACTTGCATAAAAGAGGGACTGCTGCCTGAATATCCCCCACATATACACTAATATTTAGGCAACCTGTTTTTTGTTTAAAAGAATTGATGTATTTCAAACTATTTTTAATATTTACTAACAAATGAAAATAGAATGGTTATTTGGCTGTTATTCCCTTGCAAAATTTTACAACGTAAGGAAGCAAACATGAACTTGTCCGAATCACCCTAAATTTTGTTAATTCTTTTATTGGTGAAATTGCAATACAGGTAATTAAATATTTATAAATTTCATTTGATGCATATGTTATTGTGCAGTATTAACAAAAGAACCATTCTATTTTAATTTACAATTATCCACTTGACAATAAAGACTAAAAAATACTATGAAATACATAGTTTTTTAAAAACATTATGGTGGCCTAATAATTATGACTGGTAGTGAATAAATATATATATATATATATATATATATATATATATATATAATCGATACTCGTATTTGAGAAGATATTTTGTTTTTATGATAAATTATTTTGAACGATAATGTGCATCATTTATCAGGCCGGTAGTAATATACTTTCTGATTTAGAACAGAATATATACTCGAGTACGAATATCGATCAAAAATAATGTTCAAGCAAATAATATCAATATGTCAGTTGTTAAAAATCATTTCGTTAATCTTCGGGATTTTCCATAAAATTGTATGTTTACATTTGTTGTCAATACGATGCTTTTCATAGCAGAGATGGTTATTTGCGTAGAATCGACAATTGTCTTATATAGGCTTGATTTGACTTCGTTTGGACTGGTATCATTCGTTGAGCGATTGCTCTAAGACGTACCAGATCAGCTGGTGGCATTCTCTATGTTTGTAGGGAGCGCAGGGTTGATTAAAACAGAATAACTACACAAATACGAGTATCGAATAAAAAAATTTTTTAAACAAACAATTTCAATATGTCGGTTATTAAAACAATTTCGTTATTCTCCGGGTGATATATATATATATATATATATATATATATATATGGTGTATTAAAAAAGAATTTTACAAAATTTGTGGGTGTGTTCTTCAAACGAAAGCAAGGATAAATAATATCCATAAAAATATATGTCAAATGCCATCGTTGCGCCTCAACATCTCAACTCATAATAAATGTTCAATATGATCTCCGCTTGCTAATATATACGCATGTGCCCGTCGGATTATTGACTGGTGCATGCTTTTAAATAGTCCCATAGGGTGTCGAATGGTTCGCAAGCCATAGTGATACGTTGATGAAGCGTCTTTACAATATTATCTGCTGCAGAAATCAATTGTTTTATGTGGCCCCACAGATAAAACCAAAATAATATATATATATATATATATATATATATATATATATATATATATATATATATATTAGAACATGTACATGATTTTTCTATATATATCCACCACAAAGGTACATTTGTTTCGATATTGAAACCTCAATATCTCATCAGGTGGTATGTAAAGGATTGAAAAGCCTCTTTCTTTATATATTTGATCAGTTCTATTTATGGTGTTGGTGGGGGTTAGTGATAGGGGAATAACTCCCTGACCGTTGGAATGTATTTAATTATATCAAATGTCTGTGGGTGCGGGTATGTAGGTATATATATATATATATATATATATATATATATATAAGCCATCCACAAACAAGCCTGTTTCGCTGTATCATGGGTCATCAGTGTGGCTAGACACAACCACTTGCTTCTGGCTGGGATCGAAACTCGACCGATTTGGTGTCAATCATAGTCGCTAATCCCTAAGCCGTAGGCGTATGGAATCAGAGAAGGGACATTTTTAACGTTTTGTATATAAGCAGTGTATACATACGCCAGTCACCTTTTATTATTAATCATTCACATACAAGCCTATATATATGTATATATATATATATATATATATTGTTTAGATTATGTTTCAGTGTCTTCATGACTGAAATGTTACTGATATTTTAGAAAATGCATTTGTAGCTACGGAAATTGTTGACATTAAAATCAACTCAGTATGCTGAGGATCGATTTCAATTCTCAAGTGCATTTCAGAGTACGTGGCCCTGTAAACATAGCTCATACTGATTTTAAAGGAAGTGATGGACGGTAGAGCTTGTAACAGATGGTATTTTATTATTTTTTTTTACCTTTTCTTTCAGTTCTTTAATCATAATAAATTTCATTTTTTATTTATTTATTTCGTTAACGCATTTTATTCTAATAAGATTCCTCTAATATTCACGTCAGTTGATGAAATACCTAAGTATCTTCTGTGTGCCATGTCCCTTCAGAAAGTCGGCGATCATAGCCTTGCACGTCTCCCTATCGCTGGTTGGTCTTAGCAAGCTTTCTCCTCTTGTCCCACCCTAACTTCGTTCTACCATCCACCTGCACAGGCCCATCAAATATGTTATCCGCTGCTTCCCCTGACTCACTTTCCCTACATCCGACCTGTGAGTACCAGATTCTCCAAGCCTTTTTCCTCATCACATCTCCCAAAATTTCAGCTGTCTTTTCCTGATGCTCAGTATCGTTTTCATCCTTTTCAAAACCTCATCATTGCTCACATACCCGATCCATGATATCCGCAGCATTCTTCTATATAACCACATTTTAATAGCTTCAATTTTTTTCCTTCACCTTCGATGATATTGTCCAGCATTCACTGCCATATTGAAAAACAGACATCACATAACAATCAAGTATTCTCTTTGTTGCTTGCGAAATTTTCCCGTCTCTTAATAGTCTGCTCAGCTTCTGGAATAAGTCCTTGACCATTCCAACTCGCCTTCGGATATCGGTGTCGCACTTTCCGTCTTCTCAAAAACATAATCTTTTTACTTGTTTCATTTTACTATCCCCAATCTATAATCAGCATTTTAGTTTCCTCCCTTTATTGATGGTTCTGTGTCCTAAATTTACTGATCAATAAATGAAAAAAAACATCATTTACTCAAATATGGGTTCTGGCAAAAAATAAGGTTTAAGTTATAAATAATAAAAAGTTGAATAAATAATTGAAAATATAGATATTCACTAGTCATAGTTTCATGCACTGCCAATCATCATTTTACATTTACGCTCCGTTGATTCGGTATACTTTATATTTCACAATTTTAAATTATTTTAAACTTTATCTTTAGTTATATTAATAACTGTATAGAGATAAATAGTTAATGGTGAGACTACAATAGACAGATGAATAGCAAGTGATGAGACTGCGATGGAGAGACAGTGATGAAAATGCGATAAATAGATAGATGGATAGTGACGAGACTGCAATACACAGATGGATAGTGACGAGACTGCAATACACAGATGGATAGTGACGAGACTGCAATACACAGATAGAGAGTGACGAGACTGCAATACACAGATAGAGAGCGACGAGACTGCAATAGACATAGAGATAGTGACGAGACTGCAATAGATAGATGGATAGTGACGAGACTGCAATAGATAGATGGATAGTGACGAGACTGCGATAGATGGATAGTGACGAGACTGCGATAGATGGATGGGTAGTGACGAGACTGCGATAGATGGATGGGTAGTGACGAGACTGCGATAGATGGATGGGTAGTGACGAGACTGCGATAGATGGATGGGTAGTGACGAGACTGCGATAGATGGATGGGTAGTGACGAGACTGCGATAGATGGATGGGTAGTGACGAGACTGCGATAGATGGATGGGTAGTGACGAGACTGCGATAGATGGATGGGTAGTGACGAGACTGCGATAGATGGATGGGTAGTGACGAGACTGCGATAGATGGATGGGTAGTGACGACTGCGATAGATGGATGGGTAGTGACGAGACTGCGATAGATGGATGGGTAGTGACGAGACTGCGATAGATGGATGGGTAGTGACGAGACTGCGATAGATGGATGGGTAGTGACGAGACTGCGATGATGGATAGTAGACGAGACTGCGATAGATGGATGGGTAGTGACGAGACTGCGATAGATGGATGGGTAGGTGACGAGACTGCGATAGATGGATGGGTAGTGACGAGACTGCGATAGATGGATGGGTAGTGGACGAGACTGCGATAGATGGATGGGTAGTGACGAGACTGCGATAGATGGATGGGTAGTGACGAGACTGCGATAGATGGATGGGTAGTGACGAGACTGCGATAGATGGATGGGTAGTGACGAGACTGCGATAGATGGATGGGTAGTGACGAGACTGCGATAGATGGATGGGTAGTGACGAGACTGCGATAGATGGATGGGTAGTGACGAGACTGCGATAGATGGATGGGTAGTGACGAGACTGCGATAGATGGATGGGTAGTGACGAGACTGCGATAGATGGATGGGTAGTGACGAGACTGCGATAGATGGATGGGTAGTGACGAGACTGCGATAGATGGATGGGTAGTGACGAGACTGCGATAGATGGATGGGTAGTGACGAGACTGCGATAGATGGATGGGTAGTGACGAGACTGCGATAGATGGATGGGTAGTGACGAGACTGCGATAGATGGATGGGTAGTGACGAGACTGCGATAGATGGATGGGTAGTGACGAGACTGCGATAGATGGATGGGTAGTGACGACTGCGATAGATGGATGGTTAGTGACGAGACTGCGATAGATGGATGGGTAGTGACGAGACTGCGATAGTTGGATGGGTAGTGACGAGACTGCGATAGATGGATGGGTAGACGAGACTGCGATAGATGGATGGGTAGTGACGAGACTGCGATAGATGGATGGGTAGTGACGAGACTGCGATAGATGGATGGGTAGTGACGAGACTGCGATAGATGGATGGGTAGTGACGAGACTGCGATAGATGGATGGGTAGTGACGAGACTGCGATAGATGGATGGGTAGTGACGAGACTGCGATAGATGGATGGGTAGTGACGAGACTGCGATAGATGGATGGGTAGTGGGACGAGACTGCGATAGATGGATGGGTAGTGTGACGAGACTGCGATAGATGGATGGGTAGACGAGACTGCGATAGATGGATGGGTAGTGACGAGACTGCGATAGATGGATGGGTAGTGACGAGACTGCGATAGATGGATGGGTAGTGACGAGACTGCGATAGATGGATGGGTAGTGACGAGACTGCGATAGATGGAGTGGGTAGTGACGAGATCAGTGATAGATGGATGGGTAGTGACGAGACTGCGATAGATGGATGGGTAGTGACGAGACTGCGATAGATGGATGGGTAGTGACGAGACTGCGATAGATGGATGGGTAGTGACGAGACTGCGATAGATGGATGGGTAGTGACGACTGCGATAGATGGATGGGTAGTGACGAGACTGCGATAGATGGATGGGTAGTGACGAGACTGCGATAGATGGATGGGTAGTGACGAGACTGCGATAGATGGATGGGTAGTGACGAGACTGCGATAGATAGATAGATAGATAGAAAATTATAGACTAGAATACATAGATATGTGCAAAGAAAGCTTAATTGCTAGTGAAAGAAGGGATATGAATAGTTTGTTGTAAACCTATTATATCATACAGTTCTACGAACAATGTATTGCCTTCTAGGATTGACAGAATTCATTTAGCCATGTAAATCAATTCTCTTATTGCTAGGTTTTCTCAGCATTCAATCCCATTCATTTATGATTTCAACAAAATGTTTATTCAATTTTCTTTTTTTTCTCTCGCTTTTACCCTTCCATCCCTTCGCTTAAATCATATTAATTTTCTTTTCCCAGTGTATTTTTTAAAACTCTTCTTCCTTCTTAACCAATCACACGTTTTTCTTTACCGCGTTCTCCTCAGCCCTGTTTTAATTGTTCCTATCAAGTCAACGGTTTTTCTTTATGTTTAAGGCAACATTTATTGAGCATTCATTAAAATATTTTAATTGAATACAAATCGTTCAAAGAAAACACCTAATGTTAAAGGATTGGGAAAATAACCCAAGAAAGTAATTAAACAAAGTGCTCTCTGAATCCACAACACAAACATGATTGACTAGCGCAATGGTTAAGGCAAGTTCCAACCGATTTCAAATTCCCGTTGATTTTATGCAAACAACGTTGTAAAAATGCATGGATCCTGTTTTTAAAAACATTGTTGAACCGTTTAATCTTTTAAATTTTCAAATAACTATTACTAATACAACTTGTTCTAATTAACACCCAACAGGTTAATGCTCTCTCATAGCATATTCTTATTTCAGACGAAAAATATGTCTTACGATTCTCTTTATCCTTCTTCGATGTGTTTGAAGTGTAGGGAGCTGGTTAATGTTTTTTTTTTGTTCAGTCTTGTGTCAGACTTAACCGAACTCTTTACAGCTTACAAGTTTTATGTAGAGTTGTAATCATCGGAATTATAATCAGAAGGTTGGTCGTCGGCAGGTTATAACGTGTGGATTAGTATAGAAAAGTGGAATAATAAAATGTACACTTTGCATTTTAAAATAGAAATTTATTAAAAGAAGGAATAACAAAAATCGTAGAAATTAATGTTCATTGAGAAAGTTATGGTAACAAGACTTCGTACAAAATGTTCTAGTAGTAGTTGTTGAATAGATAAGGAGAAAGAGAGAGAAAAAGGACAATCTCGAGGTCACTTGAAGTTGAAAGTTACATCTTAGATGTTTGTCCGAATGACCTCCGTGAGCGGTTAGACCATCCTTAAATATTCAATCCAGTCACGTGGGGTGGCTCTCGGAATGACTTTTCTTCAGCTGTGGAAAAAACGTTTCTCTGACGTATTTTTAAATTTTGCGATTTGATGACCAATCAGGATTCAGATTTCCACTGCAGGTCCGTAAAAGGAATTTTATATTTATTTAGTTTTGGTTTACCTCCAGAACCTCTACGTGGAGCCCAGATGCCCAAAGACCAGTTTTAGTCATTTGCTTTCTGGACCTCAGAGGGCAAACATCCGGTCCCTTGCTTGCTCAGTATCAACATAGGTTAACGTATATTGTTGAAAGAATCTGTCGAGCTTAACATATGAACGCCAAAGCTTGGTATACGGCTTTAAATATTTTCAAGCTGTTTTACGGAGCCTTCTTCTGTTGGCCTTCTTCATAAGCTGAAGAGTTCTATCGTCAACAGTGAAGTTCATGGTTCGATTCAATCTTTCTAAACAAATGTAATAAAAATCGTGTTAAGATAACTTCTCGAACTTTTAGCCTTGATTCGGGATCCCCACAAGAGAATACTTTGCAGCCATTAAGAAAATACGACACTTGACGACCAAAAAATAATGGAAATATCATGCATGTTTTTTTTTTTTTTTTCGAAGAAAATACGAAAGTTCATTTTTTTACCATCAATGAATTACCATTGCGTTCAACAGGGTGTTAAAAATTGAGTTGTTCTTTTAGTAGACTGGCTGCCATACATGACTAGAGAGTACAATCTACGCGCTATTTGGAGACTAAATAGTCGTTGTTGGAGATACAGATAAATGCCAATCCTAACAGTATTTGGCAAGGCGAAACGCAGCAATTCGGTTAAAATCTTGAACATGACTGATTGTTCCACATTTTTTGAAAAACATATTTTCCTAAAAACCTTATCTATCCATGGGTTCTCTATAACTACCGTAATGGAAGTGGTGATGAATAGGAGGCATCAGTTTCGGAACATCTCTCTTAAAAATAATTTAACTACGAATGGCTAGCGACAATTGGAGGGAAAAATTCCTTTTAAAAGCTAAGCAATGTATCAGGAAATATTGAAATTTTGTTAGTCCAAAGAAAAGAGTACTGAACCGTTACATAATATTTGTCCATTTTTATGACAGTGTATGTTGGACGAACTCTTTAATGATGAAAAAGACTTTTAACAGAAATGCGGTTCTACAGAAGGATGCTGAGAAAAACATGTACCAAGCTTGTGAGCAACGACAAAGTTATGCAAAGGACATTTTCAGTTAACAGCAGAAAAATGCAATTTGAATTTCTGGGCACATAATGAAAAAAGAGGCTTTGAAAATTTGATACTCGCAGGACTGGTGGAAGGCAAGAAGGGGAAAAACAAGTAATCTGCCAAACGAACATTAAAAGGGTTTAAGAGAGATAACAAAATGACAAAATTTGCTAAGTGCTTCTAAGGACATGAAACTGTAGAATTATGATCGGCAACGTACTGAATAGACTCGGCACATAGAAGAATAATATCAATTTATTATTTTAATTACTTTGTGATTTCAATATGTGAACCTTTACGTCTCTTCACATTTATCCTCCATTTCTGTTTATACGTAACTCTTACTCATTTTTTGCCAATCATTTACTCGATAAAGTTGAAAATGTCATTTTGTCTTCCCTCGGACGCGTACGAATAGGCGAAGGAACAAAGATTCCCCAATCCCCGCAACCGTCGATTGCGTAGGCCCAGGTGACAAGCAACGGGTCTATCCCTCTGGTGCAATGGTGTGGCGCTGCTAAGGGACACTGTTCCCCGGAACCGGACATCTACTCAGTATAATTTTTCTCAGATGCCTCTCTCTCCTCGGACAGAGCTACAACTGAGCCACACTCTGTCTTCGGGGATAGAGACACAACTAAGAGATGATTTTTGGTCTCTACCCGACACAAAATGTGCCACGTAAGCATATACACTATAGTCATCCGCAGACAGATCTGTTTCGCTGTATTACAGCTCACCAATACGGCTTAGACTCCGGTCACTTCCACACCCAGGATTGAAACCCGACCGAATTGGCGTCAGTCGGCGATTCAACCCCGAGGCCACAAGCGTCCAGCAGAAGAAAGCAGGCTTTATAGTGCGTATAAACACGCCCAATAGCTAGAGTGATCCAATTCATTATCGGAACGTATATATATATATGCATATATGCATATATGCGTTCCGTAGGTTGTCAACATCGGTTCAAAACTATTTCAAGAAATTTAATTTGGCTTTCTGATTTATAACATCATTCATTTGTAGTTTCTATTCCTTAAAACATTCCGTTGCTTAAATATTTTGTCTATTGTATTCTACGCATCCATCAGTAGTACCATATCAACTCTCTTCATCTCCAAGGAGATAGCCACTGCTATAATAAAGAAAAGATCTTAGTACTTGCCATTTTAAGGCCATGGTTCTTTCTCTTCAGACTTTAATTTTTAGAAGACATCTTTCCTCATTCTTATAATTTTACATCGGCTATTGCTAAAAAATCGAGGTAGCTGAATTTATCTGCTTGTTTGATTTTGATCTTCTCAATGCAGTGTACAAAGTGTAAATTTTCGATAAGTTATATATTTTTTTAATTTCACGCATGAACGTTGTTTTTATTGACTGTAGAGTATAGTAGGGCCAGTTGGGCACCGTCTGTGCAAAAATGTCTCTATACCTCTTCCTTTACCTTGTAGTTTGTCCTGTTCATTGACATAAATATGGAGTAGTTTTCTTTTGACATGTCAAGTATTTTTAATTCAGATTTATTCTCGTTTTCAACTGAAACATATTTGTTTTTTATTGGATAGCTAGCCATATCGTTATCCAAACAATTAGAAAAGCTGACATGACAGTAATGGAATGTTTAAGTGATTTTATTTTTAAATTTAATAACGACTTAAAATATCGTGGATGCACAACATGTACTGTAAAACATTCTAATCAGTTGTAGCAACCAGGCGCAGATACATTTACAATTTTATGACATGACTAGTTTAGAGTCCCTTTAAAGAGATACAAGGGACAAGGTGATGTGGAGAGGGGTCATTATCGCTTACTTCCTGAAGGGACATGGCACATAGAAAAGAAGTAACATCTAGCCTAGCCTACAAGTTTATCTATACCATGAATTATAGCACTAAATAAACTCTGCTTTAAAAGTAAAATTGGAATGCGATATTATCGGGTTTGTAAAAAATGACCCCACCAATAATCCGAGCTTAAACTCATGAACACCTTTTCACGAGCAAATTAAAAAAAGCATATACATTTATTCATTCAGAAATAAATAAATTAAAAAGAAAATCTTTTTTAATTAGACAGTTGTCTTATCAAATTTTACCTTGTGTGGACGTTTTAGAAAAGAAACTGAATGCAATTTCTCAATTATTAAACATTCAGGATTTATAGAAAAGTGTAGAAATTGAACAGATTCTATTTTTCAAAAGCAAATAAATAGCGTGAATTTTCGCTTTCTCGTCAGAGAGCAACCATTAGTCTACCGGACTCCTAGTCCAGAAGACATACATTTTTTCACTTAATCTTTTCAATGCATTCATTGATTCTCCTTTTACTCATTTACTGTCGGCAGCAAAAGAAAGATCAAAAACACCGCTTCAGTCCCCTTTCTCACGCAGAACGTAACTTCTCGCTTACTTCTGTCACGCACACACACATACACATCGAAAAAGAGACGTCTTTTTTTTTTCACAAATCGATTTCTGATCAGTACATCGAGTAAGATAAAACAACTCTAACAACACATTCGCAAGGAAGAGATTTTCTGCAGACTTACAATACAAACCATTTAAATCAAGAAAATATTCAATTTCACAATTTTTAATTTAATTATTGCAAACGAAGTGTTTTCAAGCTTTTTACACGCTCCGTTCTACTGAAATTTTTTCAATGTCGGTAAGTGTGTCACAAGGCTACACACCAAAATAGAACAAACGGCCTAATCCATATTTTGAAAAAAAATGTTTTATCGGCATTAAATAACCGACAGTTGCAATTCCGGTAAAGCAGGAGGGTCAATGAAACAATCGTAATGTATCCATGAGATCAGTGTTTTTAATATTGTGCGTATATATATAGTTTCGTTAAAA
Organism: Ascarosepion bandense; assembly: GCA_037127315.1. Classification (NCBI taxonomy): domain Eukaryota; kingdom Metazoa; phylum Mollusca; class Cephalopoda; order Sepiida; family Sepiidae; genus Ascarosepion; species Ascarosepion bandense. Next base: position 5,060,309 of record JBBBDQ010000303.1, read on the forward strand.
ACGGCCGATAAGGTAGATTTGATCAGTTTTTGATGACCACTCACACGTATCAAGTGACAGCTTTTATAGGACGCTCTTAAATAAATCGAAATGAATTGTTACAATAAAAAAAAACATTAGGGTAAAATGACATGGAACCATAACATCCTTGAGAATGGCCAGTGAAGTGGCTGAAAGTGCTTGGAAAGTTTATTATATAACACTTTTATGTTACTTATCTCCAGTAAAAAGGAAAAATGTAGGGTACTGGAAAAATTACATCAGAAATTAATAAATCCTTGTTGTCGGTCGTTTTTACCGAAACCTGTTTAAGAGAAAGATTGCTGTCCATATATATATATATATATATATATGTGTGTGTGTGTGTGTGAAGTCTCAATATCTCTTGCTTACTGTCAACTCATTTCTTTATACATCAATTAACTTTTACTTTTTGGTGACCTCTCAAATTCTCCTATCCAACCTTCAAACCCATTTCATTATCCAACGTTAAATTTCCATTGGTATATATAACCAAACCCGCTAGCATAAGGGAAAACAGGCTCAAATTTATATATATATATATATATATATATAATTTTCTAACTCTTACAACCGTACAACGCCTAACGCGCTGCAAGATATACCACCGAAACACGACAGCATTTTTTGAAAAAAAAATGTTTTTATTATAAATTCCCACAATAAGAATATTATATATATATATATATATATATATATATATATATATATATATATATATTTGTATTTAGGAGGCAAATTTTCTTTTAAACATGTCAGATTAAATAAATTGCAAACAATGTTTGCTTATTTTTAATCAAATCTCTTCATACTCACGGGTAATCTTTCGCGTATTACAATCAAAAGATATCATGAATGAACTGTATATTTGACAGATGTTATTTTCATTCATTTCTTAATGTACCCAAGTATATTTACAATAACAAGAATAATGATCGACAATACAGCTATCTTACACCAAGAAAACAACAAAAGCAAACTATAGATCCTCGAGGCAATATTCATTAAAACACTTAAGCCGTCAATTAATAGAATCAGTTATGAATACTGTATTAATGTTCTAAAATGTTTGTAAAAATGAGTTTTGTCAGGCTTTAACACGTGCATGACCATGACATTACAACATATAAAAGAAATTCCATTTTGGATAATATTCACGTTTTAATGAACGCTAGCTATTTGTCAAGCCTTATATTTGAAACAGGAAATATGTATAGTAATCTTTAGCAACACAGTTTTCCGGTTACAATTGTTACCATAACTCACACCCCTGAAGATGATCTCGGAAAGAGGTTGAAACTACTTGGATACAAATGAATGAAAATAACATCTGTCAACGTTACAGCTCATTTTTGATATCTTTTGATTGTAATACGCGAAAGATTATCCGTGTGTATGAACGGATTTTAATAAATATAAGCAAACATAATGTTTGCAATTTATCTAATGTAAAACACACACATGTATCTGTTCAAATCTATCTATACATCTCATTTTATTCTTATCTATATCGCTGTTTTTATTAATTTCTCTCAATCTCGCCTTATGTATGCAAACAAAGAGTACACACATATATGTATTCCTCTGAAATTTCAGTCAGTTGGTGTAACAATATCTCTCTTTCTTTCTTTCTCTCTCTCTCTCTGCATATATATATATATATATATATGTGTGTGTGTGTGTGTGTGTGTATGTAATGTTCTTGTGTTTGATACTACAGCGTGTATTGTAGTTAATATCTATTTATAGCAAAGAAAACAATAATGGGTCCGCCATTTTTTTTAATCAGAACTAATCAAAGACCTTTTATTTTTCGTCGTTTCACGTTTCTTTCATCCGAGAACAATAGAGAAGCCCATTTTCCCTTGTTGTTGTTTAAATTTATTGCAGGTTTTCGGTTGGTCTTTTATTCTTTCCTAGAGCGGGGATAAAGTTAGTTAATCAACCAGGTGAATTCTGTTCTACAAAATGTCGATTACTTCCTTTCTTTTGCGAGTACTGTTTGCGTTTTTACTCGTTCCATCAATACATTCGTATCTTTAGCATTTACAATTGCACAGTTTTGCAACATTTTCTTTATTCATTTACATTGTTGCTGTTGCTTGTTCACATCTTTCTCGGCTCTGTATTCTCCATTTTGCCCCTAAATAAATAAGTTTGGTATATTTCTTCACTTCTTTCTATCTATCAAAAGTGGCCTCTCTTTATCTATCTATCTTAGAATTGATTTATTGTTCTGGATTGGAAAAATTAAAAATTCCATTCGGTTTTCAGTTTTCTCTTTTTTATTTCCTTATTTCTGCACCCTCACATCATTTTCACTACACTTTTCTTTCAGGTTCGAATCTTGCCGAATGGCACACAATTTTCGTAACAGAAATTTATCGCACATAAGCAGGCTGGTAGAAATAAAGAATAATGTTTGATTATAAACAAATATCTACGTAAATACGAGTATCTCTCAAAAATAATGTTCGAACAAATCATTTCATATCCGTTACCTATAGACTCCAAAACGTCTGAACCGATTTTCTTGAAAACTGACACAGTTGTACTATAAGCGTCTGCGAGTATTCTCAGCTACGTTTTGTGTCGAGGTACCTAAGATAAATATCGAAAATCTATAATCGAATAAATCGGGTTATAGAAGGAATGGTCCGATTTTAATCAAATTTGATACACTCATAGACAAAGACATAAGAAACGAAATTCAGAAGTTTCAAGGTTGCAGTTCTTAGTTCGTGCAGAAAACCGATAATATATATATATATATATATATATATATATATATATATATATATATAAAAGCTTTCATTACACTCGAGCAACTCCGGGCTATATTGCTAGTATATATATATATATATATATATATATATATATATATATATATATATATAGTGTATCGAGGCAGAAAATAATTTTCTAAACATATACTGTTAAATATAAGAGACAATGACTGTCTATTATGTTTAATCATGAGACGTTCTAAACGTCGTATTTTGGCTTTAATTTCAGTTGAAAATAAAGACAAAAATTCTCCAACATTGGAAAGCTTAGAACCAAATTAATAAAACATTATCCAAATGTTGAAGAATTTTTGTCATCATTTTCAACTGAAATTAAAGCCAAAATACGACATTAAGAACGGCTCATGATAAAACATAAGACATTCATTGTCTCTTATATTTAACAGTATATATATATATATATATATATATATAGGTTTTTTTACGATTTATTGGTTGTGGGTTGAATTAACCTAATATATATTTTAATTAAGAAGAAGTATATTTTTAGTGTGTACTGCATAGATATTTTTTTAGAATAACAATTTTTATTGGTACATGTCATATCTTGGAGAAAGAAAGGTTTCATTCTGAAGGGTATTTCCAAGTAAGTAAACATAGCAAAATCAACAGGGATTCCAAGATTCCACATTCAGAGCCGTTATACATTGTCAGTCAGTCAAATGCCATTCGTGTTGAACGCTTAGTCAATCATTTCGCTTTTGTTCAGTGACTGATTAGGCAGAAGATTCTCTCGCAGTACATTGTCATTTCTTTCTGTAGTAGACTGTTTACCAACCAAGGCTATAGTACCCAGTCTGTCTGCTATTTAACACATAGCTGGATAGAGGAGATGGATTAATAACTTTGTCAAGGGTATTTTGCGTAAGTGTAGGAAACGATTTCAACTGGAATTCGAACTTGGCTATCGGAATTCTCATTCTGAGCTTATATCCATTACACCACAATGCACACATTATAACACTTGATATGCATTAGAATCTTCCTTTGATTTCAGCATGAAATGAATGAACAAAAATATATTAACTTAAAAAAAAAAATGTTTTTCCACGTTATTGTACTACCGAAAATGTCAACTAAGTGCAATATATCAGTACTGGTTAGAATATCATCATATCATTTGCTAATATTTCTATTCTAGACAGTGATAATAGTCTTCGGGGATTAAAAAAAACGATAGGGTACGCCGTCGCAACGAATGTATCACTTACAAAATAGAGTTGGTAGAAAATATCATTGTAACGTGTCGATAATAAAATGCCGGCCATAAGATCTCAAGAGACTCTGAGATATTGGAATTTTCTTTAGTTGTATTTATTTCGAAATCTTGAATTGATTTCTTATTCTGTGTTGATTCATGAAATCCGACTTACCCGCAAACTGGAGAATAGCACAGATAATAATGGAAATTTTATTGACATTTTCTTTCCGAGGGAAAAGAAAAAATATGAGATTTGAGAAAAATTTGAGAAAACTTAATTTAATTTGAAAATGAAGTCTTCCTCAGCTGTTTACTCTTTGTATACTGGCGACCAGATATTTTTGCAATATCCTCTTCTTTGTAGCTTTTATGAAGTTTTTGAAACAACTTTTATATGATTTCTTTTTAAATTTTGTTATTCGCTTACGTACACACACACACACATATATATATATATATATATATATATATACACTATCGGCCATAATTAGTCCACCCCAGTGATTTAAAAAAATGATGCATTTCATACTATTTTGTACTTTTTATGCCAAATGAATATTTGTAAATGAAAATAGCATGGTTCTTTTTTCTAATACTGCACAATAACATGGGCATTAAATTAATTGATAAATATTTAATAATTACCTATACTGCAATTTCATCATAATAACCTCCTTTTACCTTTACAACGGCTGCACACTCTGGGCATTCCGTCCACATATCCTGCGACAACTCACTCTAGGTATCCTTTATCGATGACTATACACACTCATCTTTCACTCGTTCATCAAACCTGCCCGGCACGAACAACAGTTAAAACTTAGATTCATCAGTCCACAATAATTTTGACAACTATTCTGGTGTCCAGTCTTTGTGATTTCTTCTCTATGCTAGTCTCTTCTTATTATTGGCTGGCCGAAGCAGAGGCTTTCTAGATGCCATTCTTCCAAAGAACCATTCTATTTTCATTTAGAATTATTCACTTGACAATAAATACAAAAAATTGCATGAAATACATCATTTTTTTTTAGCTGGGGTGGCTTAATAATTATGGCCGGTAACGTGTGTCGTTTGTGTGTGTATATATATATATATATATATATATAATTTGCAAATAAATTGCTTCAACGAGCTACTCGGATTTCAACCGTGAGGTATTTTCAGGCAGCTGCCTGATGATATTTCAAGTTTTAAACCTCGATAATTTGGCGCGAGTTTATTTGCTTAGTATATTTTGGTTTATATCTTCTTGCTGAATTTTGTATTGAGCACTTTTTATCGTATCATATCTTGGGAGCGTGTGTTTTCTTCTTTCCTCTGTGTTGTTTTGACCCTCACCTTTGATTGAGCACATTTTCTGTTTATATATATATATATATATATATATATATATTATTGTAAACACACACACGCTCTTCTCTTTGAGAAAAGCGCAAGCAAATAAAATATAGCACACACACATATATTTACATATATATATATGTGTGTGTGTGTGTGTGTTTAATAGGAAGCATAATCTAGTACATTCGACATTTTGCAGTGTCATCTTTTCGAATGTACTAGATTATGCGTCCTATGAAAACCAATTGTACTTTTTAATCCCTTATCTGATTGCACTGCTCTACATTTTTTGGTAGCCGGGTTTGATCCGGCAATGTGTTTTTTATAATATATTTCATGTGTTCTTATGATTTTCTACATAAGAACACATGAAGAGTTATATAAAGTAATTAATGATAAGGAAAGAGAGACAGAGGAAGGCAGCGTATAACATACTTGCAGGGCCTGATCAGGTGGATGACGGAACGGGGGTTACCAGGAATAACAGGAGCAAACATACTAAGAGCCACAAGAGATAGGGAGACGTGGAGAACCATGATCGCCTACCTGCACATAGATGAAGAAGAATCCAGTACATTAAATTTACATTCAGTTTTTGAGGAAAATTAATTTTATTATTCAACATGCAAAAGTTATTCCATTATTTAAAAAAAATATATCAAATATGTAACAAATATATATTTAATTGAAATACATTATTGTACCTGGCATATATTTCCTTTAAGTTTCAATCTGCATTTGTGAGAACTATAAACAAATCACAAAACTCAAGGCTTTAAAGAGTTGTAATTTAGCTGGGTGTGCGTTGTGGTACAGTAGATATTGACACGGAACGAGAAATCAGGGAGCCGAGTTCGAATTCCAGTTGAATTCACTGCATTCACTTACGCGCAAATACTCTTGGGAAATGTATTAATCCGTGTCTTCCTAAATAACAGGACAGATTGGGTTCTATAGCCTTGGCTGGTAACCAGTCTACCGCAGAAAGCAATGCCAACCTACTGCGGGATAATCTTCTGCCCAGTCAGTCATGTCTCGAGAGTGACATGATCTCCCAAGGGTGTTTCACGTATGGCACTTAACTGAGTGACTGAATTTAGCTCCAGAAATAAATATTTACGTCGTCAGATTTATGTTGCATGCCCAACAATAAGAAATACTAAGAATTTATTATTAACTGTTAAAATTGGAAATCAGTCAGTTAAGTGTCATACACGCTTTGGGTGATCATGTCTCGAAAGAGACATGATTGACTGAGCAGAAGATCATCCACCAGTAGTTTAGCATTGATTTCTGCGGTAGATTGGTTGCATGCCAAGGCTATTGAACCCAATCTGTCTTAATATTTAACCCATAACTAGAGGGAACAGACGGATTAATATCTTTCCCGCGCGTATTTGGCGCGTAAGTGAATGCAAAGAGTTCAACTGGAATTCGAAGTCGGTTTCCCAATTTCTCGTTCTTTATCAGAAATTCTTATCGAATTACATTAATAAATTGTATTATACAGCAAAGTAGTGTTTTGTCACAGTATTTTTCCAAGTAAATCAACTTATTCAAATTTTGTCGATTGATTTACGAAGTTGAACGAGAATTTTTTTTTAAAATCTCGGCCACAAATGTTAGCGACTATTTCAGCAATACGAAAATTGTTAGTATTTTAACACGCGTGAGCATGTTGCAAAATATAGTTTATAAAAATTGGTGGATGTTAGGTTTTCTTGATATGAGTAAATCTGCTATTATATATTTCATATCTTATGTCACAAAATTTAACTCCGAAAACAAACTTTATATATTATCGTAGACACGATTCAAAATGTAGATATATTTTCAATAACATTAATATCAGATGACTAAATTGATTATAAGTATCGTGTTACAGAAATAAAAAAAATAGTGTTAAATAAAATTCATTAAATTTGAGAAAACTAAAAAATAAAGGTTTACATTGTATTTTTTTTTCTGAAATTCAATGACCTCTACAACCTTCTAATTACCAGTACATCAAATGCTTCCTCATTCTAAAAGGGTAAATCCGACATACTTGATTGTAGCCTGCTAGCGGCTCACACATAATTCAAGGCTTGACATCTTCAGCACTTCCTCTTAACTTCTCAGTGAACATTTGAAAACTAATCCCATGAGGGAATACTGTACCAAAATCGAACGTTCTGTCCAACATCTCAGTGCAGTATAATTTATGTTTCGGAGATAGCATTTCTCTGACCTGAGACGAACTGTACGAAATTAAAACGGTGTACTTTCTGTCTTCAGTAAATTGTACGATGCCGTTGCTCATATGCGGAAGGTGAATTTCCCAAAAGGTATGCTGCATAATAATCGTTAATTCCAGTTTCCAAAATTACTCTTTAATATTATAAGCTGAAACCTCTTGAGCTAAATGTATGTTTATTTTGTCTATTTTGCTTATAATTTAAATCAGAAGTTATGTTGGAATATGAATGCATGACTTCTAAAATAGTTTTATGTTAAAATAGCTAAATATAAACGTAAGTTCTATAGTGAAAAAACATTGTTCTTCTGGAACAATTTTTCGCATTCTTGCTTTCCTGTTGACGATGTTATGCAACACTAGTCGCCATTTTCAGTTTTTCTCAATAGTCTTCTTTATATTGCCTTTTAACCTGACTTGTTTTTTTTTTCTTTTATTCCACAAACTCTTACATCTCAGTTGCATTATCGAATTGCTTTGGCGCAAAAGGATTAAACATATAAAGTAATCCTAAGCAAAATATTATTCTATGTGACATATCCATTCAGGATGGGTACCCTCATGATGGTGTAATGGTTAACAAGTTTATCTCGCTAGAATAATTACAATTGAGTAGAGACTTCGATCCTCACTGGGTGTGCCATACTTTCGGCCTTGTGTCATATCTAAGCTGCGCTTAGAAAATCACCATATCCCTTCAAGATGTAGGAAATTACGGCCTCCCACATCTTTCTATCACTTGTCGCTTTTAATAACCCTTCTCTTTTTATCTCACTCAATCTCTGTTCAATCATCTGCTCAAGTCCATCAAGTGGTTTGTGAGAAATGTCTTCTCCATAAAGGGGCTAGTGCAAACGCAAGGACGCACCGTTAAACAAGTCACACTTACCTTTATTTGTAGAATTCCAGTATGGTTCTTTTGCAAAACGATTGCGTCTAGCGTTACCACAGCTTGTTAGTGGTTATCAGGAAATTCTGTCTTTAATGCTTGAAGGCAGTTCATAAATCAAAAATGGTAAAATAACAAAACAGGTTGACGCCAGGTTATCAGAAGGCTGCCCTAATTTCAACTGAGAAAGAGACCCCTTTCTGCTTCCTCACGTGCTTATAAAAGGCACCAAAATTTTACTCTTAAAATCCCTCCTCCTTTCTCTTAGAAGAACCTAGGGAAGGGGGTGTAATGGAATGAGCGAGGGGCAAGTGTGTGTTGTTTAATGGTGCAATTTCTAACACAGTCATGCATTGATTTCCCGTGTTTCTCTTTCCCACTATCAGTTCCGTGAGCATCGGGTACTCTAAACCCTCCTTATTAATTCTTGTGCTTTTATGTACCATGTTCTTTCAGGACGTAGGTAATCATGGCTTTCCACATACCTTTCCATGGTGGCTCTTAGCACGCTTTCTCCCGTTGCACCATGCAACCCTCTTTTCGTGATCCACCTGATCATGTCCTTCAAATATGTTATCCGCTACTTTCCTCTGTCTCTTTTTCCATCGATCTGGACTGTTAGCAACAGGTTCTCCACGCTCTCCTTCCTCATTGCATGTTCCAGGAACTTTAGTTGTCTCTTGTTAATGCTCAGTGTTAATTTTCTTTTCGTCTCCATCCTTTCCAAAACCTCGTCATTGCTCACATGCATCCTTCTGTAGAACCACATTTCAATTTGTTCAAGTTTTTCCTTCATCTTCAAAGATATTGTCCAACATTCACTGCCATATGAAAAACAGACATCACGTAGCAATCCAGTCCTTTCCTTTTTGATTCTAGTGAAGTCCTGTGATTTAATACTTTACTCAACGTCTGGAATGCTTCCTTCGCCAAGCCAATTTGCCTTCGGTTCTCAGTGTCACACATTCCGTCTTCTGTTAGAACACTTCTTAGGTATTTCAATTTCTGTACCAGTTTGATTTTAGAGTCCCTCACCTGTAATTGGCATTTTGGGCTGCCCTTTTTGTTGATGTCCATGCATTTTGTTTTTTTACAGTTTATGTTATTCCTTTCTTGTCACTCCCTTCAGCTACATTCGGTAGGAGGTTTTGTAGTTTTAAATCTTCAACTGTCTTTTCATGATGTTAAGTATCAGTCTTCTTGTCTCCATCCACTTCAGACTCAACAAAAGCTCGATGTTGCGCGCGTGTTCCGTTCATGTTATCATCAGCATACTTCTGAATAATCACATTTCACTTGCTTTAAGGCTTTCATTCATATTTAATGAGTTTTTCAGCATTCATTGCTATATTGAACAACAGACGTCATATAACAATCAAGTACCCTCTTCTTTGTTTCCAGCGAAATTTTCCTGTCTCTTAATACTTTACGCAGGTTATTATTGTCCATACCAATACGCTTTCGGGTCCCCGTATTGCACTTTTGTCCACTGTTAGAAAACTTTCCGGGTATTTAAATTTCTGTACCTGTTTGATTTTACTATCCTCAACTTTTAGGGGGCATTTTGAGCTCCTTCTTTTACTGATTACCATGCATTCAGTTTTCTTTTAGGTTATATGTCATCATTTCTTTGCTCTTTCTTTAACAACATAATGTAGGAGGTTTTGTAGCTTTTTTCCTGTATCTGCTATCAGCACTAAGATAAGCAGATGATACTGCTGATAGCAGAAAGCAAAGAATGAACAAACGGAAATTTTGCAAGAATCTAAAAAAAGAGCGTTAAATTCTTATATAATATATCATCTAATATACCATTAAATGCGTGACAATCTTTTCAGAGATGAAAAAGAAAGTTGATGCAACAGTTTTATAGAAGGACGCCCAGAATACCATCGGTGGAACAAGTGAGTAAAGAAGAAGTATTAAGAAAAACTGAAACGTAATACTCGATTATAATTAGAGGCTAAGTGAGGAGTTAGACATGGTCTAATGGTTAACAAGCATGTCTTGCTTGATCAGTTACGACTGAGTAGTGATTTTCATCCTTACTTGTGCTTTAGGCTTGCATTGTCTCATTAAGCTATGTTCAGTTAGTCATTATACTTTAGTCAGTTAAGTGCCATACGGGACACACGCGTTGGGCGATCATGTCTCGAAATAGACATGACTGACTGGGCAGAAGATTATCCCGCAGTAAGTTGCCATCGCTTTTGCGATAGAATGGTTGCCAGCCAAGGCTATAAAACTTAATGTCTTATTATTTAACCCATAACTGGAAGGAAGGGTATTTGTGCGTAAATGAATGCAGGGAATTCAACTGAATTTTGAACTCGGCTCCAACGAGTTATACTTAGATTAGTGAAATGCCTAAGGCGCGTAATTAGAAAAAAATCTATTGTATAAGTTTGTCACTGACCCGACAAATTGAACTCAAGAGCGACAACAGGAAAAACATCTTGGAAGTCCAGTGAAAGGGAGAGGTATATTGATAAAAGATAGAAAGTATAAGAAGATGAAAAGCGTATTAACCGTCTAGGATCTGAAAAGGCACATCAACTGGAAAAATGTATTCTTATACCGAAAATATAAATTCGAAAATTTAGTTAGAACAGAATTCTAAATTTTACATTATTCACATTTATTGGACAGGTGTCTTCATTTTTGCTGCCATATTCACGATGTTTCGGCCGTTGTTAACTACGACCTTCTTCAGGAGAATAAAATTTCGGACTGAACACTTTATTTCGTTCAAACGAAATAAAGGATCCAGGTCGAAATTAGAATGATAGGAAGAAGGTTGGAGAGTAGAACGGCTGAAACGTTGTAAATATATCTTCATAGATGAAGAAAAGAGTTCGAAATATATAAACAGTAAAATAATTACAATACATTGTCTCAGAAATGTATACAAGATATATAACAATATGTATTAACTATATTACCAGATTATCAAATGAGTATAACAGATTATCAAATGGTAATTATTAGATAATACAGATTATCAAATGAGTATAACAGATTTTATAGTTTATGGAATATATACCTGGATAGTTTTATTATCTCAGAGCGTTATATTCAGCGCGCTATTTAAATTGTTTTTTATTTTGCATTGTTTGATTGCACGTCTCTTTCTTCAGATCACCGCATTCCCAGCATGCCCTTTTATTTTAATTCCCACCATCCAACCCTGAATTTTCTTTGCTTTTTTTTTCTATTTATCCATTGTTTATATTAATGTGTCACTTTTCGCTTATATGGCCAATTCATCATGTCAATGCTGCCATCTTTACACATACTGTTTTTAGGTTACATCTAGAAATGTACGCAAATGTCCATTTTTTTTCGGCATATATCTTATTGCCAGATTTTACTTTCCATGATTCTATTATAGGTTTATTTTAAACAAGTAACTTTTTTTTCATTGACTAATACCTTCTTTTATTCATGTATTCTAACTTCATTCAATGTGTTTTACTTTCTTTCTAATAACTTTATATGTATTCGCCTTTTTATATCTGTCGATTGTATTTCTCCACTGTTTTTCTATACACGCTGTAAAATCCATATTGAAAAACAAAACCAACTCTTTCCATAATTTACTCTATATTATTACTTATTTTAATTCATTAAATGTACTCATGCATATTTATATCATTTCAGTTCATCTAATGATATCGTTTAAAATTAATGTGCCTACATGAATCAGTTATCACTATTCTCTTTTTCCCTGCATATTGGTGGTAACTATTTGCTAGATATATCCATCCATTTTTTTGTTATTTCTTTGGGCATTAATTGAAGTTAGTTCCATTATCCGCTCATAATTTTATTAGACAACATCGATAATTTTAATTCCAGCAAAAACAGGCATACGTTTTGAATGAATATAAATATTAATAATTTGTTGAATTTAAGTAAATCGTTTTTATATTGAACGTTTTTAAATTTGCATAGAAAGCAAAATATTCTGGGACCTTTACCTTTATTCAAATTGAGATAATACATTCTTTCTTCATTACTCGGATTAATGTAAAAGAATTTTGAAAATAATATAAAAAGATATGTCGAATTTGCTGAAACAGAAAAACAATGTTATCTGACATCTATATTTATTTTTTTGAGAATACTCGCATTTTCATAAAAACATTTAACGAGAAAAAATATCTTCGTTTAATTTGCAAGTAAAATAAATTATAAATATTTGATTTCAAAAATAAAAAAAAAATAATTACAAAAAATGTATTAATATAGGTTTTTGAAATCCGATGTCAGGTGAAAAAATACAATACATTCATTCATTTTTACTAAATCACAATATGCTTTTATTTTTAAACATTAACCTTCAAAATGTTGGACCAAATATTTTTCCACTAAAATTGGCACAAAAGACTAGTGGAAAATACAATTCGCATTATAAAGGCAAGATTTTCACTTTCATAAATTGTAGGGTTTTTTCTCGCTAAATTATAAGGAATCTGAAAAAATCGATCTATGATTGGCCTATTTGTGTTACTCGGAAGTGATTACCAATTTGTTGCTAGCAATGAATGCAAACTATTTGAATTTCTTTTTATACTGTTAACTACGAAATGATTAGCACAAGAAATAATTGTAAATTATTATAATTATATTAATATTATTAGCCATAATAAATTTAGAAAGCACAAAATTGTTCTCATAACCATTATTAATTGTTCTTCTAGCTGCTTTGTTCTAAATAATTTAATGCCATTATCAAAATATTGGTTAAACCATATTCCAAAATTAATTACATGAAAATCACCATCATTTCATGTTGTATTCATATTTAAATCATTTCCATTATCATAGCCATTATTCACATATATTTAATCAACGCTTTCATTAACGATTTCATAATCATTTTCATTTTCATTAAGAACATTATAATCGCTATCATATTTGATCGACAACGTTACGTAGAATTATAATAAACACGAATTATAACAATTTTCATATTTATACATATTATACTTGCCAGTTCACATTGAAGCACAAAATTCTTTATTTTCCTATACGAATAAATAGAAAACGTCTATACAACCATATATAAAAATCTTTGTTCTAAAATTAATGAAACTAAATATTTTAAATAAAACGTGCTCTTTTTTTTTTTTTTCGATGTTGAAACCAGTGAGATGACTTGTCTTAAAAAGAGGCTTGTGATGGTTTTTTTAAATCGGGTTTGTCTTAAATGTGTGTTGCTTAGTTATTACATTTCTATAGACTAATCAATTATTTAAAAAAATGGTGATATTTATCACCATTATATATATATATATATATATATATATATATATATATATATATATATACCCCGCAGAACTTAAACATAATTTTGAAAAGAGAAAATATTTTTAAGAAAGTCTCTGAGCATCCAAGAATAAGGTCTTAAATTTTGAATATAAAGGGGAACACGCTTGAAAACACGATTAAAAAAATAATTTATTTGTACAAAGTAATTCACGAATAAAATCAAACGTTTCAACGACTACAAAAAGTAAAAGGAAAAAAAATTACTCAAGGTCCATTATACAGGATATGAGTATATAAAACGTTTCCTTTTTTGCAAAGGCTGGGTCTGTTTACTTTAATATAAACGGATTTTAATAAATGTACATAATGTTATATCTATATATCACTATATATATATATAGTGAGAGAGAGGGGAGGAAGCAACCTTTCTTTGAAATATGTCTCGTTGATTATGACAGGCAAAAAAAGTTGTATTTTTATTTAGTTTGTCAAATATTCTTACATTGTGACGTTTGGTAAGAATAAGGATGTGTAAAAATTTGTAATGTCTATTGTCCCAAGCACTTTCGGCTAGTTCCTTCACTATTTTCAAGGGCGTTTTTATTTTAAGTGTTAATATGTTCTTGTTTGTCTGTTTAACATAAATTTTATACGGTCTTTTAATAGAAGTAACGTTCACTCCTTGCTAATTGGGGTTGGAATATATATATATATATAATATATAGGCACCTATTCCAACAAAATTATAATGTTACTGTGAATATTGTGCAAAAATTCAAGTTCTTTCAGTAGATTTACTACATTAATGTCACAACCTGCCTACTCTGAGTAATTCCCGGCGGCACATAGAAAATCAAATATTCCCATCTTTCAGAAACATTTTGTTTTATGGCTCTCTCACAAATTATATATATGATTTTTATTGGTATGTTAGTTGATTATATAACCTTGGTTTCAAAATTTCGTTATCTTCCGGCGTTTTATGTCAATTTATTCTCCAGCATTTTAGCGTACAATAGGGATTTTCAGAAAGCAAGACTGGAAATTTAATATTACTGAAATTTTAAAATAATGGAGGAGATTGTCAAGAATTTTGAACACTTGCATCCGGATATCTTTAATCCTAAAACAACGTTTCCTATATGTTTATATCTGGACATTACTGAAAGTCTTTTATTTCTCGTTCTGGAAAGAATTTTATGGCTAACTTCTCTTTTTAGAACAATCTGAAGACATTAACACCATTATTAGTTCTATTTTTTCTAAATATGCTCCATGTTATATTAAGATCTTTGCATTTTTTTCTTTCAATTTCTACTCGTTGCTTGACAGTATAGTAAAATTTTAATGCTTTCTAGCTTGAAGGTTGAACAATGATTTTATGAACGATTTAAAAACTTCCTTCAGTAAACGCAAAGTATATTTTTGTATGTCTACCTCTATCCTATACTTCTGCTTTGGAAATAACACCATTGTCTTTACAAACTCCGTCAAAAGGGCATCTGTTTTTGTCTCTGCTGTTATTTTTTTTTTTAATCATATCACCCCAAGCAAGGCGGTGACGCCACTGATGCGCATGGGGCTACTTAAAAGTAGAATGATAGGAAAAAAAGAAAGCCGGGAACCATATCCTAGATAGGAAACAAGGGATGAGCCTCTTCACCTGTTCAAAAGACGTGGGTGGAGTGTGAACCGGGCGATAGTTATGTCTATCTATTCCAATTGAGAACAAGAGAAAAGAAAAAAGTGAAAGAAGATTGGGGGGAAAAAAAAGAAAAGAAAGCCGGGAACCACGTCCTAAACAGGAAACAAGGGATGAGCCTCTTCACATATTCAAAAGACGTGGGTGGAGTGTGAACCAGGCGATAGTTAAGTCTATCTACTCCAATTGAGAACAAGAGAAAAGGAAAAAGTGAAAGAAGATTGGGGGGAGGGGAAAGAAAGCCGGGAACCACGTTATATATGTTTTTTAATTTCTGGCGTTTTGCTTTTTATGCAATTTCCTAAATTTCAAGTACGGCTCTAATTTAACTGTTTCTATTGAATATTTTATGTACTTCCGTGTTTTAGGGAAGTGTTTAATAACTAATTTGAAAAATATCTGCCTTATTTTGGATTCTATTTCTAAATCAAAAGGTGGGTTGAACCAAATAATGTTTCGTTTCCTAGCATTATTTTTCATTTGCTTTTTATCTGAGTTATATTCTAATGTATTTTTATGGCCAATTTTATTTAAGGCTCATCATAATCTTTTACTTTCATCGAAATATTTTTGACAGAAAAATTTAGATAACCTCTGTTCTATTTCATTTAGATAAGTGTTTATGTTATCTGGGTGTTTACATCTAGTCTTCACATACTTCAAACTTGTATTTGGTTTCATATATAGAAAGACGATGACAGTTTATAGATTAAATTCAACATCTAAATGTTGGACAAAATTTCTCTTCATTTTAACTTCTATTTCAAAATCTATGATCTTGAAAAGTTTGAAAAGGATATTTCGTATCTTGTCAATTGCTCTTCTGTTGTCCTGTACTATCGTCAACTCGCTATCTCTGTAAAAATTGTGGTTGTCTTTGTATATCATTTGATTTTATTTCGAATAGAGTTGTAAGTTTTCTTCTCCATCTTACGAATCTTGTGGTACAGCAAACGTGCCCCTTTCTAAGTTTTTAATCCATTTAACGTTTATTATTTTTTAGGTATATTAATAATAAGTTGTGACTATTTTCTTGTTTTGTGTTTACTGCTTTTACCACAATCTTCTATAGAAAATGAATTATTAATCTGAATAAGAATATATAAGATTTTTATCCTCCGGTTCAAATTCCTCCTCGTTCTTTTGGACAAAAATAGTGTTATACCTTGTTTTCAGTTTAGGATTGACTTCCTTTTTTTTCTAACTTCAACTCTATACTTTTAACATTTACGCTTAAATCTCTGAAATTTATACTATTACCGGATTTTCGCTTTTTTTAAAGTGTTTTCCTTATCTTTAACTTCCAGTGTCCCATATGTTTTAGTGGTGTTATAGCATTGCTTTGGGTTAGTTGATTAAAATACCTATATATCTGTGTTCATTTTTTTAAGTCTACTCACCCTCTAATTATATGTCTTTCTCTCTCCCTCTCACTAATTATCTCTCTATTTCTCTTATCTAGCTTTTCTAGATCTAAAAGCCACGCTCTTATTTTATCCTCTGTTCCCTTTTGTACATGTAGACATTTTATATATATTTATTGTCATATTTCTAGACAGAATGTTGCTTTACTGGTATCCCTGTCTAATTTCCGGTTCCTTTTAAATTCTACATTAGCCATATACTTCTAACGGTTCGCCTAAACTCTCAAATGTTATGTACTATTTATTAATATTTTCTCCTTTAATAAGTATTCATAGGTTTGACTCTCGTTCGCTTCACACATTTTCTCGTTTTCTGAACAGCATTGGAGTTTTGTCTTTTTTCTTGCTTAAAATTGAGTTTTCGGTTACTTCTAAATTCTAAAATTTTTGTTCTTCTAACTTACGCCTCTCACCACTGAAAATTTATTTACTTTTCCTCAATAGAAGCATATAGTTTCAGTTATCGTACTGTTTGCAAACCTCCTCGGATTTTTTAACTAGTGTAGAAGTTTATCTCTCTTATCCTGTTTAGGGTTGGTTTTCGGTTTCTTCTCTAGACTTTCCTCGTTCATTACCAGTAAACCCCAGGTCGTCTTAGTAGCATTATTGCCTTCCTTGTTGTGAATTGATTAAATACAGTCTGTTTAACACATGAATAATGTTTTTAGATATCGTGTTAAGCAATATGATGTACACTACCGGCCATAATTATTAGGCCATCTCAGTGTCTTAAAAAAAAAAGATGTATTTCATACTATTTTTAGTAATTATTGCCAAGTGAATAATTTCAAATGAGAATAGAATGGTTCTTTTGTTAGTATTGCAAAATAAGATGTTCATCAAAATGAACTTATAAATATCTAATAATTACCTATAATGTTATCATCATCGTCCTTATCTCTCATCTTCTATTATGCTCGGATAATATAACACATTTTACTTTAACCCATATATATATATATATATATATATATATATATATAAAATAGCAATATTATGTTGCAAAAATGTATTTCATGCTTGAACGTACGTTTCACTCATGGAGAAAAAGACGCAACATGGTGTTAACCGCAGTGTCTACTTTCCTTATGTTTACACACACTCTAATCACAGACATATTTTTTGATGTTACATATATATATATATATATATATATATTATCATCCGCAGACAGATCTCTTTCGCCGTATCACAGCTCATCAGTACGGTTAGATTCCGATTGCTTTTTTACTCAGGATTGAAACCCGACCGAAATGGCGTCAGTCGGCGACTCTACCTCTGGGCTATGGGCGTTCGGTAGAAGTAGGCAGACATTTTAGCGCATATCATTATACGCGCCCAATAGCTAGAACTCATTTCACTGAATGAGCGATGCGTACATGCCAGAGTAGCTACTGTTTATCAAAGTCTACTATTTTTCCAGAGTGCTCAAACAGGGTGTGAGAGCGTAAATATTGAAACCCGACCGAAATGGCGTCAGTCGGCGATTTTTACCCAGGATTGAAACCCGACCGAAATGATATATATATATATATATATATATATATATATATATGTATGTCTGTGTGTGCGTTTCGAGGGATAATTTTCGTCTAATTAACGAAAACATAAAAATAACTGTCTTGCCATATCATTTAAACAGATATATTTACCAACATTACACAAAGATACATTGACATAGTAAAGAGTAAACTTATTTAATAAAATCTCCAGTGGCTACATCCACGGTCTCCCAACGAATTGGATACCGTCCAGGATAAGGACACCGTCCAGAAAGAGATGCAGAAGATTCTTCTGCATCTCTTCTGGACGGTATCCTTTTTTAAGATGCTGAATGATAATATAATCCTTACCTTCCGTTCATCTTTGGTATTACAAGGGGCTTTCTTTCTCACTATGTAGTGATCAGTGTTGAGTCTGAGATCCTCACTAACAAATTATCGTGTTCTTTCTTATCAAATCGATCAGCGTGTGTTTTACGACTGCTGTACCTTCGTAATCGCCATTACTCATCCAACTTTTTCCGAATCCTCTTCACTATCCTCAAATCGAAACCCAACCACTTTGAAATGTTCCTCTAGGAGATTTCGCCGCGAATGCCAAGCTGTACCCCATGCCGTTTCCAAATATCTACCGGAGTAAATAATGTTGCTCATTTTCTCACAGACTGTGCCCAATTGACCCTACCATACTATATAGTCGAAAAAACTCACAAACAAATAATATGCATGAGTGAAATTGAAAATCATAAAATGGTAAAAATTTATCCATTGCCCCCCCCCCAAAAAAAAATATATGGGGGTGGGAATATGTACTTTTTTATATAGCTAAAATAATTTTTGGAAATAATAAAAGTACAGCAAAATAGAAATATTTTTGTCTCTTAGAACTTCAGGAGTCTTAATCAGAATAAAATAATATTTACATTGATGCGATTACATATACACATAAAGGAGAGGGGCACTAAGAATTTTTAATTTTACTTTAATTTTCCACACACACACACACACACACATATAATTCGTGTCAGTCATCCCACTTTACTAGCATTATCAAATACTTGTATGAATTCTATGTAACGTCATTGATTTCTCATTAACTGCTTGTTTATTCCACCGGTCATGATATCATCTGGATGTGTCATAACCACGCAGCTATACCTTTGTTCCTGATTCTTATTGACACTCACCATCATATGTCCTTTTCTCTCATTACTTCTCATACATTGGTTGTTTCATTTTGAAACAAAAAAGCTAACAAACACACAAACCAGGAATATCTTCCGAATTCTTTCAGGCTGTTCAATAATTGAAACGAAGATAAGCGTCACCAATTGTATTGATAGCAATGATATCTCTGGATGGAAAAATATACGTGGTAAATGATCTACTCCTCTATCTCTTTTTCCACTTAGAGACGTGCCCTAGTCTTTCTCTCTATCTCTATCACACTGTCCCTCTCTTTCTGACGTTTGTTTTCTTCTTTTTATTTATTATTACCTTATAAAAACCTGCCTTTAACTGGTGTGAGATTATTTCAATTAATATCCTTATCTTTTCCTTCATCGCTTAACCCTTTATTTGGTCAGATGTGTTTATTTTTTCTCATATAGCTCAGGTTATTTAATGCATATAAACCATTGATATCCCTTCAGATTAACTGATATTCAGTAATTGATAAGAATGTAGTATATGAAATCAAAATATCATGCTAATTTTTTTATTTCATTTAACTTGCTAAAAAGGACAAACATTATACCACTAACATATGCTATTTTAAACTCGCTTAATTTTTTTATTCCTAAGATTTTTTTATACTTTCATTTTATTCGCTAGTTAGAGATGTGCGTTGTGGTTCAGAGGATATCGGCTCGGAACGAAAAATCGAGCAGCCGAGTTCGAATTCCAGTTGAATTTCTTGCATTCACTTACGAATAAATACCCATGGGAAAGGTATCAATCCGTCTCTTCCCTTCAGTTATGGGTTAAATAATATGACAGATTGGGTTCTATAGCCTTGGTTGGCAACCAGTCTACCGCAGAAAGCGATAGTAACCTTCTGCGGGATAATATTCTGCCCAGTCAGTCATATCTCGAAAAAAAAACACGATCGCCCAAGAGAGTTTCACGTATGGCACTTAACTGACTGTTAGAGATCAGTTACAAAATTTGGCTTGTAGTACCAACTTTATAATAGTCATTTTAGGAAATAACAATTTGAAGAGTTGAATTATGACTTCAACTAAATACAAAATTGTTTTCCAACTAAATGTATCACTGTGAATAAATTCGTCATTGGCATAAGATAACTCGTACTTGTCCACATAAGAAAAATACTGCCAATTGTTGGACACACGTCTTCCTGAGATCATGGGGAGGAATGGAATATTACATTTCCGTAGAAGGGCAGATGTGACAAGGTTAGTTGATCACGTTTATTATTCGTTTCATGGCCACCCATGTGTAGGGCACAGGAACCCCAATATGTACTTGCTGCCAAAAAAGATTCAGTGTCAAACATATACTTTTAGAGTCTACAAACTTAAATAGAGTGCGAAAGAAGTATTACCAAATAAGTAGTTTGAAAAAGCTATTTATAGAAACGAGACCAAGTAGGATACTCGAATTTTTAAAAGAAATCTGAATGTACTAAAATATGACTGGTTGAATAGTATCTCACACATACATAGATATATGTATTTCTACCAACTTGCTATATATTCCAAAACTTGGTCCTACTGAATGTGCGTTTGCAAATCTTGTATATGTAATACATATACATATAATGTATGTAGGCTGGCTTTGGCTTCAGATAACTCGTGGTCGTTGGTATGCCATAAAATCTAAACAGCCAAATTAAATATATACATTTTTATAAAATATTTTATTAATTTAAAATGTGTTAAATATATAAATTTGTTAAATGTATGAATTTGTCTGAATATATAAGTCTGTTACATATATTAATTTGTTGAATATACACATTTCTTGAAATTGTTTCAAACTTTTTGTTCGATTTTTAACAATTCGATTTGGCGTTAAATGACACATGATGGGTTGATACGCCGTAAAACAAAACAGACAAACAAAACACATCTGTATTTAATTGATAGAATAGAACGAATCTGACTGAAATTTGAACTAATTTCTCCGATATCTTATTCTCTGGCGTCACCTATTAAAACAACCGCATGTCGCACATTCAGGCTTAAATCTGCTACTCAAGCGTTTCCTCATCTCTCTACTGCTTAATCTATACATTGCCTAACTTTACCGAAACGTTGTTTCGACGTGATATGGTCGTAAAACGTTGATAGAAATATACAAAATTAAATAAAAGCCTATCCGTAAAAGGATATAAAGTTTCGGACATCCAGGGAATATATTTACTTACACCTAACCACAGCCGCTCAAATTGCAAAGTGTATCTGTGGATAAGTAAATGGAGTTGAAAGCCATACATTCTAAAATCATGATGCCACAGGGAATAGATTTATGGCCATACGCACAGATCACGTGCTTTTCCCCTATCATGTTCCTTCGGTATGTATGCAAATGTCTCTTTGCATATTTCATTTATTGATTATATCTGGATTGCTATGACTCCGCGAGAGATGTAGTGAAGTGGTTTCGAGATGACTCCGCGAGAGATGTAGTGAAGTGCTTTCGAGTTAGATTCTATCCTGCTCTAAATCCAGTGTACTCTTTCTCATAAACTGTCAACAACTGATGTTTTAATCTAATTAACTCCCAAAATTAATGGGATATTTCGGAAAATTTTAGAGATTTTTAGTTGGAATTAAATGCTACAAAGAAAAATAGAACTTAAATTCCTCTATCCAATTCCACAACAGACGCAGATAATTGTTTGTATATCCGACCATTTTTCAATTTAGTCACTTAAGTATCTTAAGTGATACACTCTTGGGCTATGATGTCTCAAAAGAAACAAACGATTTTCCCGTAATAGTTTTCCATTATTTTCTGTGGTAGACTAGTTGCCAACCAAAGCTATAGAACACAATTTGTTCTGCAATTTAACCCATAACTGAAGGGATAATCGTCGGATTATTACATTTAAGTATATTGGTGCGTAAGTGAATGCAACAAATTCAACTAGAATTTGAATTATACTCTCTTATTTCTTGTTCCGAGCCGATATCCACTACACCACAACGCATCTAACATTGTTAAATTACAGTATTTTTCTATAATGGCGAATTTTTCAGGGCTAATGTTTTTCTCTCTTATTGTTAATATCATTTTATATAATTCCGCAATCTTTAACATTTAGATTATCATACACATTTCAAGCACTAATTACATAAAACAATACATTTTAGACATAAATTTAATTTGATATTTACAATCGTTAGTATATCATATCGGAATCTCAAAATATTCGGATATATTTTATATTGCAACTATAATAAGAAATAAGTACATTTTATCTGGAATTTAAAATCAGGTTATAAAAATATTCTGGCTGTTTATTGCCATTATTTAAAATGTCACTTTAAATTATTATAAACATCGTTAAGAAAACTGAGCCAAAGATATTTCGAAGTGAGCTCTATATTATTTTAAATCCTTAAGCAATCTCTCTCTGTGTATATATTTACATTTTGGCAGTAAGTATTGATCACCCAAAACGATAGACAGTCGAAAATAGTTGTACAATAAGCAGACAAATGTCGGTGTTGATCATTATAACACCTTATTAATAAAAGAATGAACAGAAAAACCTTATCACGTATCGGTTCTTGTTTGTCAAATTTTCACGCGCACACACATTATATATATATATATATATATATATATATATATATATATAATGTGTGTCATCCGCAGACAGATCTGTTTCTCTGTATCACAGCTCATCAGTACGGTTAGACTCCGATTGTTTTTTAACCCAGGATTGAAACCCGACCGAATTGGCATTAGTCGGCGTTTCTACCTCTGGGCCCACGGTAGAAGAAGGCAGACTTTTTAGCATGTATATTATAGTTATTCACGCCAAATAGCCAGAGTGGGAATGAGCGATGTGTACATGCCAGGGTAGCTACTGTTTTTCAAAGTCTACCATTCTTCCAGAATGCTCAATCAGGGTGTGAGAGCGTAAATAGTATAGCGGTAACAAATTCAAGAAAAAATTAGGTAAACAATCACAATCGATTCAGGTAATATTAAATAATAAAACGGATCCAACAGATGTAAATCTAATTTACAGAGCAAATATTTATTACATATATAAATTCAATATTTTACATTTGGAGAATAGCCATTTTTACAGGCTCTCAAAATCCTGGTAAATCAGTTGCAAGTAAGAAATAAAACGAAGAAATTTCTCTTTGATTAGAAGTACTAATTACAAGTACCACTTCAAATACTCTTCTTTTATTTTTTTTTCCTTGTTATTTTTCTAAATACTTTACTTCCGGTCGCACAAGAATATAAGTCTTAATTGGAGCTGATGAAACAGGCTTTCAAAACACTGCAAAAATGTTATTATTTCAATATTGAAAATATATATATATATATATATATATGCAAAATCAATGTATTCTATTTCGCAAAATATGTTTATTTTAATAGAAATTCTGTTAATGAAAATTTTGTTGATGCACAACCTACAGTAATATCCAAATGCGCCCATTCAAACGTAGACACAGACACCTAGATATGCATATATATATATATATATATATATATATATGATACTCAGATACGCAGAGAAACCCAAACGTAAAAGAACGAATTTGTTCGCCTGAAGAGAGTTAATTTTAGACTCGAAACACGTGTAGCGCAAACCATGACAAATTAATACTCCATAACTTGTATGAATACCAAACAATAAATATATATTTTAAAGAAAACGTTCACGGCTTCTCACACTTTATATATATATATCCCGTCCTTATAAAGCTCTCTCCTTAGAAGCAACAGCTAGATAATCCGCACATATCATTTAATTATAACGCTGAAGAGTTGTGCAAAACCAATCACATTTTTGGAAGAGTCATATACAGAAAATTGGTGCACTGTTTGCCAAAAGGCTCCCAAACAATTCTTCACGTTTTTTTTTAATTTACCCTCAGTCAGATTGCCACCAAAGTCTTTAAGAACTAGTTTGATCTGCTATTTAACCATAGCTCTGGGGGAAACTTACGAATTTATATATTTTCCAATGGTACGGATTCCTCAATCTGTAAGTACATATTTGTGTCAGATATATATATTCCTCATTTACTACGGTTACGTTAAAATTTGAATTTTGACCATTCCCATTAATTTTTCCAAAAGGTTTTCTTCATATAATTCATACCTTTACGTAATGTATTTACTTCAAATGTTGAAAGTCAATAACATATTACATCATTGACAGAAACTTTTGGTTATTTATCAAAGAATGAAATACCTTTGTTAGAGATGCATTTAAAATATAAATATAGAACCACATATAATAACGTCCTTGATTTACTATTCAACTGCAAGAAGCGGAAGTACAGCCTATACATCGTGCAGCGTACATTCGAACAAATAACCTGATTGGCAGCCGGAAAACTCCTGTCATCAAATATTGGGTATAGAAAGTTCCGTCGGTAAAGACAAGGATTTTAGTTTGAAAAAATCTGAAAATTCTCACATTCAGTTATAGATGAGCTTGCTCGCACCAGGCTTTCCTAGTTTCCGCTTAGAGAATTTCCTCCTTCCAGAATCTTCCAACCTTCCTTCCTTCAAAGCTTCCTTCCTTCCTTTCATCTTTGTTTTCTTTTTCTCTTCTTTTCTCTTTCAATATATACCCATGTGACATACACTATTTTTGTACATGACCAAATAACAGAAATACGTTATCTGAACAATAATGAATGGAATTTTTTTAAAAATTTTATTTGAAGAAAAACTATTCGGAATATACATTATTCAGTCTTTCTCAATGCATACTGCGACCGTTTTTTTTCTTATTCGCTTCAATTTTGACTCATGACACTTGTAAATTCTACTATAAATTGTAGTGTCCTGAAATATAAATACATGAGGCAGATGAACAATTAACACAAAACGGTAAATATTTTGATAAAAACTTAAATCTGGTGATTCAACTTACAACATATTTAAGTGATACGATAACAAAGACCGATTTTATCTCGGAAAGACATCGAGACAATTCTTATATTCAAAATATTATTTTCATTCTTCCTAACTTGAGTCTGTTAAAAAATATATTATCATTCTTATCAGTTGATATACTGAAAATTCCCAGCCTAAAATAATAAAAAAAGAAAATGACGAAAATAAAAAGAGTCCTAATGAACGGTCGCATTACCCTCTGAGATAGTTGAAAAATGTATTGGATGAAATGAGTTAAAAGAGAAAACTAATTATAGAACCAGGAAAAAAAAGGAATGAATAATGAGAAGTAATTTATCTTGGAGCAAGAGAAAACATGCGTTAATCTGAACATTAATAAATAATTTTCTTGAATTCAACAAGAAATGTCCCATGAGTTATAATATTTTGTCCTGACGATAAACATTTATTTATTACTTGATTTAAATATAATACTTATTAAGTAATTAACTTGTTGTTAAAATATATTTGAGTTAACGTTTCTTCTTAATACTCAATATCCACAATGCCTTATAACTATACGGATTTAAAAGCGTATATATATATATATATATATATATATATATATATATATATATATATATAAGCTATACTATATATGTCAAGGAATAATATACTTTCCAAATTTAACGCAAAAAACTGCATATATACACAAATGAACAGTAATGTTTTTCCGCATTTAAGAATGTTCATCAAATTCTTTATTATACGTGACATGTATCTGACAAATGAAATCAAACCACAATCAACATACAGTCTCTTTAATTTTTAAATTTTTTAAATAATTTGTCTTTAAAATCTTCTTCGGGGGTATTTTGAAAGTGAACCAACTGACGCAGAGAAACTACCGGCCATAATTATTAGGCCACCCTAGGTTTTTTTTTTTTTTTTTTAAGAAATTATGTGTTTCATACTATTTTTAGTATTTATTGCAAAGTGGATAATTCTAAATGAAAATAGAATTATTTTTTTTTAATACTTCACAATAATATGTGCATTAAATGAACTCTTCCGGTGTCCAGTTTTTGTGATCTCTTCTTTATGCTGGTCTCATCTTATTATTGGCTGGCCGAAGCAAAGAATTCCTGGCTACCTTGTAAAATTTGCAAAGTAATAATAACAAAAAACCATTCTAATTTAATTTTGAATTATTCACTTGTCAATAAATATTAAAAATAGTATGAAATACATCATCGTTTATTTTAAACTTTGGTAACCCAATAATTATGGCAGTTGTGTACGAGGCAGATATTTTTCATAATACGTACAATAATATTCCCCAAACCTGGAAATATATTGGCTATTCTAACAAACATAATATTAAATCATATATAATTACTATTCTTCCAGTTGGTATATAAAGACATGAATTGTTACCAGAATTCTCGACTAGCTGTTGAATTCTGTTACATTTGTAAACTATACACACTCATATATATATATGTATAATACAAATAAACTAGAATCCGTAAGTTTACACTAATCGAAATAAACATAAATATTCAAAAAAATGCCAACAAACAGAACCTAAATCCGTCAAAATCCGACGAGAAATATGTCGTCGGATATTGGGGATGAAAAGAAAGAAACTAACGGAACAAGAACAAACAGTCAAGCATCCACAGGAAAGAAAAAAACCAAGACGGAACCTAAACACCAGAAAAAGTGTTCGATACGAAAGTACAGAAGTAGAGCAAGAACACGAAAAATCTATAAAAAAATCTACGCGGTTTCAACCTACGAATCGTCAGGGAAAGAGGCTAAAGTACACAAGATTGCTAGCAAATAAATAGATCTTCACTTATATATATATATATATATATATATATATATTGAAATATAACTTCATGGAACATTATTTTATATTGAATTCGAGAAGATGAAAAAAGAAATCGTTCAGAATGCCATTCCTATTCTGAGAGGCCATAAAAAAAAATATTTGATTCATTTGCCTTTTTTTATATTTCATTTTTGGCAGCTGCTATTTTTGAGAATTTTTATATATTTTCATTTTTCTTCACGCACTTGGATCTAATGAATTAGTTCTCTTCACAGCCGCACCCTAAAGTAGTTTAACATGTAGATCGATAATGCTCTTTTTACCCACCCTTCCTGCTGATATCCATATCTAAACATCAAGAAAAGTTTGTGTTTTTCTTTCAAGATTTTTGCTAGGAAGTTTTTTGTAAACTTTGACTCATAAAAACATATTAAATATGCTTATCCTTTGATTTTATGACAACGTGTTGTTACATTTTAAACATTTTCAACCGACCATCTCTAATCACTTAATTTTCTCTAAAAATAATGCAATTTTTTGTTTTCTTTTTTACTTTGCTGGTTTCTTTTTTTACAAAATATGTTGCTTAGTAACATGTCAAAAAAATCGCATATTTATTTTCAGTTTGATTAGAGAATAAAGCAAGACATCTAGCATTTATGAATAAACATTTTAGGAAAAGGAAACTTAAAAATTAGTGATTGTTTGATTTTTAAAATTTAACACGTTTGTGACGTAATTTTATATAAATACAAATTAAATAACATACATATGTCGACATGAATAAACAGAAGCATTCTATACTTGTTTGCTTTCGTATGAACCCATTTTCTTTGGATAAAAAGTAAATAAAACGATATATGAAGAACAGCGTGAACTCTTGAAATTTGTACGGAGAACATGATGCTTACTTACTTTAAACTGTACATAATACACGCAAACATTGAATAGCAATTGCGTCTTATACAATAAAACTTCAATATTTACAGACACAAGAACAATTATATTCTCATTTGGATCATTAATTTCCCTGAAGTCAATTTTCTTTAAATTTTGCTCTCTTAGTGACTGCAGGGATTATGCATTTTTTTAATGTTCCCACACCGATATGCACTTTGCTAAATGCTGAATAATCAAATTCAATAAAATATTAAGTTTACAAATATCTATATATATATATATATATATATATATATATATATATATATATATATAAATATTTTTTGAGTAATTTTAGGTTCTAAACTAGCAGTATTGAAAATAACTCAGGACTTGGATTATAATGTTTAAAAATCAGATGATTCATATCAAACCATATGAAAATACGTTCAATTGCTAAATGCTTCAAATGGTTCTATTGCGAAAAATTCTACATAAAAAAAATAAAGAGTAAGGATAAACGTTCCATATTTATATGCACATCACAAAATTAAACGCTGTGGAGATCCATTAATTTTCACGTTTTGAAATGACACAAAACAGAAAATCACTAACTTTCATTGTTGAAATATCTTGCAGCGACCCACTGAGAGGCCAAAATCTGACCAAATTACATCAGCATTCATATACACACACGTTCAAATACTTCAAGAAAGTGAAATAGTTTATTCGATAAAAATTTCTCGAACAATATCCTATAGTAGAAAATATATTGTTTATTAAATAAAAGTTTATTCAAATATGGGTATCCATTAAAGAACGCGCATATATATTAAGGAAAATTAAGACAAACGCCTTATTTCATGGTAATTCGAAAGTATAGGCCTATTTCAGGCGAGCCATCGTCAGCTTCCGTCTTGATTCAACGAAGGATTCTAAATGAATGGGATTCACAAAAACCTTCGTTGAATAAAGACAGAAGCTGACGATGGCTCGCCTGAAATATGCCCATACATCCGATTCACCATGAAATAACGCGTCTGTCTTAATTTTTCTTATACTTGCTCTATATGTATTTATATGCATATATGTTTAGACCTCTCTTAGTTAACGTACCATTATATGTAAAGGATACTCCTTTGGATTCTTCTATGCCCATAAGGCATACTGATATATATATATATATATAACACTTATCACTTCTGATTAGGAAGTCTCATTATTTTCTTGTATGTTCCTGTTAAAATGGTTTTCATGCAAAAATAATAGGCAATTCTACACAACTACCATCATTAACATCTGAGTAACATATCTTTCTTCACTGACATTTATTTCGAGTTCATCAGTTAAGTGATTCTAACATGAAAGACAGAATAGTTCGATATGAACTAAACGCTAACTAAATCTTATACAGTACAAAAAAAAGACGAATTCGTTGTCTGTCAAAGCAGACGAAAATATCAACCCAAGCAAATAGGAACTTGAAATCGCTGAGGGTGCAATCCAATGACAAAGAAAATCTGCAATCAAAATGAAAATAGAAACCATCAGCAGATGTATTAGTTCAGAAATCTCAAACTGCTATTAAAAAGTACTTCAGAGATTCAGAGCATATGTCCGTTCAACACCAGAATGATATTCATAATCGTTCATATTTTACGCTAATAAATTACTAAAATGATCTACTAATAGAAAAAAAAACATGACTAAGAATTGCATATATAATATAAAATGCAGCTGTAGTAATGAATAGACAATGAAATTATTATTACAGTATGGTATTTCCAATTATTTTCACGAGAATGATACTGTAAAGTGAGTGAAATTAGGTCCAAATAAAAGAATGGAAAGACAGTGTGGAAAAAAAGCTACATTTCTGACGGCTCAAGTAAATGAACCTAATATCGACCTTAGTAGTGTATGGGAGATATGGAGAGCAATCAATGAAATTTGAGTTCTATGGATATAGTCTAGTATATGTTTTGTCTCTAAAGATTAAAGTGCAGTCTAAGGGTCAACGAAAAAGTCAGTGTTGAGTCTTCCAAGGAAAACAGGTCTGCAAAACAACAGATAAGTGATGATAATCAGAAAGTGCAAATGAGACAGATTGTACGAAACAATGAAACAAATAAATTGGTACGAAGATAAAAAAAGGAGACAACTTGATGTTAATTCTAACAAATCAATTGCACTGATGAAAATACCTCGTCAGACTGTGTAATAGAAAAAAAACAAGTTCCGTGTGCCAACAAAAACTTCACTCGCTGATCTTGTGTGAACACTCCAACAGGCAACGTAGTTACAAAATCGGGGTCAAACATTCAACATTCCTCTCATAACAGCGACACAACCTCAAAATTCTCTCGCTATTCTCTCAGCTCAAAAAATCTCACTAACCACTAGTAAGCAAAAAACAGCAGCCTTTATTCGCAGATGTTTTTCTGATTGGCCACGCCAGACACAGAGGGGAGAAAATTAGCCTAGCTTCTTATGCTTATAACAGTTTTGATATATCTTTTTTGGAAGACCACGAACTTTTTTTCGAAGTAGGTGGTTGTCTCTTTCGTTACTCTTATAAATAAAAAAAAAGAAAATTCAAGATATTGACAAGATAAGGAAAAATGCAAATAAATCATTGGTTCAAATTATCTAAGCTGCTAAAAAAATCATCGGTTCAGAGACGCTCATCAGTGTACACGTAGAAGATGCCCTTTGAATAAATCCAAACTATTTTGCATATTCAAATTAAAGTTTTAGGTATATCATTTTTATAAAACATTAGTCGGCATACTTTTCATTTGAGTTGCAAATGATAGATCAATTATATGATATCATTTATGCTTAAATATATATTTTATTGCATAATACAAGCTATATAATTTTAAATATAAATATCAATAAGGATTTTTATAAATGGTGAGTCACTTCAGAATACAGGCGATCACGACTTTTCACAGATTTCTTTCTTCAGTCTTCTATGAATCTCCGTGACGTTTTACGAAATGAAGAGGATTATTTCACTGGTAACGTCTCTATAGATTTTAAATTATCGTCGTCCTTCACCTAAACTGGCTTCAACCATAGAAATCAGATTTTTTTTCTGTTAAACTTGAGGTGAGAAGAGACATATTCGTCAGGTATGTTTAAGTGTATTAGTGAAAGAGTGGTACGCCACCAGAATAACAGACAGATATAAACGGCATCGGTCGTTTGTCTAAATATAAAATGTCAACACCGATTAAAGCAGAATATACAAAATAGACAATAAAGATAGGTTTCGTTCAAAATCAAAATTTGAACATAGAGCTTGGAATGAACGTTTATTTAAATCAAGTTACTTTTATTTTTAGTACATCCACTAATTTTCTTTATGTAAATTGTAAATAGTTTTTTAAAAGAGTTTTCTTGAAACTTTTATTTTAGTTTTAATTAAAAGCTAAATAATTAAATTTACTATTTCCAGTAAGCAAAACATTCTGGTTTATTTCAAACAGAAATTATATTGATTGGACTCTAAAATTTTGGGATTTTATTTTTAATTTTTCAGCCCTGTTTTGAGCGATAGACAGATTTGTAAGCAAATTTAATTTTCGGTTTTAAAATTCTTGCAAAAATAAAATATATCTGTGACATATTTTTAAAAGTTAGCAAATTAATGTTAAATTAATCTGATTTAGACAATATTAATTGTTTATAGCAAGAAACTATTTTCAAAACACAGAGTTGGCATTTCTAACAAATCCATCGAAACTGTTATGTGTTGACAGATCGAGATAAGATAAGCGTATGGCGATCACAAGTGCCATAATTATACACATTTTTTCCGGTAAAGCGGAGCAACCCTGAAAAATAATGACCTTTTAATTTACACTTAAAATTTACCGTACAAAATAAAACATAAAATACACACAAATACACAAAAGAAAAATGAAAATTATTGCTAAAATAGGATGACTAAATGATTTGTATTAAACTTTTCAATTTTTGATTAGCAAATATAGTATTTATTATGTTACCTACCAGCCTAATGTCTATAAAAATTGGAAATCTTTTAAAATAGTTTTGAATCTTTGTAAATTATAAAAAAAATATAACAATTCTTTTAAAATGTCATTATTAATCAAATTTTTTTCGTCATACTATAATAACCTACATCTATATTATTTATTAAAGCAATTAAAAGTTTATCTTTTTAAATAATGTCATAGATTTATTGCATTTCTTTATTTTAATATCCTGAGCAAATTTTAGGTAAAAGGGGCTAAATGGTTTTAAAAAATAATACCTGATTTCCATTCAATAATGAGTCTTTCTTTTAAATAATGTAACCATTTCAGCCTACAAATTTTTTTTTAATTTCATGAGTTTACATGGAGTTAGTGACAAATGTAAAAAATATATTTAATGACGATTTAAAAAAAAAATAACTTAAAAATTATTTTCATTTATTTATAAATAAGTTCTGAAAGTTTCGTTTAAAACTGACAAATATTTAAATTTTACCAGAATTTCCAATTAATGTGTTCGTCACTGGAAAAAAAATTGAATTATGTAATATTACGTTTTCCATTGTTAACATTCGTAACGATTTGGTTACTCGCTAGCTAAAATCAAAACAATATTTTTACCTATATTTCTAACGTGTTAGAAAGAATAAAGATGTTTTTAGAAATGATTTTAAAATATTTGATCTTTCCTCTTAATAAAAATATAAACATTTTGATGAAAAATTTTATTTATATTATGTTTGGGGCATTTTTATATATACTATACTGTTTTTCATACATTTAGTGAAGTTACCTATTTTATTTTTATTATGTTTGGGGCATTTTTATATATACTATACTGTTTTTCATACATTTAGTGAAGTTACCTATTTTATTTTTATTATGTTTGGGGCATTTTTATATATACTATACTGTTTTTCATACATTTAGTGAAGTTACCTATTTTATTTTTATTATGTTTGGGGCATTTTTATATATACTATACTGTTTTTCATACATATAGTGAAGTTACCTATTTTATTTTAAAATTATTTATTAGAGAATGCAATAAACAAGAAAGAGTGCCTTCTTCAGACTTGTTAGTATTCGAAATGAAAAAACATTTAAAAATATCAAAGTACTGAAATATAGAATCCAGAAAATAAAAGTCAATAATAAAATCATTCGAACAGTACATCGATATGAAATCGGGATATCAGCCCCGTGTTTGTGCCCCTTTCATGCATGCACCCCCGCTACTGAGCGTAAAATACGCTCCTTGCTCCAATGTCTAGAGTAGATCTTTTCCTGGAATGCTTTTATAAATATTCTTTTCTTAAAGAATATTTGCATTTGATTATTACAATTTTTTACGATTTATTTTCGAGTGATGTTATGATATAGGATATGTATGTTCGTAGATACCAAGCTTGGAATATTTCGGCTATTAAAACAGATCGATTAGCAGTCGGCTTAATAGTCTGGTGAGTGGCTAGAAGCCGTGCAATTTCGAAATTCGTAGTGGCTGGCGTTTGACAGTTACAATCTTGAGATTCCATCAAAATGTGACATTTTATGATCAAAACTCACAAATTTATCTTACGTGCACGATATATATATATATATATGATAGTCACTTCGAAAGTAATGTCTCTTATTTTATTAAGCTTGCCTGCAACATCAGAAGAGGATTTCCCAAGCAATATACAATTTTTTAAAACTTGTAAGCAGATAAGTCTGACGTCCAGTATGACATTACGGACTGTGTAGCATTGAATTCTACCTTGTATTCATCGACCTCCATCAACGCTTGCTAAATGCTTACGATGACGAAATTGAATGTGTGTGCAAGAATAGGCGTTGGTGAAGCATTGCAGCAGTGACCTCACTTGTTTGTGCATCAAAGGACGTTCCAGACTATGTTGGAGAGATGTGACGTAGATGGAGCTTCGAAAATGAGTAGACAAATGACGGTAACTATGTAAAACACTGTTTTTTTTCTAGTCTGATAACTGGATCAGACAATTGTATAATAATGTTTCATCTGTTTTTCGTGGAAATAAAAGGAAGTCGTTATATATATATATATATATATATATATATATAGTTTAATGACTTAGATTTTGGTCATAATAAAACTAGACCAGTGAACATTTGTATTAAAAAGTGTTCAAAACAGTTGTAGAAATGTTGAATATTCTTCATTTGTAAACGAATTATTAAGTGACCTAGGTTTCTACTATTGCAAATCGCTTGAAGATATCACATGGTAGAAATTTGGTGGCGTAATAACTCTTTTACAAAATATATATATATATATATATATATATATATAATTTCGTTAAAAGTGACTGACATTATTCTACGCATGTTTTTTTTTAATTTTTCTTTTATTCTGGGGGTAAATTTAGTAAAACTTGTCTAAAAGATTTGTATGTCCGATGAATTTTGCTATTACTTTTAGTCATTATCAACGATGATTTATTTTTATATAAAAGTACAGTGGAAAAAGCTGGGACAAATGGAAAATTGACACTTTTTAAATAATTTGCATCCAGAAAAAAATAAAATTAAAAAGACTCAATAAAAATTGAAAAAACTTTACCGCAGTATCTTGCCAGTCGTTTTTTTTAAATGTATCATGCAGAAAAGAATCAATGTTTTCCATATATATATATATATATATATATATATATATAATGTTTGAGATGCAGAATGATTTTCAATGTTTTTCGTAAATAAAGGGCTAACTTATGTTTTACGTTATACAATTTAAAATTCTATGTTATAATATTTAATCGGTTTTAAGTCACATCTTCAAACTCTGCAAGTAATTTTATATTCATATTTTTATTAAAAATCCTAAAAACTGGAAGGTATTTATTAATCATGAGTAGCAGTTATTTAACCAGAAAAAAAAACAGTTCAATTTTTTTCTTTAGGAAACTTCATTTGAAATGTTTCTTTTATTCTTAATATGAAATAAAAATCCCTGAACGCTCGATATTATTATTTCAACATTTTACCTAGATTTAAATTTAAAATTACTCACCAAATAATAACTTATTTTAGTTAGCATAAAAAAAGCATATTTTTTAATTACCAAAAATTAGTAGAAATATTAATTTATCATTACAGATGAAATCAAAAATATAACAAGGCAGTAAAGATAAATTATATGCCATTCTGTTTCGCTTCTCCTTTAAAAATATTAATTTCAATATTTGAACCTCTCCGCACGGAAGATTAAATATATGGCTTCGAGTTAACCTTATTCTGCCTGTGGAGTACTGACATTTTACTTGATACTATCAAGAAAGTTTATTTTCATAATATTTTTTAAATAGCAAGTGGGTATTGCAAGTATAAAAGCTTTTGAAGAAGCGTGTGTTAAACTTTTTAGAAATGTTACATTTCAGGAATGTTAAACTCACATCTCTGAAAAAAAAAGTATGATAACGTTTTTTCTTTTTTTTTGTTAATGCTGATTTGCCAGCAATGTAATATTCAGAACTATAAAACACAAATGAAGCAAACTGCTAGCAAGAGTACAGTACTATTTTTCCTTGCGTAGATTAAATCAGTAGAATTTGTGACTTTCCAAGATATGTAAAATATATGTCTCTTTTTTTTTTTTTTCATAGTTGAGTTCAATTTGTCTCCTTTTGAAGAATAATTCTGCATTGAATCTGGATACTTGAGAAATAGGGGGCATGATGTTGATTTTGTTTTAGAATAGCATTCTAATGTTAAACTTTAAGACTTTTAGAGCCATCTTTTATTTTAGTTTCTGATATTAGATTAAACTGGAGATACATTTTAAAAGAAAATTTAATTTCAGCGCGGATGAGCACTGTGGTGCAGACGACTCAAAACGACAAATCGGGGTTTTAATTTGACTTACGCACAAATACCCTTGGGAAAGGAATTAACCCGTCTCTTTCCTCCAGTTTTGGGTTCAATAATAGGACAGTTTGGGTTCTATAGCATTGGGTGTCAACCAGTCTACCGCCGAAAGCAATGGCAATCTACTGCGGGATAATTTTCTGCCCAGTCAGTCATGTATCTTTCGCCTAAAGCGTGTATCAGATTTGACACTAGACTGAATTATGTTTTACTTAACACTTTAATAATTTTAATTGTTTATACTGGAAGTGTATTTGCCAATTAGAAGGAAATTGAATTTGAAAAGTCCGATATAATTTGTCTATATTTCTGAAATGAGGTAGTATTTACAAAATTCAGACACAGTGGATATAGGCGTTGGTTATTTCCAATGATTGACCCAAAGTGTTGAGAGTTCAAAACCAGGCTAAATCAGTGGTGAAAAAGTAAATTAGAGAGTCCGGTTAGAGGGAGGTAACTTATGACTACCAAAAGAGTCTCAAGGAATGTGAATGATCGTATTAAATGTTTCGGTTCGAAATTTTAGTACCTAAAGAAGGCCGGAGCGCACCACAACCTAAACGTCGTACAATTGACAATTAAGTTTCGGATAAATGTAAATAGTGTCTCATATAATTATCTATTTAAGAATTGTAATAATTTACATTGGATGTACATTTGTTAAATATTTTATAAGGAAATTGAATTTGAGATGTCTAATATAATTATCTAGTAATTTATTAATTTAATAATTTTATTAGTTTATATTTGAGATACATTCGTCAACTACATTAAAATGAAATTGATTTTTCGGAAGTTTAATTTAATTGTTGATAAATTTTATAATTTTAATAATTTAGATTTTAGGTACGTCTTTCAAATATCTTAAACGAAATTAAATTTGACAAGTCAAATTTTTAAAAAATACATAAAAAGTTTTAAAAATTTCAACTAACAGGAAAACTAACTTAGATGTTAATGAATACCGAATGGTTTCTATATGGAAAAGTATATTTTCATTAAATCTTTTCTTTTTTATATACTGTCTTCAAGACATCGCAAACATTGCTCTCCACAACTTCTATGTATTTGTAGCTCTTAGTAATATTTCTTGTTCTTTTATCCTTCCTAACCACTGTTCCTCTAACTGTATACACACGCATACGTTCTCAGGTATTTATTAATTTTATTATCTTTGACTTTAATTTATCCAGTAGATATCAAATTATCCAAGCATTCTTTCCTCCTTAATACTCTACAAATTTCAGTTATTTTCTAATTTCTCTTATATACATATATATAATTTAATTTAGAGAGCAAACATTTATTCATTGCATATGTACATTTGATACTTTACATTTGGGGAATAGCCATTTTTCTTTTTACAGGTTATTAGAACACGTTTTATTATCCCTAGCCAGACGTATAACGAATAAAATCTAATTTGAAAAGAAATACAGGTTAGTTTTAAAAAAAGGAAGAGGCAAAGATAAGGGTGATAAGTAATAAACACACACACACACACACACACACACACACATATATATATATATAGTTTATGGTATATTTAACAGCCTTCTGTAAAACACATTTGTTATCTCATGTTTCTTCTTCATTTTTTACAGCATTCAATGCCATATAGAAGAACTCATATTACTCAACAGTTCGATACTTTTCTTAATTTCTAACAATTTTCTATTTATTAATATTTTCTTTTGCTTATGGTAGGCATCTTCCGTGATTTTACTGCATCTATTTCGATGGAATTCGTTAAGCTGTGTCGAAATAGAAACAGACTAAAATTTATATTATCTTTTTATCTGTAATTAGCTGTAAATACCATTGTACTTATCATAATAAATGGAAGATTGCTTCAATGGTTTCAGTTTTAGCTTGCCTTTATGATGTCAAAGATTTAGGAGAGATAAGTAAAAGATAAAATTTATGAAAATGGGCAAAATATTTTGAAGAGAAGCCACCACGTGTAGCCTGAAGGGACAGGAATCGCATAAGAAACAAAGAAGCTGGTGCAAACGTTTCCATTGAGAATATAACGTGGAAAATATATGAAATGGAATTTAAAAATAATCACATTCTGGTATAAACCAGTACCAAATAATATATCGAGACACATGGGTAAAGATGACAAAAGATGATTTGTCGCCCACTAAACAAAATAAGCGTCAAGAAAAGTTAGTAGCATTAAGATGCTTCTTTTACGGAGTTTTAAAGTTTTCCTAACAAAATAATATGAAAGAAAGAGAACTATATTTAAAACTATTTTTATAAAAGATAAAAAAAGATTTTAAATTATATTGCATTGAAGCAAATCATTTTTGGAATCGTGCATAAATTATTTATAAAATGAAGAAGAATTATATTTACTATATTTGTTTTTCGGTGCATGTGTCTCGTTAAAACGTCAGGTGCATGACGTCATATATACGAAGCACACCTGCATATATCTCTCTCTTCCGTTCTATCTGTATATCTATCTATCTATCATTATCATTATTGTACCATTTATATTATAAATAGTTGTAATAAAAGCATATTACAGGAAACTTTCACTGGAAACAAAGAAGAGAGTACTAGATTGCTATGTGGTATCAGTTCTTCAATATACCAGTGAATGTTGGACAATATCAACAAAGATGAAGGAAAAATGTGAAGCAGTTGAAATATGGTTCTACAGAAGGATGCTGCGGATATCATGGACCGAGCATGTGAGCAATAATAAGATGTTGGAAAGAATGGAAACGAAAGGGAAATGAATACCGAGCTTCAGGAAGAAAAAAATTAAGATCCTGGGACATGAAATGATAAAGGAGGGCTTGGAAAACTTGATACTAACAGGCCAGGAAAAACAGACAGAGGAAAGCAGCGGATAACATATTTGAAGGACCTGATCAGGTGAATGACAGAACGGACGATGCGAGATGTTACAGGAGAAAGCGCGCTAAGAGCCACCAGGGATAGGGAGACTTAGAAGGCCACGATCGCCTACGTCCTGAAAGGACAATGCACATAGAAAAAAAGAAGACATCCCTACACAAAAGCTATCGTGTTTTAGTACTGTTAATTGTACTTCGTCAGATGATGGTTGTTCACTAGTGTTGGGAAGAATTTTTATGGAAATTAAATAACAATTAGTTACCTTAACTGTCTGAAATAGGGTAACGATTGTTCTTTAAATTTCCATAAAAACAATTCCCAACACAAGTGACTAACCATCCCCTGACGAATTCTAATTAATTGTAATGGAGCACGATAGTTTTTGTGTAGCGATGCAAAATGCTTGCATTATAATTACTTATTATAAATATATTACGATAATAATATTACTCATTTTGTATAGAGAACTATTAAAACTTAAATGCTACAAATTGTGGATCGTTACGTTATTTGTTCTTACTCTTAATAATAATAATAATATATGGGTCGCGATGGATAAATTGTCGCCATCTAATATTCTTGATTCCAGGCATTGATTTTGTTTGTTTTTGAGTTTGTCAACTGCAGTAGGGTCAGTTGGGTACCTTCTGCGAGAAAAAGATCACCATGACGCAATTCACTCTGTAAGAAATTTGGAAACGGCATGCTGCACCGCTTAGCATCGCTGTCGTATTCTCCTATCCCAATATTTCAGAGTCTTCGGATATCAAACAGAGGACTGTGCAGAGGATACTGAAAGAGTCGAAAAGTGTTTGGCAAAGTTATGCCTCCATTAAGCTTCCAAAAATGCCTAAAACTCAACATAGAGGCCGACTTCATGTGCCTTGAGGAGGTGGTACGCGCACGTGCCAGTTTACCAGGCAAGAAATAAAAAAAACTTCCGTTGAATAAAATGTGAGCGACAATTAACATTATATTGAAGGACAGAAATTTACAGGGAATTCGAGAAATAAAAATGGTCACATGGAGCAGTTGAAAATTTTTTTAAAAAGTTAAAGTGCAAGTGGTTGTCAAAAATACACATTGAGACAGGCGATGATTTTGGGTAGATACTTCGAGTATCGATGGCATTCTCGCGGGGGAAGTGATACCTGACTGCTACAACTGGGATAGAGAATACTATTTTTCCTTATTTGGTGATATTGTATGCAAATATGCCAGTTTCCCTTCTTTGAAAGCGTTGATATAGGCACACGAGGCAGTTTACCACATCAAAAACTATATATATATATATTTGGTAAGCATGTTAAAATATTAAAGATTTTTTTTTCTATTTCTAGTTCTTCTTTTCTCTTTCCTTGTGCCGTGTTAAGTTGTTGGCCATCATACATCGCTATAGTTTCCTGACACTTGTATCTTTTATTAACTTAGCAAACCGCCGACATACGACTAGAGCAGGAGTCGGCAACCTTTTGGAGATTGAGGGCATAAAAGCTATGTAGAGTCATGGAAGAGGGTCAAACAGTTATGGCTCCAGTGTCATGGAGAACCATGTTACTAAATATGTGAATACATTTTCTATGTCTGAAGAAAGAAAAAGTTTAAACATAACTTAATATCAGACGGAGATTTTGTTAAAAAATATTACATCTTAGCAATAAATGTTTCCTAAATCAGTATTGAAAAGAAAATCCATTACAAACGGTTGAAAACACTATTTTATATTCATTTAAAAATGCCCGCTCACGAGTGCAGTTGCATTTAAAAAGTGAAAGTGAGGCCGTACGCTAATTTTGGCGATCTCTACAAATAAAAAATAAAAGTAAAACACATTTTCCAGGTAAAAATAGTTTTTAAAAATTTCTACGCAATATATTCAAACTATCAACTGTCACTTTGGTTTGGTTTACTTATATTTATATCGTGTCCAGAGTAAGGTAGAGGGCCGGACAAGATTCATTCGAAGGCCGGATGTGGTACGCGGGCCGGCGGTTGCCGACCGCAGGACTAGAGAATGAATTTATCACGAGTAAGAGAGAAATTAGACATATAAATAAACACTATATGATGAATGTCGGGGCATCGCGATGTGTTGCAATGGTTAACAAGCTGAACTTGCTAGAACGTATTACAATTGAGTTGTGAGATTGATCCTCACTGGGTACCCAATAGTTTGGACCTCGTGCCATTTCTAAGCGGTGCTTAGAAAATAAATTATATAAGAAATGTCAGTTACACGCCATGAACAATATTCATAAAATGTACTCTCTCCTAGTGTTTTTTTTTTACCATCTTGGCGGCTATATTTGCCTAATTGGGGTGAAATACACACACACACACACATATATATATATATATATATATATATATATATATATATACATATATATATACACACACAAACATGAAAAGACAAAAAAGTTGCAAGAGATTCCGAAGACGTCTGGGGAGCTATGGTTGGAGCTAATAGTGTTTTTATTGAATACATCTACTCTTTAGTATTTCAAGAAATATTTGTGTAATTCTGGTAAATATATCTGTTCAAATGATTCGTCAGTGTTACTTTCATTTTTGCATAATTTAGATGACAATGTTTACATCGCGCCTACTCTCATTATCTCTCTCTCTCTCTTTGTGTAATATATATATATATATATATATATATATATATATATATATATACTGGCGGCCATAATACTAAATCACCCTAGATTTTTTTTTAAATTGATGTATTTCATACTATTTTTAGTATTTATTGTGAAGAAATGAAAAGAGAATGTTTCTTTTGTTAATACTCCGCATTAAAATGTGCATCAAATGAACTCTTCCGGTGCCCAGTTTTTGTGACGTTTTCCTCATGCTAGTCTCTTATATTGGCTGGCCAAAGCAAAGGCTTCTTTGCAGCCTTGTAAAATTTTGCAAAGTAATAA
This sequence comes from Ascarosepion bandense, assembly GCA_037127315.1. Lineage (NCBI taxonomy): Eukaryota > Metazoa > Mollusca > Cephalopoda > Sepiida > Sepiidae > Ascarosepion > Ascarosepion bandense. The sequence continues at coordinate 5,102,189 of JBBBDQ010000303.1, forward strand.
TAACAAAAGAACCATTGTATTTCCAGTTAGAATTTTAGAGAGAGAGAGAAAATGTGATATATTACATTGGTTTCATTTTCTGTTTATTTTTAATCGTTTGACTGTAAGGAAAACATATGTTTTGCAGAATAAACAGATTATTTGTAGTCTCAAACTTTGAAAAAAATGGTTGTGTCCCTCTGTGCTTCCTGTAGTATAGCTGAGTCACAGTTGTCAGGTTATTTGAAAGAACCTACTTATTTATTTCCACGATGACTGAAACTAATAGGAAGGGACAAACTTTACAGAAAAGGAATATGAATAAAGTATGTGTTTGTTTGTTATATTTTATACGTACTAGAGTGAAATAAAAATTCTGTATAAATGACACAGTTGTACATTACATTTCTTTCAGAGATTTTGATTGCATAATGATATATCAATGACATACTCAAGAAAAACATATAATTTAAATCATATAACTATAAAACAAACACTCATTCACATGAACACTAAAAAAATAAATCAAGCAGCTTCACAATAAAAAAAAATGGAAAAATTAACCGAATCGTAAACAAAAAGGAAAAAACTCAATTTATCATAAACATTCCATTCTCGTAAAAAATTACACCATGTGCTATATACACAAGGAAAACCGGGAAATAACGACAAATAAATAGTCCTGATGAGTAAAAAATATCGTAACGGTCTACTCACAAAACTTCGAAGTTAGCGTGAATCTGCTCAGTTAAAGAAACAAAATCAATATCGAGCACTTTGCGAAAAAACCTTCTCTCCAAATCATATTTTATTAGTAAAACCACTGAAAACACAAAATTCATGGCGCTAAACATTATCACACTTAAACACTCTCTCTCTATATATATATATATATATAGAGAGAGAGAGAGAGAATTTATAAAATTAATGTTATACTGTCACTGCATATAACATTCATGTCATAAATTCTAAATAAATATAATTCGCTCAACTATAGTGTTTTTCTGGATACGAAATATTATTCCATACATACCTACCCTATGATTTTATATATATATATATATATATATATATATAACGAACGACTATTGGAATAGCGAAAAAATGCATTTACAAATCTAAGCCAAGTAAGAACAATCAATCATGAAAATTTCCTTAGAAACAAATAAAACAGTACTGAACAGCTATTTTTGTTAATCCCTTTTCACCCCACGCAAGAGAGTAAAACCGCTAAGACATGTGTGTTACCGTTTGAGGAAGAATAAAAAACACTGCTATGAAGCGAGGGTAAAAGAAGAGTAATCATAAGGTCAAAGACTAATGATTAACAGTGCATTTAAATTTTGAAGATTAAAGTTGAGTACATGGGACCGAGTGATGTTATTTTCCATGGACGGTGTCTGTCGCCAATTAAGATGTATTAAGGAAATCAAAATCAAAATAACTTCACCCATGCCCAGAATCAAAAAGACCCCGTTAAAATTCTTGCCCGAAAAGCAGAGAGGATGATAGCAGGCCACTTAACTGAAGAGATAGTAGGTATGTGGTCAGAAGTTTTGGCAAACGATTCTATGGGATGTCATGTCAAGGAAACGGATTTCTTCTTCCACTCTCATATGTGTAAAGTTTCACCAAATAATCAAATCCTTTATGCATAAACTTTATTTGCCATCTTGCTCTTTCTTTTTACCATGGGCGTTCATGAAAGCAAAAATTGTCGAGTGTTATAGAATTTCGTTATATATAATTTCAGATCTGAGTTGTGGTGCAGTAGAGCCGAGTTCGAATTCCACCTGAATTCGCTTCATTCACTTAGGCGCAAATAATCTTAGAAAATCGATTAATTTATTTCCTTCAGCTATATGTTAAATAACAGGACAGATTGATATCTATAGCCTTGGTTGTCACCAGTCTACCGCAAAAATTAATGGCAACTTCCTGCCGGAAAATATTCTCACCAGTCAGTCATGTTTTTTTTTTTTGAAATCTTAGCTCTTCTCAACTCTGAGCCATGATACATCAAATTAATCTCGCCTCTAAGCTTACAGTACCTGGTATTTCCAAGCTGCCAACTATCTAGGTATTGACCAATAGGTAAATAGAGAAAGACTGAAACCTTTATATATGGAAAGATAGAGATGGATATAAAAAGATTGAGATACATTAGACAACCCGCAAATTTAAGTTTACAGTACCTGGCATTTCAAAGCGGTCACCGATCTAGGTTCTGACTACTAAATAGATGTGAAAAGATTGAGATAGGTATGAAAAGATTTATATAGTTAGATATATACATAAATCTAAGCAATAAATATAGTTCAGTACAACATGTTATCTAAATTGAAAAAAACATGTTATATTGAATGATAATACATTGTACGCATGTCTATGTTGAATACATAGATATGTAAATCAGGAAATGTAAAATTTCAAGCAAGATTTAAATAATATCAACCAATCAGCAGATTGAAATGCGGTTTTATTCTAAAATGATATTTGGTGGTTATAAATATGAGTAAAAACTTTTTTCTTTTTTTTTTTTACACAAAAAATGAATTCAAAGTTCGCTATTAATATATCTGACAGATTTCATCAAATCCAAAAAGTGATATAATCCAGCGTTTTGTTTGCGTATAAGTACATTCTCATATTATATTTATCCTTCATGAATATTTTTTTATTATTATTCGGCAATATAGCATCAGTACTTAAGATAATTATCTTTATACATTGCCCCAACACTCAGACATTGAGAAATCTCAAGTGGTTCGGTATGCTTTCTTTCCCAAGAATTTCTAGAGACTGTTAATATCTCTAGACAATATTTTTCGGTAACTCAAAATAAGAAAAACCAGGGACAGCTCCAACAAATCCGAAAAAGAAAGTGAAAAGTCTAGTGTGATTACATTTGGCTAAATATAATGACAATAGTACAAATAAGATATGAAATGGTGAAAAAATAATTACTTTCAGGAATTCTGAAAAGTCCGTTACGAAAAAACTACTAGCAAAACCTTTTTACTTTACAGAGTATTAGAAAAATAATATTCTTAAAATTTCATGACTCTAGTCTACATGAGGATGACTCATATGTAGTACATTATATGGCGTCACAAATAATTTCCGTTTTTGTTTATCAATTTTTTTTCTTCCTCTATTATTTTTTTTATCATTTCACCCCATACAAGACAATAATACCACTGAGACACAAGTGGTTGATGAATGTGAAAAAAATCTGGGACAAAGAACATTATTATTGCGAGATATCATTGAATAAACAGAAATTAAGACAGAAAAAGGAACAGTATTTCTATTATTCGGACTATTGTCCTCATCTTTGTTGCCATTTATACGACGTTTTGGCCGTTTTACGCTCAGGCCTTCTTCAGGTGCTAGGAATTTCGAACCATACCTTTTATTACATTCACTGGGGTATATCATCCTCATCCTGTTGACGTTGGAATTACGGTTAGATCTTCTAGTTTCAACTGTAAAGTGATGATACTTAATGTTGTGGAGTAGTTTTCGCACTGAAATTTATAATCGTGCTATGTCGGTTGCTAATCTACTTAACCCACCCTAAATGTTAGGAACTTGGTAATCTTTCACTAAAAGCTGGCCCCGTTGTATTCGGCTAACTGCCGACAAATATCAACTGCCTACTGAACTCCAATAGAACTCTAAAGGACTCTCTAGAATTTCTAAGAATTCTTATGAACTTCCCAAGAACATCTCGAATTAAATTCCTGTTAACACTTAATATATGAGGGAGAGTCCATTATCTGAGGAATAGGTGTGTTTCCCCATAACATTAATATATGAGGGAGAGTCCATTATCTGAGGAATAGGTGTGTTTCTCTGTAACACTTAACTACCAATCTAGTATTGCACTTAGTCATAATATGGTGGTAGCAAACAGGAAAGTTCATCAGAACAATTACCGACACAATATTTATACAAAATAAAAGGGAAACTACAGCGACCGGAGGAAAAAAATCACCGAAACCCAGATGCCAGGTTAGAACTCATAATGTTACATGTTCTTCTTTGGGTTTCATAAAGAATCTCTAAATATATAGCAGAGGCACCAGAGCAGATCTGAAAAGTTAGCCCGACACAGTGAACTAATTTTTTTTATAGTTAGCAGCAATTGATTCAATATAATCACTTCACTTAATTTTAGTGGAAAATGTTAGCCTGTGAAGACTCAATCATTCACTTATGGACTTATGACAGTAAACTGCATCCTGCAGCAAGACCTCTGATCGGGAGGTTGTGAAGAGCATGGAACCACTTCTGTCGTTTCCAGATTTACCCTGAACCGGAGTGGTAGTACCTGTTAGGGTTCCAGCTATGGGCAAATAGTTAATCCCCAAACTGGGATAAAAACACTATGAAAGTATAAAATACATTTTTTTTTAGAAAAATATTCATATAAACAGACTTTTATAGAAAAATATATATTTTTGAAGGAAAAATATTACCAAAATATATTTTTGAAGAAAAAATTATCATAAAAATTTCTGAATGGAAAAAATATTCTCAGCAAAACATTTTGAATAGAAACTAGAAGACATTTTTAGTTTTCTAAAATAAAAATGAATCAAAACAAAAAAGAATTCATAAAAGTCTGACTAAATCAACCTTCTCACTATAACCGAACATTAAAAAAATACCTTAAAGCCACACATTTTTGGCATGAAATAACCCACAGAGGTCGATATGCCGTTAAATAACCCACAGAGGTCGATATGCCGTTAAATAACCCACAGTGGTCGATATGCCGTTAAATAACCCACAGTGGTCGATATGCCGTTAAATAACCCACAGTGGTCGATATGCCGTTAAATAACCCACAGTGGTCGATATGCCGTTAAATAACCCACAGTGGTCGATATGCCGTTAAATAACCCACAGTGGTCGATATGCCGTTAAATAACCCACAGTGGTCGATATGCCGTTAAATAACCCACAGTGGTCGATATGCCGTTAAATAACCCACAGTGGTCGATATGCCGTTAAATAACCCACAGTGGTCGATATGCCGTTAAATAACCCACAGTGGTCGATATGCCGTTAAATAACCCACAGTGGTCGATATGCCGTTAAATAACCCACAGTGGTCGATATGCCGTTAAATAACCCACAGTGGTCGATATGCCGTTAAATAACCCACAGTGGTCGATATGCCGTTAAATAACCCACAGTGGTCGATATGCCGTTAAATAACCCACAGTGGTCGATATGCCGTTAAATAACCCACAGTGGTCGATATGCCGTTAAATAACCCACAGTGGTCGATATGCCGTTAAATAACCCACAGTGGTCGATATGCCGTTAAATAACCCACAGTGGTCGATATGCCGTTAAATAACCCACAGTGGTCGATATGCCGTTAAATAACCCACAGTGGTCGATATGCCGTTAAATAACCCACAGTGGTCGATATGCCGTTAAATAACCCACAGTGGTCGATATGCCGTTAAATAACCCACAGTGGTTGATATGCCGTTAAGCAAAACTAAAAAATACCTCACTTAGTGGTTAGCATCAGTCATAGTGATAGAAGGTAAATAAGATTGTTGTAAACGAGTAAATATGTACAGTTTTGTTTTGATGGCTTTAAATATAAAGAACACATTCCTTCTTCATGCAACAACGTTGATTGCCATTTAAATTTATTTGATTTAATTATGTAATCACAATCATATACAATGGCTCGTTGCCAGGCGTGTCTTCGATAAAATTTGAGCAAAATACCCCAGGTTTTCATGTGGAAAACATTTCGGCAAAGGCTTGAATCTGGTTTTATTATGGAATGTTTCTTTCATCAAAGCCATTTGCAGAGATCGAAATGTTATTAACCGTTATCTTCAAACAATGTTAGGGCCATAGCGCTGGTCGAGTTGAACAGAGTAACAGTTCTGAAGATTTTTTTTGATCATATCACCCACCAAATAAGGCGGGATCGTCACAGGTGCGCAAGGGCTCACACACAGGTACCTGGCGTACTGAAGAAAGGATAAAAGATGGATGGAATTCAGTAAGATAGAAAATGACAACTGACGTTGTACTTGAATTTTTGGAACCTGTACCTATCAGGTTGTGCGTTGTGGTGCAGTGGATATCGACTCGGAACGACAAATCGGGGAGCCGAGTTCGAATTCCAGTTGAATTCCTTGCATTCATTTACGCACAAATACCCATAGGAAAGGTATTAATCCATCTCTTCCCTCCAGTTATGGGTTAAATAATAGGACAGATTGGGTTCTATAGCCTTGGTCGGCAACCAGTCTACCGCAGAAAGAAATGGCAAACTACTGCGGGTTAATCTTCCGCCCAGTCAGTCATGTCTCTTTCGAGACATGATCGCTCAAAGCGTGTATCACGTAAGGAACATTAACTGACTGACCTCTCAGGGAATCAAAGTGTAAGGAGTTGCACAAGCAAAAAGTATGAAGGAATAATCTGTCGGAGTAGAAGTAGTGGTTACATTTAACTATTTCAACGATAGTAGGAAGGGACCTAGATGCCAATCTAGTTTCACGTATGAATTTATGTGGTGGAGGCACCAGGGGAAAGAGCTCGTCAGAGAAATTACCATGGGAATATTTGTAGAAAAATGAAGGGAAGCCACGTCAAGTTAGGATCGTTTACACTGCAGATCCTTTTTTGGGTTTTGTCAAGATTCTCGAGATATATAGCAGGAGCTACCGGCCAGATATGGCAGCAGTATTGAGTTCACCGAAGAATGACTGATTTAAAATGTACTAAACGGATTCTGACGCGAAAAACACATTTTTTTATACTGAAGAACTCAACGCGACTTTTGATTAAATACTTATGGATTTTTTCAATCGTTCATTTAAATATTAAAGTTAACTTTTCATTGGTTTCTAAGAAATTGAATATAATAATAACATTTCTACGATCACACCCCATACGCAAAGTATTTTTCTCATATAGAGGTTAGATTTATTGTTACTTGTAGAGAATTGCTATATCAATTTACTAAAAATTGTTATGTATTATATTTTTAATATTTCATAATATTTAAGGGATGTTCAATTAGGTTGTTGCTTTGCGTTATTAGAATTATTTGGTTCGCAAAATAGAAATTACTTATTATACTATCGAATTTTCTGTGTCTAAAAACTAAACCTACGCACTCAGACAATCAAACTGTGCAGTGGATGAATTGTCTAAATTATGCAAAAATGAAAATAACACTGACATCTTCATTTAGCTGATATATTTACCAAAATTACCCAAAAATATTTGAAAATACTCAAGAATTAATTTATTCAATAACATTTACACTAGTTTCCACGGATTTCAGATGGTCTCCTGGCATAAAACGTGAATGCTATCAAAATCTTGACGTTTATTTTTAGTATTACAAGGAGTTTTGATGGCCCTTCACTCAACTGCGTCCGACCCACATAAATCAAGTAGGTTGCTAGAGTTAGATGACCAGATGCAAAGAGTGATGTGGGTACAGAAATTGTTTGACAACCATGACTGGGTACTTCTTCTTGTGTAACATGGTAAAGAATCCTATCGACAGATATATGTTCTTCCAGTAAACAGCTTCTTGACCCTCCTCAAGGCATTTGATGCAAACTTACGTGTTGAGTCTGTGAATATGAATGGAAGCATATCATCGCCTTCATTACTAATCAATCCAAGCACCTTCTTAATCAGCATTAGACTCATCCAACATCTTCCGAATCCTCTACACTATTTTAGATTGATAACCAAACACTGAATTCTTCGTACTGGAGCTTCCGGTGCTAATGCTATGTTGTAGAGCATGCCGTTGCCAAATTTTTGTCGGAGTGAATTACGTCATGGTACTTTTTTTTCACAAAACGTACCCAACTGTCTTTATTATGCAGTTGATAAATACAAAAACAAACAATACGTAGTGTAGAAATAAAAAAATATAATAAAAATAGTGACAATTTAACTATCACATTACGTATCGCTCATTCAGTAATGGATTAGAGCACTCTGACTATTGGGCGGGTATAATGACAATATACACGCTAAAAAGTATCCCATCTTCTACCGTGCGCCCATAGCCTAGAGGTAAAAATCGCCGACTGACGCCAATTCGGTCGGGTTTCAATCCTGGGTTGAAAGCAATCGGAGTCTAACCGTACTGATGAGCTGTGATGCAGCGAAACAGATCTGTCTGCAGATGACTATATATATATATATATATATATATATATATATATATATATATAGTAAGGCTAACTAACACAGGTAACACATTGGTTCTTGATAATGGATATTCGAAAACATTTGAACAAAACTTCAGAGAGATTATATACAACTTTAAGCACATCTCTAAATATGTCAGCCTAAAGAAAGAAAATACAATGAAAAATAAAAAAGACAAACGCACCTGAATATACCGCAACGCACACACATATATAGGAATCCTTCGAATACTGCACATTCAATTCATGCGTTTTTTTATACCGAAATTCGATTAGTGCACGAATAGAACTCGATTAGTACAGTAAAATGTTCTTCGAATTTTAACAATATTAGTTGAAATATGATTTCTTTTATTTAATGATTAAAAATTTTATAAAACTCAAAAATGGAAAATGAGAAATTCTTTTGTTTGTTCATTTTATTTATATTCGGTTTATGCTTATCTTTAATGTAAAAATTAAACGCATTAATCTAGGGATTTCCGTTTATTATACAGCAAAGTTTTAATCTGATATCTCTAAAAAGCTCAGTATGGATAAAAGAAAATTTATCTTATCCGACAGAGCACGAAAATTCTCGACTAGAATAATTTTTTTGCTTAACTTTTTTCTTTATTTCCACAAACACACACACACACACACATATATATATATATATATATATATATATATATATATATATATATATGTTTGTGACAGCACAAGGAATGCATGAGGGTGTGCTAAAATAGATAGATTGTTTGATTCTGAAATATTAAATATTAATAAATAAGTCTTATTAAATCTGCAAGTTTATCCTCCAGGATTAGCATTTGTCAACAAATATTCAACCAATTAATAGAAATCAATTTTCTATCATTTCCTATTCAGTCTCTGTCTCTCATATATATATATAACAAAATTATGATGTACACACGTATAATATGTGTGGTAATATGTGTTTCAAATCTTTCACCGGTTTGCTCATGGTTATCACAAAGAAATCTAGACAGATGCCCAGTGAAACTTCACCTGCTGCTTAGGTAAACACTTCCAATGCCTGATATTAATAACAAACGTGACGCCAGTTGTTCATGTTGACCGATAGCCGACGAAAATTAATAACGTATACATACTTTCTATCCATATTTAAACATACACACGCTTCACTAAATAGATAAACAGATAATTAGGATGAGTTCCACGCCTGGGAAAATTTTTCTCTAAGGGCTGACAAGTGTTTATACAATACAAATTTCTCATAAGTTCCTGATGCATCTTCAAACACCGAATTACTTTCAGGAAGCGCTCGTTGTAAACATTAGCATTTGCCACCGTCTGTGGCTTTTCCTGTCTTTAGACGTTAAGTAAAGGACACAGCGTCTATCTTCCTTCTATTAAGTATCATCTGTTTTTTCTAAATGTCAGTGTTATATACATAAATGCAACATCTACTGGTCAGTATTAAGCAGCTACATACACAAGAACGCACACATATGTCTTTGTGTGTATCTATACATATACACACTTGATTGATAAACGAGGTAACATCCCGTCAGACCTGGCTAGAAAATAAATATAGAAATATTCTTGAACATGTACTCTGGTCCAAATATTATTTGTATAAGTTCATCGTGTGGTGGCATAAGTCAATTATATTAATCAAGAGTAATAACTCGGAGAGGCGGATAAAAGAGACATCAGTGACAGATTTTTTTTTAATCGTATCACACGGAGCAAGGCGGTAACGCCACTGATGTGCAGGGGGCTACGTAAGAGTGAAAAGACTGGAAAAGATAAAGCCGGAAACCACATCCTAAACAGAGAATAAGGAATGAGCCTCTTAACCTGTTCAATAGACGTGGGTGGAGTGGGAACCGGGCGATAGATAGATTTATCTACTCCAATTGAAAAAAAAAGTGAGATTGGAAAAGAGAAAGCCGGAAACCACATCCTAAACAGGGAACAAGGGATGAGCCTCTTAACCTGTTCAATAGACGTGGGTGGAGTGTGAACCGGGCGATAGATAGATAGATCTATCTACTTCAATTGGCTTTAGACGTTGTCGCGCCGATTGGATTTCCAAGAACTGTAATAGCAATGACAAACAAATTCTCAAAAACTAGTTGAAAAAGATTTCTTTATTACAAAACGAGAGATAGCTTGTACAATCGATGTGATCTTTATGATTGAGCGCACACCATAAATCTCCGATTTGACGCCATACGATTCCTGTTGTTTTGAAATCTTGAGGTTCTCGACAAAATACAAAGAAGGATCTGCTACGTAATCAATCTTGATTTGGCAGCTCGCCTTTAGTCACTTTCTCACCGACCTGATGTGGTTTCTCGCTAGCTTTTGTAAATGAATGTTTATGTTTACTGCTCTCCCGTGCTTCATTCTCTGGTGCTGTGACCATATCCATTAATGCCTGCTACGAGATTGGCATCAAGATCCCACGATTTCACCGTCGAAATAATTCCATGTAACAACTTTTTTCTGCTCGAAGAGTTGTTCTTCTCGTACTTCCCGTTTTTGGAACACACTTCCGTTTGCTCGCTTCCCTAATATCTAAAATCTCTGAAAGATTAAATTCAACGTCAATTGACTCCTATCTCCTTATTTTTTAATTTTTTCTGAATGTAACCCCTTGTGCACCAATGGCGGTTGTGCCGTGTTTTGCGAGAAACGATTATATATATATATATATATATATATATATATATAAGAATGAAATGGCGAAAATTCAGGATTGTTTGATTTCAAAGTTGAAGTAAACCAAGTAAATAGATTTAGAAAAAATGAAAATTATATAGCATTTACAGTATTTCTGTCTGTCTTATTGTAGTAACCAAAACAATATCTGTTAAAATTTAATTTCATTGTTATAAAGAAACAAATTTTATCGAATGGACAAACTTTGCGTAACACACACAAAACTCGTGAAATTTCACACCTTGATGCGAAATACTTGTCGTTCAATGGAAAGTCCAGAATTATATCAAGGAGTGAATTCCCAAATTCCCAAATAAAAGACGAGCAAGTTTGACTGTTAGTCATAGAGTTAAGATGAGCGCAGTTGACACGTACACTTGACAAACGTCAAATGGTCGGATTATTATTTTCTCTCTCGTACTCACAACCACCTACACCGTTCAGCTCACACTTTTATCTTTCAGCATTCACACTGAGCGATAACTTCCAAGACATTCCTACCAAATAAACGCTCATATATATACATATTCATTCCTGCCTACGTACACGTAAACACTTTCCAACAAGTTACTACTATGAACTCTTGATACCCTTAACTCATTACTTGTTTATCATTAAAAACTAACTTCTACCCAATCATGTTATTCTTTTTCATTAATAAATTTCTATTTTAAAATGCAAAATGTATATTTTTATTCTTCCACAAATCCACAAATTCCAACCAATCTCTAATATACTACTTTCTGATAATTCTGAATAAACGTATAAGTTGTTGGGAGATCGGTTATGTATAACACATGGCCAATTCAATAAAACTTAACCATCTTCTACGGATACATTATTTCCTCCTCTCTGTTGTTATATTCACAACGTTTCGGCCATTGTACGCGCTAACCTTCTTCACATGATATACGTTAGAATTTTGAGTTGAAACTTTTATTGGTTCTCCTAGAGTAGATTGTTCTAGTTCCACGTATCATAAGTTTCTGGATATTTCGGTTATTTCTATTTAGTAAATCACAGTCAGTCAGTAAAATGCCATTCGGGATACACTCTTGGGCAGCTGGACAGATTATCTTTCCGCAATAATTTGCCATTAATTTTTGCAGTAGACTGGTTGACAATCAAGATTGTAGGACCTAATCGGTTCTGTTATTAAACGCATAGGTGCAGAGAAGAGACGGTTTAAGAATTTTCCAAAAGAATTTGCGATTAAGTTAATGCTAAAAATTTAACTGGAATTCGAATTAACTCTTTAATTTGTTTTTGGACTGCTCTACCGTGGGCATAAATTGAGCTCACCACTCTTTGTGTCAAATCACTGGATTGGTTCAACCAACCTTTTATCTATTCGGCCATGTGTTATTGGGGGGGGGCATGAATAAGAGATTATTGGTAGATAAATAAAACAAGGGTATAATTCAGTAACAAAATAACGTGTTAATCTGAGCACCAAATATCAGGAAGCAAAAAAGAGCTTTTTGTATTCTTTGCTTACAATATTTCTAATTAATTGAATACTCTGAAATATTCTTCGGAATGTTAGCTCGTCTGTTAGGAAAGAATAAACTGCTGGTTGTGATTGTTTTTCACTTCTTAATAAAGGATAAAGATCCTAAATTTATATTCCTTCTCTCAGTAGCCAAGTTTGAAAAGAATATATAATATTAAAACGGAAGGAATTAGGCATTTTTCATTTTAATTTCGTTTTATTTTCATCAAATGCAGAATTCTTTTTGTTCTTTGAATTTTATGCAGATAATTGTTTTGAAATATTTTAATACGATTCATATATACATTCAAAAATCACTCACAACCCATAGTATATTTACAATTCCCTATTGTTAGTGGTTTTTCTATTTCGAGTCAAATGTCAGTTTTTCAGATGCACAAACATCAACACTAAATGATAATTTAAACAACTAAATGATTTATTTAACACACAAAGTCTCATAGACTTTAAATCACTGACATCATTGGTGGGATCGTCATATCAAAAAGAGTATGAATAAAAGATTTATTAAACGAAAGATCAGCTATACTATCAGAATACACGACATATGAAACAGATATAGCGAATAGTTTTTTATTACAATCCTATTAAGTTCCATTTCAGTTAAGTGCCATACGTGATACTTGCTTTGGGCGATCATGTCTTGAAAGAGGCATGACTAACTGGGCAAAGGATTATTCCGCAGTAGGTTACCATCGCTTTCTGTGGTAGACTGGTTGCCGATTAAAGCTATAAAATCCAATCTGTCCTACTATTTAACCCATAACTGGAGGGAAGAGATGGATTAATAGCTTTCCCAAGTGTATTTGTGCGCAATCGAACTCGGCTACGCGATTTGTCGTTCCGAGTCGATATTCACTGCCCCCAAACGCACTAGTTGACACATAAGCCATGTCTCCATTAGGATTTTTAGCATCACTCTTATACTTGGAAACGGTACTTACAATAACGGAATGATGGATAAAGATATAAATTGTGACCTTTGCACAAAGATGATTAATGACTTATACTAGTCGAGAAGAAAAGCAGGAAAAGCTAAAATAAATAATATAAAAACTGATCGTAAAAAAATAACAAAAATGTTAAAACGGAGTGAAAATACGCAAACACTTAAAAGTAATGAAATAGAAACTGCTAAGAATATGAACACATGACCATGATTACACTGGAGGGCATCTAGAGAAATAATTAGTTAATTTTAAATTTCCATCGAAAAACCTTTTCAGAATTAAAGTCAAAGCACGTTTAGATAATCATAGCTCAAACAAAATCGTAAATTTCCACCATATTGACACTGAATATAATAAGCAGATGTGAAACGAATATGGAACACATACAATGGAGTAGCATAAATCTTAATGCGAGAATTGTACAAATGTTTTCTCTTCCTAAAACTCGAATAACGGCCTTTTATATACATTTTCTAATCCCGACAATATTTTGATAAAGTAAATTTGCCTCGAGCCTAACATGTCTAGGGAAAAATAAATTCTGACATTTTACATGTGAATTTCTGGTGAAATTTACTATATACAACTTTCGTTACGGAAGACCAGACGCGATAAATTTTAAAGTTTACAAAAACGGTTACCTGTATAAGATCTGTACCTTACACAATAAACTATTTTAAGAAAAAAGAAAAACGTAGAATATATATTTGTTATTAAATCTGGAAAATAATTCATATATTTTTTATTTGTGAAATGCGTAACTAGGAATAATGGGAAATTATTTCCTTATCATCAAGAAAATAAATGTTCGTCTTTAACAAAAGTAAATAGGTATTTTTCTGATTAAGAATTTAAATAGATAAAAATTACCAGCCTCTCTTAGGTTTAAAAAGTAAAATTTAAAATAAGACGCTGTTAATAAAGCATTTTAGAAATATTGAGCAATTGTTTTTTTTTGTTTTTAAATGAATCGATAATATAAATCCCACAACGTAATATGAAGACCATTTTTCAAAATAATCTCATATATTTAGTTGTTATGAACAATGGAAACCGACTTTTGCACATTGACTGTGTCGTCTACTCGAGAGAAGGCAAACATCCAGAAAACGAAATGGCTACAAAAATTGTTTGGAAAGTAAACATATTCAGTATATTGCAACAAGACATTCAACATAATTTTTATGTTCCGTGTCCCTTCAGAAAATAAGTGACTATAGACTTGCACATTTATCTATCCCTTGTAGATCTTAAAATAATATTTTTATACTCATCACTAATGACTAAACATTTCCAGGGCGATTTTTATCACCTGTTTTGACTCAGTCTCTCTTGTTATTTAACCCATTGCTAGAAAATACATTGCTGCTTTTACAGAACGACATGAAAGTTAATTGAAATTTAGTCAGATTTTGATAACGCAACACCGATTTCAATAATAATGTTAATAATCACATAAAATACACGTCCTCTCATTGTCAGAGGATTATCAGAACTCACGCGTCGGGTTTGTCCGCTGTTTCTGCCTCCGTCTTTGTCGTAATAAACCAGAAACTTTAACCACGGTTGTTATAATTTTACTGATTTGTTCATTTATCGACTAAGATAATCCACCTCAGCGATATATTCTTTTCGTGTTTAATTAATTTTCGTTGCTTCATCCATAGAAGGACGAAGTAAAAATATTAGAAAACTCCGAAGACAACACTTTTTAGAAACGTTAAATGCAACACGAGAAAAAAATAGAGCGTGTCATATGGGGGACATTTTATTAAATTCAGCAATGTCATCTGAAATTTTAAAGAACAACTTTCTATAACGCTGTTGCAACTTGACGAAAAACCGCATAAAAAAGGTGCGTGGATCTGCGATGATACGAGTCATATTGAAAAAAGGATTTTAAAAGAAGAAACCAAAGTTTAAAGCTATTAAGAACGACATCAAATGGCGCAATTGCACTGAAATCGCAAACCTGAGTTATAACAATGTTGAGACGAGTAATGTAAACAATAAGTTATCTAAACTTATTAATAAATGGAACTTTCTTTGTGTCTGTCTGTCTGTCTGTGTCTGTGTGTCCGTTGCCTATATACTCCGAAACGGCTGAACCGATTTCCTTGAAAATTTACACAGTTGTACGATAAGCGTCTGCGAGTGTTCTTAGCTAGGTTTTGTATACCACACAAACAAGAGAATCTAATCATGGGTGTTAAGAAAATATCGAAAATCGATAATCGAAAATATCGGGTTATAGAAGGAGTGGTCCGATTTTAATCAAATTTGATACACTCATAGACAAAGACATAGAAAAAAGATATTCAGAAGTTTCAAGGTTGCATTTTTTACAATAGTGCAGAAAATCGATAATATATATATATATGTATATAAGGCAAGATGTTTGTGTGTGTGTGTGTCTGTTTATCTGTCTGTATGTCCTTTATACAAATCCACAATTTTTATCCGATTCTCACCAAACTTCACACAAATATTCTTTAGGCTGAGTCTGAGCTCCAGGACCATGGATTAGTTTTATAGCTTTCATTATACCCGAGCAACGCCGGGCTATGCTGCTAGTAATAAATAATTTGACGCACGGACATGAACCCAAAATAATTATATACAGGATACGATGAATAAATTTTCGCCATATTTGATTTTTAATGTCGTGCATGCATATTGTTGTTTTTTTTTAATTTTGTGGGCACCACAGTACGGTAGGGATCATTTAGACGCCGTTTATTCGAAAAAAAAAAACCAATGAAACTATTCATTCTGTCAAATTTTGAAAGGCATGCTTGAGAGTTTGGCGTTTTCACCGGAATTTCCATAACGAACATTTCAGAGTGTTTAGGTGTGTCTCAGGGAAGAGTGCAGTGGAAACTGAAACAGTTGAATGATATACCGAGTCAAAATCATGGTGTTTGGAGTTATTACTACTGATGTCAGCGTTATGCCTTCATTCATTTTTCCAGAGGGCTTCCGGCGCAACATGGTGGCTTACATTCAGTGCATTGAAGATATGGTGCTGCACAGCATCAAAAGGTGTTTGCTAGATGTCACTATATCAGGCAACAAGACTCTTCACTATACCACACAAACAAGAGAATCTAGTCATGGATGTTAACAAATTTCTGCGACTACACCACTCCTTATATCTGGCTGCTTAACTCACCAGACTGCAACAGCCTTGATTATTTTTTGTGTGGTGCAATTGAACGGCAAACCAACAAAAATTTTTGCAATGCCAAATGGAAAGTGAAGGCCAAAATTATGACCTTGTCCACCACCTCAAACAAGGAGACCGTTCAGAAGATATGCTGAAGATTCTGAAGTTGTCTGGAATCCGTAGTTAAAGATAATGGCGATTTTTATTGAATAAATTTGCTTTTTTGTATTTCGAGATATCTGGTGGAATTTTGGTAAATATATATCTGTTAAAATGAGATATCAGTTTTATTTTCATTTATGTGCGATTTAGACGATCATTTATATATTACACGCTCTAAGTGAAACTTTTAAGGAGAGAGGTAGGTTCAAACCCGGCCAGCGAACACGTTTTCTGTATTAAGATATCTAGAATAAGTAAAGTGTGAAACATATTTTCCACTGTTTAAATTATAAAAACAAATACGGCGTTTATTTCAAATACTAGCATATCTTATAATAACGATTGAAGTAAAAACAACTCATTAATACTTTATAAAACATTCACTCACACACACACAAACGCACAGCATACATACTATATACGTATGTATATCATATCCTACACAAATTCATCAAAATTCGGGCACACGCATATATATATATATGTGTGTATGTGGGTGTTAATAGAATAAGGCTCAGTATGGTATAACAGAGCAAAAGGTATATATTGATAAATATACATACTGTCCTACGTTAATATGCACAGTTCATAATATACACCTGATGATTGCATAATACATGAAACACCGAGTCGTTCATAAAACGTAAGATTATATATATATATATATATATAATTCTGAGTAAGCCCTCATGCTAGGTCGGCTAACCAATCGTTGTTGCAAGCGCTCAAGGACATTATTGTTTGGTCAACACCTACATAGTCCACGTGAGTTATATGCAACTATGCTGATCAGACATTAATTACAGTTTCTGACATAAACTGGCGTTATCATTGAACAAGGACAGAACACTCACAATTTTGGAGTCGATGAGCAATAATTTTATTTCAACGTAATAAAAGAATGATCCTGAAAGATTTCGTGTACGCAATTTTATTCAAGAAGTTCAAGTCGAGGCACACTATCAATTTGAAGCGCTTTTCCAATATGATGGGACATGATAACACAAAGAAGTCAAATTTCTGAAAAAAACAAATCAGTCTCATGGACAGAGAGAATTTTCTCACCACAATTTTAGAGTCAAACTTACGGGTTCACAAAACCACATCTACTGAAACACAGACGTACAAACACACACGGGTACCCCAAAAAACGAATGTGCACACATATATTTGACCAAGAATTATGGAAAGTTCTTCGTATAGGATTGTATTCATTTATTCTAAGCTTCAGATCATTTTCCTTGTTTCTAATACTTATTTAAATTTTCTTATATTTGAAAATTGTCAGCACACACGCACACACACACACACACACACACATATATCTGAGTGAATAAGGAACGAAGAAAAATTTACAACGTCCAAAATATTAATTTAAAACAATGCTCGATACGTAATATAGAGATGTGAATATTTATTATAAATTATATTTTAGAGCATGTACAATTTTTTTTTATTCACTCCTAAGTGTACATTTTGTTTCGACATTGAAATTTTAATGTCTCATCAGGTGCTATACCACCTGGTGAGAAATTGTAATTTTAATGTCGAAACAAAATGTAGACTTTGTAGTGGATAAAAAATTGTCCATGTTCTAAAATATAATTTATATATATATATATATATATATATATATATATATGTGTGTGTGTGTGCGCGTGCTCAATACTAACTATACATGCATACCTAATGATTATACGGATTTATATGACAAAATCAAGAAATGGAAAGATAATTATACATTGACAAAAACATGATAAATACAGGGATAAATATAGATAAAGCGAATAAGACAGATTTTTGGGGGCAGGATTGAAAACAACCCTCCTATAAATGATTTCCAAAAAGAAACATTTAAAAAAAAAATCAAAATTTTCAAATCGCACATTTATCTTGCTTTTTGTTTTATATATTATATAAAAAAATGCTAGAGTTTTTGTAAAACTGCTTGTCTTTATTTGACATTCTACTGTACGTTTTTTTTTTTTTTGCTTTCTTTATATTTGGTAAGTAGAAATTATTTGAATCTTTTCTTTCTTTTTTTTTATTTACGTTACTATTTTTGAGTGAACCATTTTCTTACCTGTTGTAATCTTTAGATTTAATGAATTTGCATCTCGCTTATAGATTTCTGTAAATTCATGATTTTATCCTTATTCTTTCTTTACAGGTAAGTCCTGAGTTATTTATTCTTGCTTAAGTCTGAAACGCTTCGTGGGTAAGTAAATGCTTTATTCAAATGCCCTACATGTTTTGTGTATTTGTTTTGCCTCACAAATTGAGGAAATGAATAAATAAATAAGCAACGACCCAATCAGCAAATTGGGAATATTGATCAATACATTGAAATGAATTGAAAATTAAAACAAACAGATAATAGTTTCATTATCAAAATTATATCATGTTCATACATGATATCATTTTCATGAAGAAACATAATTATTCTTTGGTATTTGTACATAAAAAAGATAAAACAAAGCAACTGTCTGTACTTCTCGTACAATCTATGGATGTGTAAATTATAATACAAAAGGCTAAGTAGTATTAAAATTAATTCATTATAGCTTTATAACATCATTTCTATAGCGAAATCGTATGAACATCCTTTATGCTATATAAACGATCAGTATACACAAAAAGAATAATCCAAGTGTAATCCGTATAAAGCCTTGCTATTTGTGAGTGTTAATGAAGATTAATATTAAGCTTTTACTGTATTGAAATGTATATTGAAAAAAGACCTCCAATCCATATTGGACTGGGGTAAGAAATGGCTAGTAAATTTTAAGGCTTCTAAAACGAAGCTACTCTCAATTAACCATCATCGACAATCTCACCTACCTCCCATTAGCATGGACCAGGCTTGCCTCCCAGAGAGTAAAACACTACGCCTCCTTGGTCTCACACTTTCAGCGGACCTCAAATGGAATGACTATATCAAATCCATTGCTAAATCCGCTGCTATGAAAGTCGGTTCTCTGTGTAGGGCCCGGAAGTTTTTTCCGTCTAAATCTATCCTGCACATTTACAAATCTACCATCCGCCCGTGCATTGAATACTGCTGCCATATCTGGTCGGGTGCCCCTGCTGTTCTCCTTGGGCTTCTCGATAAGGTTCAGAGGAGGGTCTGTAATGTGATAGATACCGACTTGGCAGACTGCCTGCAGACTCTCTCCCACCGGCGCGACGTGGCTTCCCTGTGTCTCTTCTATAAATACTTTCACGGCTTCTGCTCCGATGAACTTAGATCACTGGTGCCCTCTAAATACGAATTTGCACGAGATACTAGATTAGCCACTAGATCCCACCCTTTTACAGTGAAACCGATAAAATGCAGCCGTAACTTCTACTCCAACAGTTTCTTTCCTCGCACTTCCCGACTGTGGAATTCTCTTCCAAACGATTGCTTCCCCGACGGCTGCAATCCCCAGGAGTTTAAATGTAAGGTCAATAGACACCTCCTAACACACTAACCTGCTCCCATTCTATCAAGCACTCTTCCCATCTGCCTAACCCTCATCCTCGCTATCCTTACTCATCTGTCACCTTCCTCCTGACATTCCTTATGTCTAACCAGTCCTTCTCTTTACCTTCCCCTATGTAGCCCCATGTGCAATAGTGGCAGTGGAATGCCTTGCTTGGGGTGAGATGATTAAAAAAAAATAAGTAAATAAAAGAATAACGTGAAAATTATTAAATTAGCTGAATATATATTTCTACTGAACAATAAATTAAAAGAATATGAATTATAAGTTTTATTTTAATATTAGATGATTTTTTCTGATTTGGTGTTTGATGTAAGCTTTTACTAAAACTTACATCAAATATAAACGAAGGGTTTTTTCAGAACGCCATTGTCCGTTTAACATTGAGAGTATTTTATTTTAGTATGAGTGAATGAGCGGTAATCATGAGCCGAATCTGTTGGATATCATATCCGGGATTTATATATACTTTTTTCTTAACTAATAATCCCTCAAAAAAAGAACCAAGAGATGCTTAAAGTAGAATGTTGCTAGATGATGGCATATCAGTGTAAAAGAAGAAGTTCAGACGCTAACCCAAGACTAAAAGTACTTAAGATTGTGGTGAATTAGAACACATCCTGTCTCGATTAGACTTTTACTCATTGCCAATACCCTATTTAATGAAAAAGTCAGTCAGTTGAGTGTTATACGTGATACACGCTTTGGATGATCATGTCTCTTTCGAGACATGACTAACTGGGCAGAAGATTATCCCGCAGTAGGTTGCCATTGCATTCTGCGGTAGACTGGTTGCCGACTAAGGCTATAGAACCCAATCTGTCTTATTATTTGATCCATAACTGGAGGAAAGAGACGGATTAATACCTTTCCCAAGGGTATTTGTGCGTAAGTGAATGGAAGAAATTCAACTGGAATTCGAACTCGGTGCCTGGATTTGTCGTTCCGAGTCGATATCCATTGCATCATAACGCACATCTGTACTTAAATATCACATTCTAGAAATTTCTGTTTCCATGTTTTTTAATTTTTTTTTATTTGGTGGGTAGTAAGTTGTTTTTATCAAATAACTCTAGAAGAAAACAATTAATATTTTTGAAGTTTTTTATCATCAGATTTGTTTTGTTGGCTTTAGATATTGATCTCGGCATACATGAAGTCCCAAAGAAGTATACATTTATAATTTGTCATGTCAGAGTAATTTAGTAGAACATTAAAAAGGAATAGACAGACAAATGGAGACTTTTTTGCGTGCCAAAATTACAACTCGACATTTACTCTCACACACACAATTTGACATTGAGGAAAAAACCCACAGGCGACAGTCTGTTTCATGCTAAACTTAATCGTCAAGATATATACTATATCATATGGCCTGACGATTGCGTTTAGTATGAAACAATGTAGGATGTGGGTGTTGTCCTCAATGTCCTCTTTTATATTTAGATAAGCTTTTTCTCTGATACTGTGAACTATATATATCTAGAAAGGAAAAGGGTAGGATGAGTGCGGAAAGAGGAAAAAAAGAAAAAAGAGAAAAAGATGGTTAGTATGTATTCTTTGGGGGCCAAATTCCAAAACGAATCTTCGCTCTGATTAGTCAAAAGAAACACACATGTAAATTTTATATCTTCCCACATGCATACACAGCAAACCAAAGGTTTTGTTATTTAAATGTAAATCATCTGCCCAACCAATATCCAACATTGCCTGATGATGAGAATCTATCTCGAAACATAGAAATTTCCCTGTCGAAATGTACAATTAATTCATAACTATATATATATATATATATATATATAATTAATTCATGACTATATATATATATATTAGTTTGTGTATATATATATATATATATATATATACAAACTCTTTTATTACATTCGTAGTAATATAACAAAAATGTTGGATAAAAATCCTTTATCCTCCTGTACTTTCTTCTTCTTCAAGGTTTTCTTTGTGACTTTGTAACTTCCTTTTTTCCTGCACTTCTCTCGTCTCTTTTTCCTCTTTTGTCTTATAGTCTCCGGTGATACATCCTCTCTCACTCTCTTTTATAGATTCATCTTTTGTTTTTTAGTCTCCGGTGATACATCCTCTCTCACTCTCTTTTATAGATTCATCTTTTGTTTTTTGTCACTGTGTGTGAGAGTGCAATATGTTTTTCTATTTGCAAGATTATTTTTTTTAGCCCGAACCAAAGAAGCCTTGTCTAATAACGAATAATATTTTATTTGTGCTGTCAGGCATTTAACCATGTACAAATCCGTGTGGGTGGAACAGTCTCGATATTTGTTACGCGCAAACAATGCGTCTTTGACCAAATGTTCCTCTTCTTTCTCATTTTCCGTGACAAAAATGAAATGAACTAGATTCCTGAATTACTTCTATGTAAAATGCATAAAAGTCTGTAACAAAATAGAACTTGGCGCGCGCGCGAAAACACACACACACCCACACACACGTGTGTGTGTGTGTGTTTCCTAAAACAAGTTATTCTTGAATGTAGTAGCGTTTCTTGCCTTGATGACTACCAGATCATTTAATTTTTAAAATAATTATGTATTTACACAGCAAACCCTCTTTTATGTAAGTATCTTTTATATAATTTTACATGTGAACCTAAAATGCCTAAAAAAAATTGAAACATTTTAATTTATAAAAGAAAGACCAACAATCTATCTACTATGAGCATAGCTACTAAGTGCTGATCATGTGAAATAAAATATTCCAATACATCTTGATACATACATAAAAATCCATATAATCAGTTAAAATTAAAATAAAATTGATCTTTGATAATGGTTAAAAGTATAGCCGAAAACTCTCGGATAAATAACATTCGGACAGTTTATTTTTCTATTATTTATCTATCATTTATTTAATTGAAAGAAATAAAAGGTTACGTATTGAATTATATGAAAACTTAACTACAATACCTTGTCTGTCATTTTAAGGAAACTTAAATAAAAGAGGGATTGCTGCCTCAATACACATTTTTAAAACATATATACGTATATCTTTTCATCTATCCACCGAAACAAAACGACAATTGCACTTACGCACACTGAGCTATTGGGTGTGTAATTAGAAATAAATTGAAGAGACAAAGAATAGGGAGGATGGAAAAGCTGACAGAAAAAGAAACAGATGGTGATTGATATTGCATTTTAATTTTTAAAGATTGTTGTAATCAGGGAAACAAAGAATCTGAAAGGAGTTCCACACGTGTAACGTGCGAAAAAAAAACAGTTAGAGTAGAAATGGCGGTTAAATCTAGCTACAGGTTCTTTTTAAATTTTTTGCATTCTTGTTAAATAACTATTTCGTTTTACTTCATCTAATTCCTCATATTACGTGCCAGGAAATGTTGCTGCTGTTTTATGATTGTTGGGAAGAATATATTTACTTTTTTCTTATTTTGAATCATCTTCCTTCTTTTATAAATTTGAACAGGAATGCTATTCATAGTATTAATTTATTGAATTACTCATCTGTTGCTTCAAGTATATACTTCACTAACTCGAAATCCTTTATGCATTCACTGCCGATATTACAAAGCAATCTTGTTTTAAAGTATACTTGTCTGCCTTTTAGTTGTTTAATACTATCCTCAATTTCTAAAAGGCTTCTTTCTCCTTTCCTACGCGCTTCGGATTTCAGTGTCAGCATTTTGTTTCTTCTACTATAATATTGAAATACGTAGATACCTGTATTTTCTTGATTTTTAACTTTTCTTAGCTCTCTTTACAGATATGTTTAAAAAATACTATAAAGTTATTCATCTCGTTCAACATAGCACATGGTATATTACTGAGAATTTCAAAATGAATTGATCAGCTGTTATAATTGTTTCCGGTACAGAATGTTTAACGCAGGCAACATTATATTCCACGGGTAAGATGGCTAGACACGCTCTGTTTCCTGGAGTCAGTTCTTTGATCAGATGTGCAGACGGGTCTGTCTACTTTGCTTGACTGAGCACTGCAAACCATTGAAGACATTGATCGGTGACCGACACTTTGTGTTGATTCGCGTCATTCTTAATGGAATCATTTACCATTCCGGCCAGCCGTTCTGAGATTTAGGCCCTTGACATCGGGTGTGCGCACTCATAGTTTCATCTCTGTGAATTCTTATCAAAAGGTTTTAGCTTACGGAAGTGAAGAAGCAATAGCGACGCCTGTCAAAACGATGCAATACGGTTGGCAACGCAGGAAAGACAGAAGGCTCTGATGCGGGGAGAAGAAATAAATAGCGGGTTGGAGAGAAATAGAAGCGTCTACGTGGGTAATGTGAGAGAGGGTGATGAGAGAGTTGCGGTAAAGAAGAGAAGAGTGAGAAAATAAAATAAATGATAAATATATTCTGAAAGGAGAAATAAAACTAGGGTTTTATAAAGAAAGGAGAGAAAAACACAAAAATTATGGAAAGGAAATGAAAGAGAAATAAATATAAAAACAAACATTAAAAAAAAGATAATTAATGATAAAACGAAAACTTTTAAAAAAGGAAAATAAAAACAAAGTCGTCAAAACTATAAAAAACAAATCAGTATTATAAACAACTATATATTAAAAGAATCATTCAGTCTGTTAAGTGCCATACGTGATCCACGCTTGGGCGATCATGTCTCAAAAGAAACATGCCTGACTGGACAGAAGATTATCCCACAGTAGGTTGTCATTGCTTTCTCCGGTAGACTGGTTACCACCCAAGGATATAGAACCCAGTCTGTCCTGTTATTTAACCCATAGCTGGAAGGAAGAGACTGATTAATACCTTTCCCAAGGGTATTTACGCGTAAATGAAATGCAATGAATTCAGATGGAATTCGAACTCGCCTCCCTGATATCGCGTTCCGAGCTGATATCCATGCACCACAACGCACATTGAAAGAATACGTTTCCGAAAAAGAATTTTTAAAGTTTTCAATGCATAAAAAGCATAGAAATGAGCCTAGATTCTTCAAAGACGAAAAAAATGTGTTTGTATTCGAAATATCATATATTAACTTGTTTGGGTGAAATCTTAAGGGGATTCTTTCAACCGACAGTGGCTTGTGTTTGAATCGAAATAATGTTAGGTTATTGAGAGCCAAATTTATAGAAAGCCAGATGATTGTTTTTAAGAAAACTGACGCTATATACTCTTCTTTCCAATACAGAATCTTTAATATTTTTTAATGATTTAATGATTTCTTTCTACAACTTTACTTTACTGAGTTTTTTTAGTAATCTAACTCTGAAATGGATAATTAAATAATTGTTTTAAATAATTATTTTCATATTGAAATCCCTACAATAAATACAATGCTCCTGGTTCACAACAGTAATAAGCTTATTCTTTCTAATGAAGAACGTGTGCCATATAAATGAAATATAAGAAGCTTGGTTTTGAGGTTAGATAACGTATGACTGTTGGCATAAATTTGTTAATCATGTAGTCATCAGTGTAGCTCCTACGCAATTGTCTGTTACACAATGTGGCAGATTCATCATCGGAGTGACTGTATTCAACATCATGGCTGATGCTAATCTTCAGAAAGTTACACGTTACGCCTTCTCACGCTAGCATTTTTAGCTGATATGAAGTGTAAAGACTATATTGACGTCAGGTCAGCAGCAAATAAAGTCGGTTTATTGCGCTAGATAATTTTTCTCTCCAGAATCCATCACGCTATTTAGACTTATGTATAAATGTGTGTCTCTTACCTATAGACTCCGAAACGGCTGAACCAATTTTCATGAAAATTTACACAGTTGTACTATAAGCGTCTGCGAGTGTCCTTAGCTAGGTTTTGTGTCGAAGTACCCCCGATAAATATCGAAAATCGACAATCGAAAAAATCGGGTTATAGAAGGAGTGGTCCGATTTTAATCAAATTTGATACACTCATAGACAAAGACATAAGAAACGATATTCAGAAGTTTCAAGGTTGCATTTTTTTACAATAGTGCAGAAAATCGATAATATATATATATATATATATATATATATATATATATGTGTGTGTGTATATATATAAGGCAAGATGTTTGTGTGTGTGTGTGTCTGTTTATCTGTCTGTATGTCCTTTCTACAAATCCACAATTTTTATCCGATTCTCACCAAACTTCACACAAATATTCTTTACGCTGAGTCTGAGCTCCAGGACCATGGATTACTTTTAAAGCTTTCATTATACCTGAGCAACGCCGGGCTATACTGCTAGTCTATAAGTCTACAATTAATCCAGGCTTAGATTATTGCTGCCATATCTGGTCTGGATTCCTTGCTATTTACATCGAGTCCCCTGATGAGATACAAAGAAGAATCATCAATATTATCAGTCCTGATCTGGCAGCTCGACTTTAGTCAGTCTCAAACTGCCGCAAGTTTGACTTTTGTCTTTTCTATGAATACTTTCATGCCGACTATTGAGATAAGCTCTTCGCTATGGTAGGTGAACTTGACGAATTTAAGCGCAATACTAGCTTAGCTACGAGGTCCCACCAATTGAGAGTCAATTTGGCCAGATGTAAGTTCTACGCTAACAGTTTCATTTTCTCGCACTTTTTCTTGTAGAACGCTCTTCCGGTTCCATGCTTTCCATGCAAATTTAATCTTCAAAAATTTAAATGTACTGTCCACCGTATTACTCAGATTTTTGCTCATTCAATACTAATTGTTTAATTTCTAATACTAAATCTTCCGCACCCAGTAATCTCTTTTGTAGTAAAGGTGTTACTGCATTGAATTTGATAAAATCGGTTAATCAAATATATATTAACGATAAAATATGAAAAAAAAAAAAACGAAAACATAGATACAAAACAATAACATAAAATAAATTCTGCTAAAACTGAGAGTCAGAAACGCCAGAATAAACAGACTGCCTTCGAAAAACAATTGGAAAATGGTAGGAAAAATTATTTGATCCGCAATTAATCGCTTTGAAGGATATGCCGTTTATGGTTGTCCAGGTTGTTGTCCGCAGGATTAGATGAGCCAAATGTCACAAACGCCTGCAGGAACAATACTTGCAACGAATCACTGGAGCTGCGAAAATGTCAACGCAAATGTTCAAGAGATGAACGGTCGATTCTCGAAGGCAGCGGCATAATAGAAACTGCTTCCTCTTCCGGTAACAACTGCCATTTGCAAACCACGTCATCTTCTCTTTTGCAGTTAATTATACCGTTGAATAAAGGTATGAGTTGATGTTGCAGTTATCGACACAAAAAACGGTATCTGGGATCCGATTTCGAAATTTCCTGCCGGGGTAGTTGATTTTCTTTAATCTGTCTTGTCATTGAGAAAAGCAAATACACAGAGCGCATGCGGCAAAGAAAACAAGCATTGAACATTTGCTGGAAAACCAAACTAATGATTTATTTTATCGTCACGCAATGGACACGGAATGTCCATCTATTGCGATAAACAGTTGCTCTGTAAATGAGACACCCTGCTTACTCGATTATTAGGAGTGAAACACAACAGTGACTTCAATGGGAACTCCTACAAAAAATGCATCTTTAAGATACAGAAAAGACGTTCGGTTTCCTCAATCTAACTCCACCTGAAGTGCGAAATGAAGTGGAAAATGAAAAGACCGGTGCCACATGTAGGCAGGTGCATCCCAAATTTCCTCAAACTTATTTAAATAAAAATTTTGGTGAATTTCATCGAAATGCGCCAGTGACAGCTTAAT
Source organism: Ascarosepion bandense (assembly GCA_037127315.1). Classification (NCBI taxonomy): domain Eukaryota; kingdom Metazoa; phylum Mollusca; class Cephalopoda; order Sepiida; family Sepiidae; genus Ascarosepion; species Ascarosepion bandense. The sequence continues at coordinate 5,130,059 of JBBBDQ010000303.1, forward strand.
CACTAAATTACAAGTTTCTTTTTAAGGAAACGGTTAATATTATATTTCACAAAATTATCCATCATTGTTATTTGCTTATTTATAATGATAAAATCCCCTCACATCTATCAAGGTTTCTTTTTTGTTTTTAGCTTTTTTGTTTTTTGCTTTTTTTGTTTTTTGCTTTTTTTGTTTTTTGCTTTTTTTGTTTTTTGCTTTTTTTGTTTTTTGCTTTTTTTGTTTTTTGCTTTTTTTTGTTTTTTGCTTTTTTTGTTTTTTGCTTTTTTTGTTTTTTGCTTTTTTTGTTTTTTGCTGTTTTTGCTTTTTTGCTGTTTTTGCTTTTTTGCTGTTTTTGTTTTTTTGCTGTTTTTGTTTTTTTGATTTTTTTTGTATTTTGATTTTTTTTGTTTTTTTAGTTTGTTTTTGAATTTGCTTTAGTTTTTGTATTTGTTTTGTTTTTTCATTCATTTTAACTTAAGTATAGTTGAAATTTCTGATATATAAGAGGAAAAAGGCTTGAGAAATTTGAAACTCACAGGACTCAGTGAATGCATTAAATGCAGAAAAAAGTGGCTATATATATATATATATATATATATATATATATATGGAATTGTGTGTGTGTTTAATTGTAATGATGCTTACTACCAAAATTTCTGTTTGTTGTTGTTTTCATTATTTTAAGGATAGAAAGTCATTTTAAGCAAGCATTTTTTTTTTTGTTAAAAGTTGCTTGACATCGAGATAGAGCGTTTAAAGTTTTAATGTAGAAAGATTTCGCTTAGTTGGGTAGTGTTATTTCAGTCAGGACTATTTCACAGTTTCTTGAAAACATTATTGATATTTATTTATTATTATAATCTCGTTAGAGTTTAAAAGATTCTCCGCGTTCTTGTGGGTGACAAATTGTTTACCACTGTACAATCCCTTTTTGCACTGACAAAAATTTGCAAGCCTCTCGTTATTGTATCGCTATTTACATGGAATGTGTTTAGACGAACTACATTCCTTAGTTCCATCAGTTCTAACCACCACGGCTAAGAGCGGCAATCTGACGCACATATTTATAAAAAAATTCGTTTACTTTTTGAAACTAAATATTGCATTAGCAATTTATCTATTTAAGAATATCAATTATTTATTTCCAGATACATGTCTCACATTAACCTTAGAAAAAAAGAGATAAATTATTACATTTAGCCAAGGTTATTGGCACGTGAACAAACGTAACGAACCCGGCTGATTTGTCATTCTAGACCGCTATTAATTAACCGATCAGTACATCAGTATGCGGGAAAAAATTTGTAGATTTATACATTTACTAAGCTATATGAACGAAAGGGAACACTCGGCTGCAATTCGAACGCGGTACGTCATTATGACTTTCCGAGTTGCTAACCGACTCGCACAAATAAAAAATAATGAAAGCAGAGACGATTCGGATCATCGCAGCTCTCGTAATCAGAAAAGCACGACGTTAGTAAAATTTTAGTTTAATGTTTTTTTTTCTTAGGCGATCATGGCCCGACACATTTTCTTGTCCCTTGTAGCTGTTAATAAATTTTCTTTCGTTATTTTTCCCAAACTCTGCCCTTTTATCCATTTGTACAAGCCCATCATGTATGTCAAGAGCTGCTTTAATATTTCCTTTATTCTGGCCAGTGAGTATCAGATTTTCCAAGAAATCCTTTCTCTTTCAGTCAGTTAAGTGCCATACGTGATTTCCGCTTGGGCGATCATGTCTTAAAACAGTCATGACTGACTGGGCAGAAGATTATCCCGTAGTAGGTTGCCATTGATTTCTGCGGTAGACTGGTTGCCGACCAAGACTATAGAACCCAATCTGTCCTGTTATTTAACCCATAACTGGAAGGAATAGACGGATTAATACCTTTCCGAAGGTTATTTGCGCGTAAGTGAATGCAATGAATTTAGCTGGAATTCGAACTCGGCTCCCCGATTTCTCGTTCCGAGACGACATCCACAACGCACATCCGATTAGATTTTCCAAGAAATCCTTTCTCTTTACGTGTCCCAGAACATCAACTGACTCTTACTGATGTTAAGTATCAGTTTCCATTTTGTTCCCATATTTTCCATAACGTCGTCGTTTCTCACACGTTGGGTCGATGGTACTCTCAGCATAGTTATCTAGAAACACATTTTTCTTGCTTGGAGTGTCTCCTGGATCTTTGAAAAAAACTGTCCAGCATTCGCTGCCTTACTAGAGAACAGATATCATGTATCAGTTCAATATTCTTTCTTTTTTTTTTTTTTGCTTCCAACGAAATTCTGTCAATACTGTGCTTAGCTTTTGGAGTGCATTCTTGGCCGTTTCAATACGCATTCGGATCTCAATATCGCTGTTTACGTCCTTTGTTAGAACACTTCCGATGTATTTAAATTACTTTACCTGCTTGACTGTTCAAAATTGTAAATAAAAAGAAATCATTGTTTCCAAAATAAATAACATATGGTATTTGGAGATTTTTCCCCAAATCATACATTGTACGAGATGTTTTCGGTTTCTGTCTATGGGATGTGGTAATGTGGCTATTTACGTTGTTCGAATTGCTGTTCTCACCATTATAGCCACATCCACGAAGTTTCGGACGATGTACACTCCGATAATTTTCGGGTGATATTTGATAAATTTTAAAACCAAACACATTATTTAAGGTGCTCAGGTCTAGGATTAACCATAATCTTCCTTATAAACGATGCACCTTTATCTGTAACCCTCTATCTCGTGTTGCTCATGGGGCGGGTTCAGGGGAATATCACTGCAAAAGAAAATAGTTACTCCAGTGGAATAAATGAAAGATTCATTTTGAAATTCCAATAAATATCACATATACAACGACCGAAATGTCGTGAATATAGCATAAAGATGAAGAAAGCAATTCGAACAATGTCAGTCAGTTAGCTAAGCGTCATACATGATAGACGCTTGGGCAATTATGTCGCGATAGAGACATAACTCCGTGGGCAGAAGATTTTTCCGGAGTAGGTTGCCATTATTTCCTGCGGTAGACTGATTGCCAATCAAGAGTGTAAAACCCAATTTGTTCTGCTATTTAATATATACCTAGAAAGAAAGACATGTGGTTTATCAGTTAAACGAAGAATAAACTGGAATCAAAATTGAGGAGGATCATAGCTTTGCTGATACAAACGCAGATACGGATATATAAAAATATACAATACATTTTCTATTTTTTCAGAAAAGATTGCGTGGAGCAGCGTTTTGGTCAGAGTTAGGCAGACGCGCATACGAGGGATAGTTGACCGCTGCCCTCTCTCCTGTCTCTGATCCGAACTGAACTCAACTGTCTTTCTGATTTATTTAATAGGAGAGATTCGGTCGACACGTGACACATTCGTGCTGCCTTTTATTTATATTTCTACTGTTTATTTTTGGACCTTAATCTCTCTGTTTGTCAAAGCAAAACCCAGCCTGCACCTTGATTTTTCGCACTCTCTAACATTTCAAATCAGTTTATATATATATATATATATATATATATATATATATATATATATTTGTTAATTTTTAAAAATTTTTCCGTCTCTGTCTTGATCAATGCGAATACACTTTTTTGCAAAATTATACCCCGAAACCAAAGAATATATAACAGACAGATTACTACTTTTCTTAAGGGTATTTGCGCGTATGGAAATGAAACGAATTCAACTCTCCGAAAATCTCGTACAGACTGGATATCCACTGCACCACAACACATCCGAAAACTGTAGCTAGTGTAATTATATTTTTTCTTGTTTATAAGCTCTGATTATTCTTTCCTATTCTATGTATTTTTTGTATTTTCTATTCTAAAATGATGTCGCATCATTTAAATTTGTATGAAGATATGAATTTGGAAAAAAAAGATTTTTTTTGTTTTCGTTATTATTTTTATTTATTGTTATTTTCTACGACTTTCATTATTTCTTTGTATGTTTCTTTTTAGCCGAAATATTTTCAACTATTAAGAAACAATATAGCGTGATGTCGGAATGAAGGGAGTTACTTCATAACTGTTTGGAAGTTCCGTCTTTATTCTAAAATAAAACATTCAATTTAAGCGCCATAAATGAATCAGCTAAAAATATTAAATACAACGATAAAATGAAGAAATTAGTCAAAGTTAATAATCCAACATGGCTAATCAAGTCTTTGTTATGTCGTGTTTATTTTTGTAAAAAATGGAGAAAAACATGCAAAAGTTTTCGATTCTTTTGTCGAAAGTTTGTTTTGAAAATCTGATTTTAATTTTCTCTTAAAATGTTCTGTTTTCTTTATATCGTATTGACAAACACTGAGGTTTGCTCATTTTACTTGAGAATATTGAAGGAACTGAATTGCAAGGAAGTCAAAGAGAAATATTTGATTAATATTTTGCTATTTTACTTGCTTGATTAATTCATTTATTCTTCCTGTTTGATATTTTAAAATCTTTTCATTCATTTCTTTCGGTCTGGATTATTTTATCCTTTTTTTAATATAATTAGATTTCTTTTTTCATTTTTCGTTCTTGGTTGTATACCTATCTGAGGATTATTTTCCTTTATTTTGTTGTTTGCTTGATCTTTTTTTCTGATGACCCGATTATTTATCGATTCTTTTTTAAATTTCTATTATATTTCATAGACTCCATTTCTTTCTTTCTATCTTGGTTTATTGCTTATTGGTTTTTCTTTCCTTTCTTTTTTTCATTTCCTTTATCTTTTCTTTCTTTTTCTTTTATCTTTCTTTTGTCTTTCTTGATCTCTTTTATATTTCTTGTTTTTTATCCTTCTTGTTTTCTTTTATCTTTCTTTCTTTTATCTTTTTCATTTTTCTTATCTTCTTTTTACTTTTTCTTTTTCCTTTTACCTTTCTTCCTTTTTCTTTTTTCTTTCTTCCTTTTTCTTTTTTTCTTTCTTCCTTTTTCTTTTTCCTTTCTCCCATTTTCTTTTTTCTTTCTTTTCCATTTCTTTCTTTCTTTCTTTCTTTTTCCTTTCTTTCTTTTTCCTTTCTTTCTTTTTCCTTTCTTTCTTTCTTTCTTTCTTTCTTGTCTTCTTTCTTTCTTGTCTTCTTTCTTTCTTGTCTTCTTTCTTTCTTGTCTTCTTTCTTTCTTGTCTTCTTTCTTTCTTGTCTTCTTTCTTTCTTTCTTTTCCCTTTCTTTCTTTCTTTTCCCTTTCTTTCTTTCTTTTCCCTTTCTTTCTTTCTTTCTTTCTTTTCCCTTTCTTTCTTTCTTTCTTTTCCCTATTTTTAATGATTGCGTATTATTTTTCTGATCATCTATTATCTTTTAAATTTTCATACTTTCTTTCATTTCTATCTATCTTGGCTGATTGTTAATTTTGGTCTATCTTACGTATCTGATTCTTTTTTCTTTTTTAATAATTATTTCTTTCTTTTACTTTGCTTATAATTCTATTCTTTCTTAACTAATTATTTCTTTCGTTGTTTCATTACTTTTTCACATTTTTTCTTTCTTTCCTTGTTTCTTTTCTTTATTTGTTACTTAATATTTCTTTCTTACCAGATTATTTCATTTACGTCTGTTTGTCTGTCTTTCATTTTTTTTATTTAATTTCTTCCATGCTTTCTTAATTCCTTAGCTGGTTGTTTATCTTTCAGTTCATTCTTTCTTTCTCAACTACTTATTTATTGTTTCGTTCTTTTTTCATTGCTTATCAATATTTCTTTTTCCTGATTGCATTTTTCATTTTTGCTTGCTGAGTTATTTTTTACCGTCTGTTCTTTTTTCGGATTCTGTTTTTTTTTTTTACCGTAAGTTCTTTCTAATTCTAAATTATGATCTCCACCTTTTGATTTCTTTTGTTTCTCTATCCTTCTGTGATTTTTCATATTCTTGTTACGTTATTTTCTGCTCACATATTATGCTTATTTTCATCATGCTGGCATTTTTTGAAAAATTCTTTTTTATTAATATCACTCATTTTCTATCTTTTTCCCTATTGACGTTCGCTCTCTCTATCTCTCTCTATTTATCTATCTTTCTATCTTTCTATCTATCAATCTCTATCGATCTCTCTCTATCTCTTTATCTAACTATCTCTCATGCTATTTTCCTGAGCTGATTATTTATTACTCTATTCTTTTCATTCATTCTTTTCTTTACTTTGTTTATGCTTTCGTTTTTACCCTTTTTCTTTCTGATTGCATTTTTTTTTTTTTTTGCTTACTATTTTTCTTTTCCCTTTCTTTCTTCCCTGTCACACATATTTGCGAAGTCGATCCCTTCTACCCTTTCATGCAACCCTACTTTCTATCAGCGCGTTCTTCTGAACGTCAACTCGCTCACTTTCTTTTTGGGTCCCAACCCCCTTTCTCTTTCTCTCACTCACCCTCCATGTCAGATTCCTTATTCTGATTTTAATATCTCTTTTCCACCCCAGCCACCAGGAACTTAGCTCCATCACCTTTACCAAGACACGATACCCGACCATCTATTCGTAAACCAACTTCAACTTTCCCAGTCTCCAGTCTCCACCTGTTCCACACTTCCCTTCTTGTTTGCTGCATATAGCCAGTCGTTCGCTATTAGGGAAACAGATTTCAAACAAGCTTACAACTTCTGTCACTCATGAGGCGGGCGGTATGACGTCTTAATTGAATCTTCGTGCGCGTTGCTGGCGTCACCGGAAAACCCTCGAAAAGTGACGTTCAGGAGGAATAGCGTTCCTCCCTCCAACACTCTTTCTTGCCACTCTTTACTCTACCCTTACGATTCTCTCCTTACTCTCACCTTTCTGCATCTTTTATATCTCATTTCTATTTTTTCAATGTCGAAGCATTTTTGTCTTTTATTTGTTAGCTTTTTAATTTCCCCCATCAGATTCTTTTCTGTTCTCTTCTGCATTCCATCTTTTCTTTGAAATACGCTACTTTGAAAAAAAAAAAGCATTTCTCCATTCAATTCTACAACGATTGCTTTCACATTTCCCTACAGAATATTCATGTTGACGGTTACCTTATATCTCTCATTTTTTTTTAATCATTTCACCCCAAGCAAGGCAATCCCCTGCCACTATTGCGCTTGGGGCTACATAGGGGGAGATAAATAGGAAGAGTGGTTATATATAGGAAATGTCAGAAGTGGGGGGGTGATAGATAGTTGGGTGGGTGGGAAGAGTGTTTGAAAGAATGGAAGTTAGTTTGTTAGGAGGTGTCTATTGAACTTACATTTAAACTCCTGGAGATTGTAGCCGTCGGGGAAGCAGTCATGTCGAAGAGAATTCCACAGTCGGGAAGTGCGAGAAAAGAAGCTATTGGAGTAGAAGTTGCGGTTGCATTTTATCAGTTTCACTGTAAAAGGGTGGGATCTAGTTGCTAATCTAATATCTCGTGCCTGTTTATGTCTTTGTTTTAGTCTTATTTACGATATTATCGGCGTATAAAAAAACATTTTTACGCGAAAATGCTGATAATTCAACTGAAAAAAAAGGATTTCAGAATAGTGAAATCCTATGCAAAATATGTTGGATTTTATAACAGAATGCGGGTAAAATGTTCTACCCCGTAGAGTCACTAATAGCAGAGCTAAATTAGTATACAAATACGCGTTCAGACATGATTAGAATCAGTTCTCCACGTGACGTTCGAAGCTTATCTATATTTTTCGTTTCTTTTTTTTATCCGACGGAAACAGGGAATCTGAACTATTGTGAAGCCAATAAATTGTAAACGCAATTTCTGCTCCATCAGCTTCTCTGACACCCACTGTAACCTGTAACTCTATCTCATAACTTAGTTTCAATGTAACCCTCTGCTTAACAGTGACAGTAAAATGCTGTGCTCGGGGCGACACAATTATAAAAAAAAATGTGTATTATATTCTTCGTTGTGTGGTCTACAACACCAGGGCTTGACAGTCTACGATACCCGTGGCACGAGTGGCACGCTAAGCAGTTTCCAATGGCAGGATTTGTTGTACGAATAACGTCTCTGCAAAGTAGAAAATCAAGTAAAAGTTTGCCGACTCTTGTATTACAGGATTTTCTTTTCTGGGATTCTTTGATTGATTTATTTAAATTCAAAGACGTTCCTATGCATTATATTATAGTAGTAGATTCCGGAAAGATCTTATCTCATTGTTTTATTATCTCAAAATCTAGTCAGATAAATATATTCTAATGGTGATTTTTATAAACATAGCTTAGACCGAAAGTATGTAGCAGCTAGTGAGGACAATAATCGACACTCAGTCTTAGTGAGAGAAATTTGCTAGCCTAAACATTACACCAAGTAGAAATGACGAAAAAGGTTGAAATGTGAAGTAGGTTTATGATTATCCTGTAGTAGGTTACCGTTACTTTCTGCGGTAGAGTGGTTGCCAACCATGGCTATAGAACCCAATCTGTCCTGTTATTTAATCCATAACTGGAGGGAAGGGACGGATTAATCCCTTTTCCAAATGTATTTGCGCGTAAGTGATTGCCACGAGTTCAACTGGATTTCGAACTCGGCTCTCTGATTTCTCGTTCCGAGCCGATATTCACTGCTCTACATCCTGATCTCGCTACACAGTCAAATTTTGTTTTTAGCAAGACAAGTTTGTTAAAATTGTATCCCGTTGAAATGCCCTGCTCATATTCCAAATGATCACGATTTGCACGCAGTTATACGAATTTTTGGTTTGTTGATATTTGTTTACCGACATAACAACGAATGGGTTTTATTATTATTTTGTTAGTGTTATATCCCCGGAAGGAATAACAGGGAAAAGAATAGTGTAAGAATAACACTTAAACACTAACAATAGATTAGAAGAGATTTATTATACCACAGTACAATAAACCAATAGACGTACATGAACAATCAACGTATAGTAACAGGCATAACGATCAAGTAGAAAATGTCTCTGCCTATGACGTATGCATCTGTCTAGTGACGTATGCGGTATTTAACAACCTTCCCACGTAAGGTTATATGCGACACAAGGTCTTTCTATTGTGGGTGTTCCCGGCCATATAGCCAGGCCTAAAAAATGTCTGTCTATTTTTCCCCAGTCGTGATTCTACCCTTCGGCGGAACCACGACTGGGTTAGTGCTCTCTGCTGGGAGGCAGTGAGCAGACAGTGTCATAGATCCGTCTAGTGACGTATTGTATTGTATCTACTAGCCATCCCACGCAAGGCCAGATGTGACACATGGTCATTTTATAGTGGGTATTCCCGGCTATATAGCACGGCCAAAAAATGTCTGTCTATTTTTACCGAGTCTTGGTTCTACCCTTCGGCGGAACCACGACTGGGTTTGAGCTCTCTGCCCGAAGCCAGAGAGCTGACAGTGTTATAGCGTCGTCAGGCGAGTGACGTATGCTGTATTTACTAGCCTTCCCACGCAAGGCCGGATTTGACACATGGTCATATTATAGTGGATATTCCCGGCCATATAGCACGGCCAAAAAATGTCTGTCTATTTTTGCCGAGTCGTGGTTCTACCCTTCGGCGGAACCACGACTGGGTTTGTGCTCTCGGCTCGGAAGCAGAGAGCGCCCTCTACCCGAAGGCAGAGAGCTGACAGTGTCATAGCGTCGTCAGGCGAGTGACGTATGCTGACGTATACCTCTAGTCACAGTCTTTTATAGACTAGACCATATCCATTGCGGGGTAGGATAGGATGTTCCTCTACAACATTTAGTTAATAACGATTTCAGTGATTCGAGTTTCACTGGTAAAAATGGGTGGAAAAGATGTGCATTCATACTTTTCCCAGTGGTATTTGCGCGTAAGCGAATATAACAACTCCAACTGGAATTTAAAACTCAGCTTCCGATTAAAAATTCTGAGCTATTATCTATTACGCCACTGGCACATCTAAACTTACAACAGCTGGAATTCCCAAGCGGTCTCTCATCTAAGTAATGAACAGACCCGATGTTGCTTAACATTGGTCATCTAAGGGGAACAGGTGATTCACAGAAAATTGTCCGTAAGACTCGAATTTTTGTATTCTTTCTCAGTTAACTAACCTCATTTAATGATTATGTAGACAAAGGCTCATATCTGTTTTCATGTAGCTGACATTTAATATTTTCATGTTTTATATGTTATTGGATTCATAATTTTTTGGAGTAAAGTTACTTTTTAATGTTTTTTAAAAAAATCCTGTTTCTTTTTTAAAGTTATCTCTATGTCGGGTGCCCCTGCTATTCTCATCGGGGTTCTTGACAAAATACAACGGAGAATCTGTAACGTGATCGATACCGACTTGGCTGACCGCCTGCAGTCACTCTCTCACCGGCGTGACGTGACTTCCCTGTGCCTCGTCTATAAATACTTTCACGGCTTCTGCTCTGATGAACTTAGATCACTAGTGTCCCCTAGGTATGAATTTGCACGAGATACTAGATTAGCAACTAGGTCCCACCCTTTTACAGTGAAACCGATGAAATGTAACCGCAATTTCTACTCTAATAGCTTCTTTTCTCGCGCTTCCCGCCTGTGGAATTCCCTTCCACATGATTGCTTCCCCGACAGTTACAATCTCTAGGAGTTTAAATGTAAGGTCAATAGACACCTCATAACACACTAACTCGCACCCATTCTCTCAAACACTCTTCCTATGTACCTCCTTACTCGTCTATCACCCTCCTTCTGACATTTCCTATATCCAATCGCTCTATGTAACCCCCTGCACTATAGTGGCAGTGGAATGCCTTGCTTGGGGTGATATGATTTTTAAAAAAAGTCGTTATAAATGACATACCTTCAAATTATCTACAGTTATAATTATTTTCTCTCTTCTTTGTTTTCTATAAGTTTTTTTTAATAATCATTTACTCCAAAGAAAGGCAGAAATGCTACTGGTGCGCAGGGAGTGACAGTGAGAGAATAAAATGGTACAGGAGATATAGAAAAAACATAAGAGATGGATGGAAATTAAGTAGATAAAAGATGGTAATTGACGTTGGAACACTAAAAACATCAATTAAACTTACACGACTAATAAACATAAGTATATCATACCCGATTTTGAAAATATCAAAGAATATTAAATATAAATCTTTATTTGAAATATTTTACATGCAGCCACTTCAAAATTTATACTTTGAGTTAACATTAATAGGAACTAAAAACATTATTTAGATAAGAAAATCAGGTACTGAAAATTTAATTAAATTTTAATTAAAATGGCGTCATTTGCGCTGGGGAACTTTATACTATTGGTTAGTATTCCCGGGTTAAACTTTTGGAAATTGTGGTTTTAAGTAAAGCAAGCAAATGGAAGGGAGTTCCACAAACGGGAGGCTCGAGAAAAAATGTTCTTAAAAGAGGCGGTTATATTTAACTATTCAACGGTAAAAGTGTGGGCAATTCATGCCAATATAGTCAAAAGCATAAATAGATGTGGCCTGAGAAGCAGGAAAAAACAAAAACAAAAAAATGTGTGTTAAATTTACTCGTCGCAATGGTTAACCGATTTTTAAAAAAATTGAATTTTCTTTTATATATATATATATATATATATATATATACATTCATTTACGTGGGAAAGATGAATTCATCGCTTCCATCCCCCCACCTATGGGTAAATAGCAGAACAGACATGGTTCTATAGATCTGAGAGCTAACCGCTCTAGGATAAAGAACAAAAATACTAACTTCTAAATTGCAACTCTAGATAAATAGTAAGGCTGTCTGAAATTTGTAGCCGTAGTTGGCAACCAGATTAAGAGACGAACAACTTTAAATTCAATCTCTTAGACAGTAGATGTCATGTTCAATTTCGTTGTGGCTATTCCTGCGACGATGCAGGTGTCAAACTCTGATTTATTCTGTCTTTCCTTTGGTGAAAAAAGATAAGTTGTTGTGCCGCATGCGCTATGAAGAGGGTTATAACTTCACGTGAGAACGACAGTTGCACGCGCTCACATAACCCATCCCTATATATATATATATATATATATATATTCGAGGCACGGATTTAGGAATTGAGGTTGAATTCTAGTCAAGGTCAGTACATTTTCACACACACACACACACACACACACACGCACATATATATATATATATATATATATAAGCTATACTTTTGAATTTTAAGAACTAGAAATTGTTTATGTGATTTAATACTATCTTAACAATATTTTTCCAGTAACAATGATTTTTCCCGGCTATGTGGTCTACAATTTAGTCTGAGGAGGAAGCTCACGCATTTCCCAATGTTATATTAAGAAAGATATGTACATAATCCAACAGGCATTCAAACTCAGCTTCCCATTCAGTACCACCATTATTACCTCACCCGCATATGTATATATAATGTCTGTCATTCAGTATAAAGTCTGTCATTCAGTTAAGAGCTATACTTGATACATGATTGAGCGATCATGTCTCCCAAAATATATGACTTAATGGGCAGAATATTTTCTCACAGATGTTTACCGTTACATTCTCTAGTAGACTGGTTGCGAAACAACGCTATAGGACCTAATCTGTTCTGCTATTTAAACAATAGCTGGAGAAAAAAACGGTGGATTAATACTTGGGCGTAAGTGAATGCTAAGAATTCACTAGAATTCGAACTCGGCTCTCCGATTTCTCGTACCCAGAACTGCACCACAATTCACATATATCTAGAGAGATCGAGAAAGAGATTGACGTGTGGAAACAGGAAATTGACTGTCACCATGCACTGTGCATTCATATTCTTGTTTCTGACTTTTTGTATGCATAAACGCTATAACTCAGATATTGAGGTTCTATTTCATGTAAATATAAAAAATTGAACGTAATATAAATAATCTCCTTCACATTTTTTTGTAATATCTGTATATAATTGCGTATCATGTGACTTTTGAAGACCTAATATTGAGGTTAATTTTAAGAGGGTCTCAATATTGGAGTGGGTAGACTAAACTATCTCCTGGTTCACAGTCCACCCACATCTATTGTACAGGTGTAGAGGTTCATCCCTTGTTCCCTGTTTAGGATGTGGTTTCCGGCTCTCTCTTTTCCAAATCTTTTCACTCTTACGTAGCCCCCTGCACATCAGTGGCGTTAACGCCTTGCTCTGGTTGATATGATTAATATATATATATATATATATATATAATTTTCTGTAATAATACATATTTTATAATCTAAAATTTAGCTTCAAAATTATGTCGTATTAGCTTATCTAGGTATTAATGTTCCTCTTACCTTCTCTATACTAGATACCGATGTCTTTGTTAGGATAATGCCTGAATATTTTATTCTTTTTAGAATACGTTTGGTGAAAAAACTTGCTGAGAGAAGGAGAAATTTATGAAATTAATGATTTAGAAGTAAATGTTGGAAACTCAATAATATTAATAATTATAATAAAGTCATTATGATAAGCGAAGTTAAACGTCAGTCCTGGCGCAACCTAGATAGTCAGCCATTTTGGAATGTCAGATGCTATAAGCTGGAATGAATAACAGTTTTAATGGATAACGGCTTGAATTTGAAATCGTATAGCTGAGTTTCAATTACTTTTGATTTTATCACATTCACTAAAGTAAACATACCGTTGAGAAAAGTATGAAGTCACTGCTTCCCTAAGCTATGGGTTAATTAATAGAACTGGTATCCGCAAATCATTATCTTTAGTAGTATCTTAAAATCAGATAAAAATATTTTCTGACATTAAATAACCTGTAAAGGGTGGATAAGGTGTAAAAACAAATTAGTCAATTGAACGTATTATCTTCTCAAACATACATTTTTTATAAATTTGCTCGGTATTACATTGCCGTCTGCCTCTAAAATATTTAATATCATGCATGTGTTAAATTCTCTAACCCCTCCTCCCTCAATATATATTCTAGGAATTTCAGTTGTCTCTTACTGATTGAAAGAATTAAACTTCATTTTCGATGTCGTTGTTTCTTAAATTATCCCTGTTGTTCACGTATTATGTCAATAGTATCCTCATCATCCTTCTGTAGAACCATTTTTATGGCTTATGTTCTTACTTTCATTATGCTATTTGGGAAGAGATAGTTCACATAGGAGTTTAGTTCTATTTTCTTCGTTTTTAATGAATTTTTCTCAGTGCTCAGTTTTTTTGTTTAGGAAACTCTATTACATTGCTGCATAGCATCTCTCATATTTACCAGCTTCTCTTGCCATATTACCCAGATAGTTAAACTTCTGCATCTATTTGATTTATTTTTCAAATATTATTTAATTTTCTTTTACAATGCTTGACTTTTTAATTCTTTTTTTTAAGTTTTGCAAATAAATTACCCATTATTTTTCCGTTTTTTCTTTCCTTTTTTGTTCTCGAATACATTTTTGTTCATTCTTCTTCCTTTCCATTTTGTTTATTTACTGCTTCCTTCAACTTGTTTGGTTTTATTCTGTTTTTCTTCGTTTTTTTTCTATTTCATTTCATTTGGTCATTTCTCATCTCGGTCGCCACTTCTTCCTTTAATCTATGTGAGTTATCATTTTCTTTTGTCAGTGCTTTCGTTTGAACCGCTCACTTCATTCGACTATTCATAGTCTTCTGGTTTGCGTGTGCGTTCAATAAACGCTGGCAAGACAATCGCACGAATGAATCTTCCCCATAAAATAGTTCCGAACAATGTTTATGCAGCTGAAACATCAAAAGGCGCCACTACACTCGCCTCCATCCACAGAAAATCCTATCACAACTTCCGCTTGCAGGTACCTTTCTGTATTTCATTAGGTCCCTCGAAACACATAGAATGAAGCACGCGATTTATGGGGGAAAAATCAACAAGAACACAATAATAAAACCATCAAAGAGCTGATGGAATCGACCTAAGATTTGAAATTTAATGAAACAAAAAAGAAAAAAAAACATAATTAACAAAAACCATCCGAAAGAAATGAAGATAATATATAGCATGAGATTTGTTCTTAATAAAAAGTCAAATGTCTTCGAAAATAGATTCAAGTAAGTCAGTTAAGTGCCATACGTGATCGCTTGGGCGATCATGTCTCTTTCGAGACATGACTGACTGGGCAGAAGATTATCCCGCAGTAGGTTACCATTGCCTTCTGCGGTAGACTGGTTGACAGCCAAGGCTATAGAACCCAATCTGTCCTGTTATTTAATCTATAACTGGAAGGAAGAGACGGATTAATACCTTTCCCAAGGGTATTTGTGCCTAAGTGAATGCAATGAATTCAACTGGAATTCGAACTCGGCTCCTCGATTTCTCGTTTCGAGCCGATATCCACTGCACTACAACGCACAAGTAAGCGGAACCCCCCCCCCCAAAAAAATTCCTGTAATTCAGAACATTTTTTGACGTTGAGTTATCCACCAAAATGTTAGGCTTCATCCTGTTTTGAAGATGCGAAGATAATTAACTTTTCTTAAATTCAAGTAACAAGATCTGTTTTTTAAATATTTATTTTCTAAATGTTTTTCGAATATAATGTTGTCCATCGGAATCAAAATTGTGGATAAACTCTCCGAATTTCACGTTTTCTTTATACATTAATGCATGTAATTTCAACTGCTTTAGCTGTTATAAAGCACTGGGTGCTGTCAATATTGTAGACAATAAGTTGTTTTCCATCATCTTTTCATTGTCAGACGTAAGAGAGATTATGTGTAATGGTGAAATTGAGCTGGAATGTGCGGGAAAAGCACGTATCGAATAATATTTAATCATCATTCCCATCATATTTCGATTTCTTCTGTGATCACATTACCTAGCATGCCTTCAGGAAAACCTAAGACAGGTAGTTCTGTGTTGGTATGACTACATTTCATGATTTGTTTTTCAAACTCACATAACATCACTAGTGTTGCATGAACAAAGTTCACAATATGTACACTGTACTCATCAGGACAATTTTTGTATTTTTCTCAACCGGAGATTTCCAGGGATATTTTTAATGAGTTGTGTTCTTTTTTTTATCATTGCAAACGCATCTACTATGATTGGTACTTTCTTACTTTCAATTTTCATGCTATTTTCTATTTCGATTTTCTTGTATTTAGACTTCGATAATTTTTCAAATTTCTTGATTGCTAAGTTGCAGTCTACTTGGCAAGCAATATCAATTAGTAGACAATTTTTTCTTTCCGGTTTTTAACAATTTTGTTCAGCATATTTGCTTCAAGTTTCATAGTTATAAAGTGGTGTAGCCCAATAAAATTATGATATCTTTTAATTGTTTAACCGCAGCTAGTTATTGTACATACCAATATTTTTTAACATCTTTTCAAGAGTGTATCACATTGTCCGGCGTAAATATTGCCCTATTCTATCGTGAAAATTTTATATTCATTTGGCACCAGGATGAAACCTACCGAAAATAGATTGTCTCTGCTTTGTGACAGAACCTGCATTTTGTATCTGCATTATTAGGGATGATATTTGTCTGAAAATTTTTAGTGAAAAAAAAACCTTCCGTTTCTGAGTTTATTTTCGATGCTCATAAATATCGAATAAGTTTAGCTTTATCAACATAGGCTTTATAAGCACGTTCTAAATATCAGCCATGCATAGGTGTGTCTTGCCAGCTTTTCAAGAGCTTTAACATTGACTTTTTCATTTCTTTTGTTGTTACAGTTGGTTCTTGGGATCTGACTTGGTTTCCTACAGAATCTACTAAATGTAAAACTTGTTTGTATTTATAACTTTCATCATTGAATATTTTTGTTTTCGTTTTTTTGCCCAATCATATAATCCAGTCTTTTATGTTGTCATGTATGTTTGTCAGCCAAATGTTTTTGTCTTGCATGACAATTCTAGCTGAATAAGACCGTTCCTACCTTCTTTACGGGGTATATATAGACGGTCTGTTCAGATTTTGTAAGATGCATGTTATTCTTAGAAAGAATATTTCTTGTCTATTCGTCTAATATCAGAGAGTTCAGTTCAACATGCTGGAATTATATTGAATCACTGGGAATGCAACGATATTAATTATTATAATTATGTCTGAGAATAATATTAAATTCTTAATATTAGTCGCCTCTGCTATAATAGTCTTTTCTCACTAATTCTGTCAATACTTATTGTGAATGTCTTCACACTCTTTTACACTTGCTCTCAACATATATGAAGAAAATTAGCTAAACCAGAGAAAAACCCATGACAATGGCTACAGAAGTGCCCGAATGCGCTTGGGACAATAAAAATTATAAAATAAATTATATTCCTTACATTCTACAAAACAGAAAATTGTGAGAAAATACTGAAGAAACTTAATAAAAAGTTAATTAAATCTACCTTGTCGGCCGTATTTTATGAAAGACGCTGGAAATAAGTTTCTACTGTAATATATACATATATATTCATTGTTTAATTACTTAGATTTTATTCATAAGAAAATTAGACCAGAGCACATTTGTATTAAACAGTGTTCAATAAAATTATATTGTAGAACTTTTGAATATTCTTCATTTGTAAACGAGTTTTTAGGCGACCAAATTTTCTACTATGTGGTGTCTTCAGAAATTATTGCAAATCGCATGAAGACAACACGTGGTAGAAATGTAGGTCAGGTAATAACTCTTTTACAAATGAAGAATATATATATATATATATATATATATATATATATATATATATAGTGTGTTTGTTTGTGTAGTTACCTTTAGAAAAGAACTGAAGAAATCACTTCTAAAGTAGATGATATTCAAGGATCAGTCGCTGGGAATGTGTTTAATATTGGTAATTTAAACAAACTTCGCGATATCTTGTGCGGACATTCAAAGGTTTCGTGAATAAATTCTTACTTTATCTTGATCTTCGCTTTTACTTAACTGCATTGCACCGTTTGCCACTGATGCTGATCTCAGAACGTTAGTCTGACTAAAATTTATTGACCGAACAGCAATAATGTCTCCACGTTTTTACACGAGCCGCATTAAGAATTTAAGTTGCACTTTTACTTTGATCTTCCCTTCATCGTGATAGAATTCTGGGAGGAGAAAGTTTTCTAGTTGTGAATTTTTGTTTTTTTATACTTATGACGAATCATGAACTTGGCCATGTATACCTATTAGAGTAACACTTTTCTTTGTTTCTATCCGGTTTCTTAATACTTTTTGTTTCTTTTGGAAGATATATTTCGTTAACTCAATGTCTCTTCTTATATAAGTAACAGTCATTCTTTCCTCTGTGAACACACTTCCAAGATATATATATACTTTTTTTACGTCTTCGATTTTGGTATTGTAGCTATAGGGAGATTGTCAATGTTTATAAATTCAGCCTTGTGTCATACATAACCGAATTTCCTACAGTTTACAAGTTTTATCCAGAATTATCATCATCAGAATTATCAGAAGGTTGGAGATTGTGTGAAATAGAGTAAGAATAAAAATATACGTTTTAAGGATAGAATAACACGAATTGGTAGAAATAAATGTCCAATTAGAATGTTAAGGGCATCAAGAAATGTCCGTAGTAGTAATTTGCTGGAGAGAATTTATACGTACGTACGTTTATATAAATTAGCGGTTATTTGGTTGTTTGAATGTCTTTGAATGGAGAAGGAGTAAAATGATTCAGCACACGAGAAGAAAAAAAAGACTAATGTCCGTGTCACTTGAAGTTTCTTCCGTTACATTTTAGCTTGTCGTCTCTGCTGCTTCCACCAATGACTGACTGACGCTGACCGAAGTATTTATAGCATTTAGATGTTTTAGCACTGGATCAGGAAGTCCCTCTGGTCCCTCAACTCGCCTCCATTGGACAGAAAATCAATTTAACATCTACTAGCGAAATCCGGTCAATGCTTTTACTATTTGGGAAAAAACAGGATTTCACACGTCATTGTGAATTTTTGTGAAAGTGAAGAAGAAAATAGATTTTAATTCTTAATTTCTTAACTGCCACAGTATCAATGTTTTTAATTTGAATGTTGGCCTGTTCCTTTGGATAGCCAACATACTTTCTGACTCAAGAGTGTTCCTTTTCCTTTCTTCGCGCTTACCTTCTCCATCTTAGGTAGGAGTGATTTTTAGTTTTCTTTCTGTATCATATATCAACACGGTGTCATCTGCAGATCATATGCTGTGAAGATTATGGCCGTCAATAATCTAGGTAAGTTACCTAATTCTCTCAGAACCATCTCTGCGAATAGGCTGAATGAATCTGATGAGAAGAAATACATTTATCTTACATGAATTTTGATGTTTGTATATTCCCTGAATTCACTTTATATCCGTATGCAGACAGTCTTCTCACATTCGGTTAAGTGCCATACGTAATACACGATTTGGGCGATCATGTCTTGAAAGAGACATGACTGACTGGTCAGAAGATTATCCCGCAGTAGGTTGCCACTGCTTTCTGAGGTAGACTGGTTGCCAGTGAAGGTTATAGAATCTAAACTATCTTATTATTTAACCCATAACTGGAGAGAAGAGACGCATTAATACCTTTCCCAAGTGTATTTGCACGTAAGAGAATTCGAAGAAATTAACTGGAATTCGAAATCTGCTACCCGATTTTTCTTTCCGAGACGATATCCACTGCATTTCACCGTACAGGCCTGAATTATTCTGATGACATTCTCAAATTTGGCAAGATTACTTAGTAGTATCAAATATTCTTTTTGATGTACTTTATCAGTCGCTTTCCTGTAATCTATAAAACATTGGTATACACACATTCATTACTAAACTTGTATCTTTTTTTCAAATCCACGATTAAGAATGCCTGCGGTGCTTAAATAACGACGGAATGTCCTATGGAAGATAGTTACACAACATTTTGTTCAACACAACGTTATAACTGAAAGTAAATATCACAACAATCTCCCTACATTATTAAAATTAATTTACCAAGTTAAACTTAGTCTGATGTTCCAATAGCTAAAATAATTATGACGAGGTTTTGGAGGAGATGAACACGAAAATGAAAGTTATGTATACAATCAGGAAAAGACAGCTGATTTTTAAGGGATATGTAGTGGGGAAGGAGGGCTTGAAGCAATTGATGTTAACGGGACGGGTAAAGGGAAAAAGAGACATGTGAAAGCAACGCTTGACATGCTTTAGCAGATGGATAACAGAGTGGGGTGCTAAGGAGGAAGAGTATTAAAAGTGACAAGGGATATGACGTATTTTGACATGACGCTCGTCTTATTTCAAAATATAATGTATATAGTAGATCGGCGTTCGTACCTGAAAAAAAACAAAAAAACTCTCCCAATATTTAACCATGAGTCACGCTTTGCAAAAGAAACTTCCGTTTCATACAACATACTTTCACCGCTCGCCTACGGAAGGCTTGACGTTAAAGTATAGTAAAAATGGTTTTATTTTGGCCAACAAAATAGATCATACTTATCTCACTCTGTCTAACACTATCTCTCTCTGTATCTATCTTTATCTATCTGTATCTCTTTCTCGATAAATTTATCTCTCTATCTAACACTACCTTTCTATCTAACACTACCTTTCTATCTAACACTACCTTTCTCTCTAATCTCTACCTTTCTCTCTTTCTCTTTCTCTCTCTCTCTCTCGCTGTCTCTCTCTCTCTATATATATATCTAACTCTCTCTCTAGATCTAACTCTATATCTTTCTCTCTATATATATAACCTTCTCTCTCTCTCTCTCTATATATATATATATATATATATATAACTCTATCTTTCTAACTATATATCTATATCTCTCTATGTGTCTAACACTATCTAAATCAGTTTCTTCATATCTAAGTTTCTATTGATCGATCTATCAAACTTATGCTTTATGTATTCATATTCACCACACTTCTGGAAATAAATTATCGGATTTCTTGTGCATTGTGATATAAATAAGACACAAAGAGTATAACACATAAACTATAAATCAATCCAATCCGACCGTCTGTGAGATCATAGTCATTGTGAACTCTGTTCATCAACTGCATAGTATGTATTTCACCAAATATGCACACACATCAACATGGTAACTCGCATACGTCATAATTTTAAGCACTATATTAACGATCTTCAAACGAATATTCTCAGACGTCTGGTAAATAAATATGCTGATGATACCATTGTTTATGGATGCATATGAAAAATATATGAATGACCAGTATCTTGAAATTGAACTGCCCTCTGTCCTAACTATCGCATTTCAACGAGCGAAAAACTGGCTTGTATCATTAAATATCTCCAAGAAAAAAAACTTAACGTTATATCACCATTAAAGAGAGTCGAACTTGCTTCAGTCGTAATCTCAATGGCGCTCTTGTCCTCAAACGTCTACCGGGACTTGATGCTCTCTCAAGGACTTAAGCGGCAATTGTATATTCTGAGCATCGGTTAAGCTGCAGGAAGAATGTACGCTTCATGTTATCATTCGAGAAAATATGTGACAACGTCTTTCCTGCTCTAGCTTTACTGGAATCTGACCATAACAAGAATATTAATCGAGATGCTTTTCTTAGTTACGCCTGTCAAGACCTTCACTGCTAGGATTGTGGTGGATAAGAATTTAGGAATTAAAAGCATTTTCGAAAAACTCAACTAAAGCATACAAAGTAAAATTTCACACCCGCAAAAGCGGGTTCAAACGACTAATAGCATTTTGGAAAAACCCAGACCATGGCAAATTTCACAAGTCAGTGTGAAAAGTAAAATACTGGATCCTGATTGAATACGAAATAGAAAAATGAACGATGAACGTTTTTCAATACGAAAGAAGAAAATGCCTCTGGCAATCGGCCACATGACCAGATTTACCTACTTAAGGACATTCTGTGACTAGTCAAGAGAGTCAGATGTGAGCAGCAAGACAAAACTACTAAAATGTAACGGGATAAACTTCAATTACTTTGTTAATAAGGTACGTTACATCTTCTTCCCCAGAACTGTTAAAGACTGCTAATCGGAAACTTTACCGACATTCTTAAAGTACTCAAGTCTAGACTCATCCGATATTAAACCTACAGATTCTTATAATTTGCAACAATTATTCCTTCCTCGAGAAAATGTGCTCAGAAAATTCTAATTGAATAACCGTTTACCTTGATAACTTGCGATGTTATTGAGCTTTATATTGGGAGAAACAATAGTATAAAAATTAAATATCTTATTTATACATATTCTTATACGTGAGATCTAGCCAAAAAAAAAAGATATATATATATATATATATATATATATATATGTGTGTGTGTTAACTGTCTAAAAATTGAGCATTTCTGAGAACTTTCCGCTTGTCCATTAGACATTATCAAGAACGACTATTATTACAATGTACAATAAATAGATTAATCGCAGGGCTTTTTCAGTTTCTCTCTCTTTATATATATATATATATATATATATATATATAAATTTTTAGTAATACATAGAAAATAAAACTACTGGTGATTCCATAGGGAGCGTGATAGAATAAGAAGCAGAGAACGAAAGAGGGGTCCGGGAAACTAAACATTTTGAATGACATAGTACACTCACCGGCACATCTATTTGTTTAGTAAAAAGTAAGGTGGGAGAGTAAGTGATAACTTTTCTTTCTTTTTCCTTGCGCGGTATTTATAAACGCCACATCGTTAGGATGTAGATATAATAAAATGGCCGCCAGGTCATTTCCAGTACCGGCAAAGCGGGAAAATGCAGTGATCTTTGCTTTAAAACTACTTCCTTTGCCCAACTGATATGCAAGTCTCTTTTGATGGCTGTCCGGAAACGATATCACTCGACTTACTTTCAGCTTTGAGTGAACAGAAACTTTTCTTACACTCTCTGTGGTTACTTTTTTTTTTGTTTAGCGTGTATCTTTATATTGTTTTTTTTTTTTTTTTTACTTTTTTTTTTACACCCAGCTCAACAAAGCGTTCGCTATTGAAACAGCAACGTCTCCCATGGGTGTCATTGTAGAATATATACGAAGCGTGCATGTTTGATCAGTGCAATGTGATTTGGGAGACGGGATGAATGAAAAAGAAAAGCAAGAACGGAATTACGAAATACGTAACAAAATAAATTTCGGTAAAAGGAAGAAAGTCGACGAATAAAAATAAATTTAGAAAATTAAAAATTCCTAAGAAGAAAAAGGATAATAGCTTAAACGAAAACAAAATTTAGCATTAAAATATTAAATTAACGTTATTGCAATATTAAGCATATCTTTTTATGATTAGCTATATTATGGAAATATGTTATTGTAGTTAACTGACACAGAAAAGAAAACTACAGAAACTCCTACAAAATTTGGAAAGAAATTGTGAAGAAAATATTAAACAACGACTCCAAGAATAAAGAATATATGGTCATTAGAAAAAAGGACATTCGGTGATGAGTTACAAATTGGAGATGTCAAAATCAAACAAATGCTGAATTTTAAGTATCTGAGAAATGTTATAAAAGGGGACCGAAAATGTGACACTGAAATTCGAAGGCGCATTAGTATAACGAATGATGTCTGCCCCGAAAATGCAAAATAAACGAGAACATTTATTTAGAAACTAAGAATACTAAATTCTTATATGATTTGAGTCCTCCTCTTCGACAATGAACATTGAATTTACTCCTAAAAGGTAATGAGAAACAAGAGTAATATTTTTCTATAGAAGGTTGCGGAGAATATCAATGAACTGGACATGTAAGTAATGAAGACGTTTTATAAAGTGAAAACCAATCTGACGCGTATATTTAGAATAAAAAAAAACAAACTTAATTTCTTGGATACAGGAAAGAGGGTCTGAAGAATCTGACACTGGCCAAGCGTACTAAAAGCAAAATTGACTGAGAAAAGCAGCATCATGGTGAACTAACCTGTCTAGGGATAGTGAACTGTTCATCCTAATATAAGTAACAGTGAAGCGAGTAGTCAGTGGGAGATACGAGTCAACGACCTGGCAAGTTTACTCTGCGTTACTACTTGATAATAAAAAGTTCCCAACAGTACGTCGAACCTAAGGGACCGACGTTTGTACTTACATTCAACTCACAATCTTCTATGTTGTACTTCACAACATCTACCTAGCGAGCTTGTGAAAATAGTTTCCAGAACAGGGATTAGGAGTTTCATCGAAAATGCAATCCTTACTAAGATCTAATAGCTATTAAGAAAAATATGTTTTACAGAACCGTGATTGTCTATATCCAGAAAGAAAATGACTCAGAGCAAAAGATGAAAATTAAAAAAGTGGTTGCTTTTTAATGTTCAACTTGATTTTTTTTCTTTTATATACCGTCTCCCTTCAGGGCGTATGTGATCATGGACCGCCACATATTCATAACTCTTGTACCTCTGAATAAGTTTTGTGTTGTTATTTCCCATAAATCCTGCTCTCATAAATTTGCTCAATCCCATCATGTATGTCACGTGTTGCGTTCCTCTGACAATCTTTTCCTCTATCTTTCACGTGAGTATCAAATTCTATAAGCCAACGTTCTCATTACAATCTGTTGTAGTGCAATATCCTGTCCTACACAGGAATGGGTATGGCCCGGGTTATAAAATACCTGGACGGGAACGAACTACAGGGTGCTCGAGAGTAATCGAGTGTGTTCGTGACTATACGAGATTATTCGTCATTACACGGGAGTGATCGAGATTATTCGTCATTCTACGAGAGAGAACGAGAGCCATCGGCCTTAGACGAGTTAGACGTCACTAGACGGAAGCCTTCTTCTCAAGACGGACGCATACGTCCTATACAGACATTTCCTTCTAATTATTATTCGTGTTAACTGTTCATTGGTGTACTTGTATTTGGTTTATTGTACTGAGGTATTATACATCTCTATTTATATATCCTCAGTGTTAAGAGTTATTTCTTGCACTATTCTTTCTCTGTTTATCCCCTCCTGGGATACAACACAATCCCAGCTGTCTTTTACTGATAAGTATAAATTTGTTTTCCGTTTCCTTCACTTGGAAAACCTCTTCGTTGTTCACATATTCGATCTATGGTATACTCAGCATCCTTCTGCTGAACTACATTTATTTTTTTTTGCTTCAAGTTTTTACTTCATTTTGGGGGAGATTGTCGAGAGATGTACAACTACGAGGAGATGAATGCTTTGAGATTGTGACAATAGTGGATGAGAATTAGAGATAAAATGCGAATGATAAAATGAGTATAAAAATACTGTGAGGAAAAATGGGAGATGACGATGTTGAAAAGAAAGAGAAATCAGGTCCGAATGCTGAGAAGTAAAAAGGAAAACAATCAAAATGGGGAATGAAAGAAAGAGTAGTAGTTTGAATTGATGATGAGGGTGTTAATTGCTAAGTAGAAAAAATGTTTAATAAAACAATGAATTGAAAACGACAACGGAAAATGCGAAATTAAGATAGCGAAGAATAGCAAGAACTAAAAAAAGAAAGTAAGTGGAAAAGTGTTAAGAAGTAAAAGAAATGAGGGGAAGATTAATAACAGGTATAGAAGAACAACAACGCCGACGACGACGGTGTGGGAAAGACAAAAGAAAATGAAAGAAAGAAAAACATTACAAATACCAATAGACAGAAATTTGCTCTGATTGTTTGAATAAATAGAAGTCTGTCTCAGACTCAGAGAACAATAAGAAAATGTGATTTGGAAAGAATTCACTGGCTTTGCTGACTCTTTCTTTTCCTAGCTAACTATAGAGAACGTCTGAAGATAAACAGATCTGATGGCAGACATAAAGTCGTCCGGTCAGAAGACGAACAATACGATGTCCCGGATGATATAAACCGATCCAGTTCTCACTTCCTCTTTCTTACAAACCTCCCACTCCATGCTCATTTGTGAAAACACTAGAGAGATTTCAATCATTCGAGTTGAAATTCTTTCGCTTGCGAGGCTAAACTTGTCTGCTTACAGTGCGATGTGAGTAAGACAGAAGGTAAATGTATTTTAATAATTTATTTTTAATTTTCACTCTCTCTGATGACATTGTTCATTTATGGTCAGCGAAGATTTCCAAGGATTTTTTGTCAAAAATAAAATGAAAATGAAATCAGAACACTATTGGCACATTAATTTGACAAAAAAAAAACAAAAAAAATTAATTACAATTTAAGTTTTTTTTTATTTTAATTTTATTTGAAAATCTTCCATTATCTATTTGTGGAATAATTTTCTAATGTAACCTGTGCAATGAATGTGCGTTGTGGTACAGTGGACATCAGCTCGGAACGAGAAATCGGAGAGACGAGTTCGAAATCCAATTAAATTTGTCATATTCACTTTAGCCTAGATACACTTGAGAAATATATTAATCAGCCTCTTCTCCTTACATCTATGGGTTAAATAGCAGAACAGATTGGGTTCTATAGACTTACTTGGTAACCAGGCTCCTGCAGAAAAAAATAATAATCTACTCTAGGAAAATCTTTTATTCGAACAGTTATCTCTCTTTCGAGAATTTTTTTTAATCGTATCACCCTGAGCAAGGCGGTAACGCCACTGATGTGCAGGGGGCTACGTAATGGTGAGAAGATTGGAAAAGAGAAAGCTGCAAACCACATCCTAAACAGGGAACAAGGAATGAGCCTCTTCACCTGTTCAATAGACGAGTGTGGTGTGTGAACCGGGCGATAGTTTAGTCTATCTATTCCAATTGTAAACAAAAAAAAAAGATTGAAAAGATTGGAAAAGCGAAAGCCTGAAACCACATCCTGAACAAGGAATGAGCCTCTTCACCTGTTCAATAGACGAGTGTGGAGTGTGAACCGGGCGATAGTTTAGTCCATCTACTCCAATTGAAAAAAAAAAGGAGAAGATTGGAAAGAGAAAACCGGAAACCACATCCTAAACAGGGAACAAGGGATGAACCTCTTAACCTGTTCAATAGACGTGGGTGGAGTGTGAATCGGGCGATAGATAGATCTATCTACTCTAATCCCCTAAACGTTTATCACGTATGGAAATCAGCTGATTGAGTCACTGGAAATCGATTAAGAATAAAAAATAAATAACTAAATATTTTAAGTGCGGTATTAATGTCTATTCACGTATGGTTTTCCTCATTTACATCAGTGTGACAGTGTAGAGTTTGAGTAAATTTATGCAAACGTTAATTTTCTTGGTAGAGTATCACATTTTCCTCTTGTGTGGGACGTTTATATAACTTCCTCTGATCCGATTTAACCCCATTAAAATTCCTTATGCTCAACGCAGTCGACCTCTTCTTTAGATATTTAAAACTGTCATTTACAAACGTGGAAATTTTCAACTGGTGACTCTGGATAAATTTCCAGATCAATTTTCTGGTATATCTCGTTTGATATTTTAGTGTGAAAGCGAGTGAAAACTGTTTCACAATATTTTATCAACTTAAAAATCTGAATTATTTAGGAAGCTTTGTTTTTTACGGTTTATCAACACTTTATTTAATGAGATTTCAAACATGTTGGTAATTGATGAGTATATATATATATATATATATATATATATATATATATATATATAATCATCTCACCCCAAGGAAGGCATTCTATTGCCACTGTTGCGTAGAGAGTAACATAGTGGAAAATGGTGAGAAAGAGGGGTTAGTTATAGGAAATGTCAGGATGAGGTTAATAGACGGATGAGGATACCGAGATTGTGGGTGAAGTAGATGGAAAAAGAGCATGTGAGAATGGATGCGAGTTAGTGTGATAGATGTCTATTGATCTTACATTTAAATTACTGGAGACTGTAGCTGTCGAGAAAGCAAGTATATGGAAGGGAATCCCCCCCACATATACACACACACACATATATAATATATATATATATATATATATATATATATATATAATTATATATTAAAATTAATACATAATTAATTAATTAATACATAAAATACATTTTAAAATTTGAGAGTTCAGTTCAAATTCTAGCGTAAATACCCCTAGGAAAGTATTAATGTTTCTTTCCCTTCCAGCTCTGGGTTAAATAGCAGAAGAGATTAAGTTCTATAGCCTTGGTTGGAAACCAGTACATCGAAGAAAGTAATTCCAACCTATTGCAGGAAAATATTTTGCTAAGACAGTCATGTTGCTTTTGAGACGTGATCGTCCAAGCCTGTTTCACGTATGACACTTTACTGGCTGACACATTCAGACCTAGAAGATAATGACACACTCTGTATTGATATCATTACTATCCGTGAATATCCAACCTGTTCAAAGTATCCTATCCTATGTACATCTTAGTAATGTTTTTCTTTTTTACGGCCTCCCCTGTTCTTTGCTTTACCGTCGTCTTGAACAGGTTCATTAAGTGTGTTATTCACTGCATTCCTCCGTTCCTCTTACCGGCAATATCTCTGTGAGTCTTTTATTTTCCAGGACTGAGAAATGTGTCCCTGATATTTCAACTAGATTATTTTGTTTTTATGTATAAATTTCATTTTTGGGGCATGCATTTTGCTTACATACTACTTTCTTTTGTTACTCGGCATTCTTTTGCAGAATTAGGTCCCTAACGCTCCAATTCATCTTTTCATTGATGAATCCGGACCTCAAAATCAACACGGAAGCCTACATCAAGTGCCCAGAGGAAAAAGTGCTGCCCTGAATCAAAAGAAAGATTGATTGAAAGCCATACATCTAGCAACATGAATCTGCACCATGCCATACAAGCAGGAGAACCCAGTCATGGATATCAAACAATTTCTGCGGCCTCATAACCACTTAAATGGCCACCACCACCCCAGACTTTAACCACTTTGATTTTTATATATGCAGGACTTTTGACGAAAGGTCAACAAAACTTCTTATAAAAGCAAATCCTAACTAAATGCAAAGATTGTCATCATTTACCAACTTAATCAAGATGAACGTCCAGAAGAGTTGCAGGAGTTTCTGACGCCGTTTCCAGAAAGTGGTCAAAACAAATGGCAATTTTATTGAATAAATTCAGGCTTTAGTATTTCAGGCTATATTTGTGCAATTTTGTTAAATATATTTGTTAAAATCAGTATTATTTCAATTTGCACCATTTTCCACTTGCTGACATATCAAAAGTCTTCTTAGAATTTTTTTCGACTTGCTTTCCATTTTTATCTTGTAGGTCCGATAGTTTACTTTCTGCGTTTGCTATCAAAGCAGTTACATCTGCGTATCTTGTTCTATTAAGATTTCTCGTCGCTGATATTTAGTATTGACAGAATCTTTATCTAACCGCATTGTAAAAATTAAATAAATCACGTAATAAGACATATCGTTGTCTCAGGCAACTTTCTGTTTTTGTGCATTTCCAACCATATTTAGGCGGTTTTCTCCCAGTATAATTTACGGAAGTGAATCGCTGAGATTCGAACACGCATTTACCTGACCAAGTACGAATTTCAAAAGCTAATTAGAATATCGAAAGACGGGGAAATCTCATTGGAAAATAAGAAAACAATGTTAGGCAGAATAACGTCATATGTTCTTCTGTAAAGCAGTGATGTTGGACGATCTCTTTAGAGGTGAAGAAGCAGTAGTGTGATTCTACAGAAGAATGCTGGGGATACCATGGACGGAGCACGTGAGCAATGACGAGGTGTTTGGGAGGAGGAAAACGAGAAGAAAGCTTATGCTTAAATTCAGGAAGAAACAGCTGAGGTTCCTGGGAGATGTGATGAGGAATGAGTGTCTGGAGAGTCTAATGCACACAGGACGGATAGAGAGAATGAAACACGGAAATGCAGCAGAAACGATGGGCTTAAGCAAATGGATGGATACGCGGGATTTGGGAAAGATAGATACCAAACAGAAAAATATTAATAACGACGATGGAAGGACACGACACATTAAAAAGTAGGAAAGTTCTGAGAGAAATAAAGACATTGTTTCTATTTGTTTTTACAGCTTATCAAACTTTTTATGGGTTATTTAAATCAAAAATCTATTTATGACTGGAGGCGATTGCTTCACATTACCTGGTGTTATCAAGTACTGACCCAGCTTGACGCTATATAAAACCAATAATCCAACAAGAGCCAGTGCTTCCAACGCGATTTGTCCATAGACAGGAGAAAAGCATAAAGTGAAGCAAAGGAAACGTTTTATTTAGTAAAATCCTTGTACATATTAGTTTTTGCCTTTGTGAAAATATCACTTCCATAAAGTCAGAAATAACTTCTCCAGGCCTGATATAAAACTATTACCATTTTTTACTTTTTATGATGCGAGATGATTTTGATATTATTTGTTTTCAAATTAATGAGGATTGGGTCGTCGTTAGCTCTGAACAAATCATTCATGAAATATTTAATGTTGTGAATCTCCATCTTGAAATGTTGACGATGTTTTCTCGTTATCATGTCTAATGTTCCTCCATTTCTTTGTGCAATTGATCTTTTTAAACACTTGAAATTAATAAATTCGATGATATTTATAGAAAGGAAATTATGTGTAGATTAATGCATCTAATCACAATGGATATTTTAAAAGAAATCTAGAGAAAATTCCAGCGTCTGTATTTGTATGTACACTTGTTTCCAATCTGTTTCTGTTGACAATTACGTTGAGACACGTTTCAAACACAAAGACTTACACAGATTTTATTTGATGGAAGGTTATAAATGTGTGTGATCTTCCGACATCTTCCTGTTTTAATAATTAATTTTACGTCACTAAAGTTTGCATTTTCTATCGGCAAGGGCATAAAGGTTCAGCTTTGGAACGAATTGATTTTATTATTTAATGATTCAACTTCAAATATGCTTTAATATGTTTTAATATGTTTTCTTTTGTATTCAATATTATTAGTTTTCAAATTACTTCCCCAAATGATAAGGCGCTTATTAATGTTAAATTTATGTAAATTTTAGTTTTTGACTATCAAAAAAAAAAAAAAATCACGAGAAAACACAAATCTAAGCTAATAACATCAATACAATAATTTTTATTATTATATAAAAAAGAATGAAAGAAAATTATATGAAGCTTACAATACTGAAAAATAAAAGCGTTAGAAATAATGGTTAATACTAATTCAGATTAATTGTTGTGTGAATAGCAAAACGAGAGGCTTATTTTGTCTGTACAATAATGTGAACTCTATGAGAAATATATTTATCTCTAATATTATCGATTTTGATTTTATTCGGGTACATTAATTGTGAGTTGAATACATGTAAATGTGCGCTTTAAAGATAAGACAAAATTAAAATGATCGAATTCAGTCAGTTAAGTGCCATACGTGATACACGCTTGGGCGATCATGTCTCGAAAGAGACATGACTAACTGGGCACAAGATTATCCCGCACTAGGTTGCCATTGCTTTTCGCGGTAGACTGGTTGCCAGCCAAGGCTATAGAACCGAATCTGTCCTGTTATTTTAACCCATAACTGGAAGGAATAGACGGATTAATACCTTTCTCAAGGCTATTTGCGCGTAACTGAATGCAATGAATTCAAGTGGAATTCGAACTCGGCTCCCCGATTTCTCGTTCCGAGCCGATATCCACTGCATCACAACGCATATCCGAATATATTAAGGTATTAAAAAAAACGAAAAAGTCAAAATGAAAAATATAGCGTCGACAGACTTGCATATTCTCATGTTCGAAAAATTTTTATTGAATTACAAAAGTGTTGGAACGGCGCCTGTGATCGAGTAGCTACTTGCTCAGAAGTTCTCCCTTTCTAGTCTTCCTTGCTTGAGGGTATTACCTTGCAGTTGCCCCAATCTCTCATTATTTGATTTCATTGGCTCCTTGCAGACTCTAATTAGGGGCGACCCCAATGTCTACAGCAACTAACGCTTGACGATTCCACATGACCTTTTTTCTTTTGGTTTCGCGCTTTGTACAATCGACGCCGCTGTTTTGGCTTCCAAAGTTTTTTGTCAACCAAAAACTTACAACCGGTATCATCTCACAGAGGTCCATCTTTTCTACAACGAACATTGTTGCAGCGTTAAAAATACGACGGCTGGGAAACTCGTCAAAAAATAGTTTCACCCTCAGATTCAGTCCTCTCCCCAGTTCTCCTGCTAATCAAACAAACATTTTGATTTTTGGGATAAACCTTCACTAATTCCGCAGTCCATTTCACACTCTTGAGCTTTTCAGGAGCTTCAAAGATTCATTCACCGAAAGATTTTTTTTTTTGTCTGGCCTCATCGAACTGGTCCTTATCGCTCATTTCTAGGTAGAGGGCAAAAGCATCTTTTTTCAGAAAAAGTACAATAGAACTAGCAATGTCTGGAATAAATAGTTGAACAATTTCGACTTTATTCACATGACAACATCTCTTTTTTCACTAAACGGTTGTATCACACTCTAACCAGTCTCATTCGATAATCCATATTGCCAAAAGAGCTTTTAGTTCAAAAATAAAATTATCCCATGATCCGTATGCCTTTCCTTACTTTTAAATCTTTTTTCCAAACTTTCACGTACAAAACGATCGAATTAATTTCACCAACCAATTCTCTCTTTTCGCAATATCTTTTTATAGAATAATTGTCATCTGTCGTCGCCTCTTCACCTCATGAGATAAGCAACATTCCATAATTTTCTATATTCAATATATATATATATATATATATATATATATATTTGTGTGTGTGTATGTACAAAAAACCTTCCTCTCATAGCATAACATCCTTATCACTATCCAAATAATATTAGAAAAATTATTACATACGCACTTTACTATTCACCAGACTTTTAATTAGGTCACCTTGTGCCTTTCTCGTGCTTTGAGTGATCTTTCAACCACCAAATGAAATTTCATGAAAGTCCCCAAATTTCAAATTCTGAATCAACCAATGACATCTTCGCCATATATATATATATACTTTGCCAGGTCCACGGCCGACCTGCTAACAACTGTAACGGAGTACATGCTACAGGCCCTTGATGAGTCTGACGAGGCTCGCGCGGTTGCTCTGTACATCTCCAAGGCTTTCGACAGGGTTTGGCACTCTGGCCTCCTATGCAAACTACTGGGTTACGGTATTACCGGTCGCCTGCTTGACCTAATCCAGTCTTTTTTTAAATAACCGCAAAATGAAGGGCGTTTTGAATGGGCATGCCTCTTCATCCTACAGCACGAATGCTGGTGTCCCACAGGGCTCTATCCTGGGCCCGACACTCTTCCTTATTTTCATCAACGACCTCCCAGATGAGATCAAGTCCCAAGTAGGCATCTACGCAGATGACATTACAATATACTCCCGCGCCAGTAAGAAACCTGTCGTGGCGGACAGACATAATCTCGCTGCTGACCATGAACGGGATCTACACTCTGTGGTGAACTGGAGCAAGAAGTGGCTTGGCAACTTCAATTCGTCTAAGACCAAGCTGTTGTCTCTCAACCATTACAGGCAACCTCTCCTATCTCCCATAAGCATAGACCAAGCGATTCTCCCGGAGAGCAATACACTACACCTCCTCTGTCCTCAGACCTCAAATGGAACCACTATATTGAATCCATAGCAAAATCTACTGCTAAGAAGGTTGGGTCACTATGTCGATCCAAGATGTTTTTTCCGCCTGAATCCATCCTGCATATATACAAGACAACCATCCGTCCGTGCATGGAGTAGTGCTGCCATTTATGGTCAGGCGCCTCTGCCGTTCTCCTCAGTGTTCTCGACAGGCTCCAAAGGAGAGTCTGTAATGCGATAGTAGTCTGGCGGCTCGACTACAGCCACTTCCCCACCGTCGAAATGTGGTCTCCCTTTGTCTGTTCTATAAATACTTTCATGGCTTCTGCTCCAACGAACTTAAGTCACTGGTACCTCCTCAGCAGGTGTTTACTCTCATATCACTCCCTTATACCGTAGCCATATGCACTCCAACTACCAACTAGATGAAAACATCCTAAAAAAACTCATAAATACTAATATTTCTCTGATAGACTCTAACAAAAGAATTAAGTGTATTATATATTACACTAAATCCACTACATCTAATTCATTCGTCCGCAACGACTCTTCCCCCACCATTAGTGATTTGCACAAAACCAATGTAGTATATAAATACCTATGTCCATTTAGAGAATGCATCTCTAACAACCTCAATAATATCTACATTGGCCACACCACAAATTCGCTCTCACGGCGTCTGACGTTGCACTTAAATGAAAATTGAAATATATTCCGTTATCAACGCACACTTCTGAGAAAAACGCTTGTTGATAACACGTACATACTTAAACAAGAAAATAATAAACAGAAGCTAAAAATCCTCGAAGCACTCTATATTAAACAATTTAAACCTGGTTTGAATACAATCAATTTTGATATTTCCAACAACGTACTCAAATGTCAGTAATCAGACCAGGGACCACAACGCCACTATTTTGTCACTGTCTTCGGCCATCCGCCACGGTAGGGATGGACTTATATTTTCAATTCAATTCTCTTCATTGTTAATAACTTAAATGTTCTATGTTTACTGTGTGTTAATATTTACTCTTTGATAATGGCTTATGTGAGCCGAAAGCTTAGACCCGATAAAAAAAATCAACAATTACTGTGATTTTTTGTTGTCTTTCAACGACATCACCATCAAGTATATCAGACGGTATGAACGGATCTTACACAAAATTAATAGACAAAACTTGACTATATTATTCAATGAAACCTGCATGAATATATATATATATATATATATATATATATATATATATACGCGGAACTTAATAAATTCTAAAATGTCTTGATAAATTCCCTCAGGTATGTAAATTTTTTCTCTTGTTTCTGATTATTCATAATAGACATAAGAATTCGGTACCAATATTTTCCTTGGTGTCGCGACTTACTTGTATTAACAATATATACATAAAGTAGAACAACCGATTGATCTCACTTTCGTCTTGTTTCAATCATGGCTAGAAGCAATCGGATGTGTAAGCATATATATATATATATATAGTCATCCGCAGACAGATCTGTTTCGCTGTATCACAGCTTATCAGTACGGTTAGACTCCGATTGCTTTTTAATCCAGGATTGAAACCCGACCAAATTGGCGTCACGCGGCGATTCTACCTCTGAGCAATGGACGCTCGGTAGAAGGAGGCAGACTTTTTAACGTTAGTGTTGCCTTACTGTGATTAAGTTCATTATATATATTATACACGCTCAATAGCTGAGAGTGTTCTAATTCATTGCTGAATGAACGATGCGTATACGTTAAAGTATCTACTGTTTTTCAAAGTCTACAATTCTTCCAGAATGCTCTAAATATATATATATATATATATATATATATATATATATGAAAAACATCCATAGATTTTCTTTTAGAGAAATTATATGATGACCTCACGGTTCGTTTGAAATAAATTTGCTCGGTGACGAATACTTCTATCCAGTGCAAAAGAGAAATAATATTGTATTTAACAGTTCTTTTATTGTCTTGAAACCACGCCACCTTGCATGCATCTTGGTAAACAAGTGATCCCCATATTGAAATCTACCAATAAAGTGGGTTTGATTTTATCAACTAGCACGTATATAAAACATAATTAGAAGAAGGTGCTGAAAATCTCTTGAATCAACCAATAAGGTTTTTCAAAAAAAAAAAATCTGCTGTTTGCTTTCTGTGGTTCCCAAACTTTTTCGCTGATTCGCATTTTCGCCCCTCAGAGAATTTCGTGATAAAAAGTAATTTATTATTAATACTAATAATAATAAATAGGGATGGAGAAAAAGGGACATAACCGCGGATTCGAAGTCAAAACATTATCATTGATAAATCTCTCTTCCAATATACGGACCCTATTTTTATTCTTAACACTTGATATAATGCAAAATATCACAATGATTAAATCGGTTAATATCTATAAGCATTAGTAATGGGACTCATTCATACTACTACGAATAATCCATAATGATATTTTAAATATGGTAAACATTCTAATGTTTGGTATATGATTAATTTGAAACCGTTTCTCAATGATTGATTGTCTTTCAACCATTCCGACTCGCATGCTATTTCTTCCACCGCACCTATGAGGTCCACCACTCCGTTTGGGAACTAATGGTTTCTTTGGTAGGATTTTAAAAGTTGTCTGAGTTTAAGCATTTTTCAACACAATTTCGTTTTCTAAACACAAGACAAATTTTGTTTTCTCACCTGTTCCAAAAAATCCAATAAAGGACACTGAATGTTATTTTTATCTGTTTAAAAATCAATTATACAAAAAGCAGGAATCATATATTCACCCTCTTCACAAACTAAAATAGAACTTTGAGTTACGTTTAACATTTGACAAATTATATTTTTTTAAAAATTTAACTATATGACAGTGAAATTTAAAACGGTCTCTAATTAACATAGGAATTCGATGAATGCGGAAGAAAAAAAGAAGGAAAATATTCGGGCGGACAGAAAAAAATAAAAATTAAATGATAATATTAATAAAGAAATATAAAACAGAATAATAAATTAATGATAGGAAAATATGGAAAACTAAAGAAAAACGATAAGGAATTATTAGCGAAAAAAATCCCATGATACATGAATGAGAAATTAAAGTTAAAAATGCAAGAATAATATGTATAAATAAGACAAAAATTTACTGGGAAAAAAGTGAAGAAGAAAAGTAGTGAACAAAAGAGAAGACAAAGGACGAAAGCGTAAAATAAAGATGGGGAAAAATAAAGAAAAATTTGGATAATAATTGGACAGGCAAAAAAGAAAGTAAAAATCGATTATAATAGCATTAAAAATGATACAGAATTGCATTGTAAGTCCTTTGTGGTCGTTACTAAAAGGAAATGATATTTTCAATGTCGGATTCAATAAAAAAAAAGAATAACAAATAAAACAACTGCCTACGTTACTACTACTGCAACTACCATTACCACTACTAAGATGATAATATTAACAACAATAATAATAATAATAATAATAATAATAATAATAATAATAACAGTTGTGCACGGATTTCGGATTGGCTAATGTCTTCAACATTTTCCTCTTGGTTCTGCACAGCCTTATGGAGACAAATCGTGTCGTGGCAGTTTACTAGCTCTTTGCATAAAAGCGAACAGATGCAAAAAAAACCTCGGCTGACTGTTACGGAAAATGAAATATTTCTGATGGATGAAAAAAAATTCAAGCGTATAATCTATTAATATTATTTGCAGTGTTTAAATTACAAATATATATATATATATATATATATATATATATATATAATAAAAGAAATATAGAAGTGTGCCACTACTTCAAGACGGTTTAAATTACTGTTAAGTTAGCATTATTTTCGGATGTTTAGTCTGTTATTATTAGTGTTGCCTTACTGTGATTAAGTTCATTATATATATATATATATATATATATATATATATATATATGTGAAAAATGTATGTATATAATTATAAATATATTTATGCAATTTGTTATATGTATTATATTATTTATGTATTATATATGCGCGGTAATTATTTGAAAGCGCTCAGATCAGTGAAAAAACTGACCTATTTATTTATATAGGTGAGAGTTTGTGACCCTGGGTTTCACAACGATCGCAAGAGAGTGAAACCCAGGGTCACAAACTCACACCTATCTATATGAATATATATAAATAAATGCATTTATCTCGAAATATAGGAATTCTTTGCATCAAAACTTCAATCATATACAAGAATGAAATAAGCAATTCGATAAATTGTAATAATGCGAATAATTGTAAGTTTGGCATTTATGCGAGAGATTTCAATACGAACATTTCAGTGTTTGGGAGCAAATCTGATGATAGTGAAGAGGATTCAAAAAGAGTGTTGATTATGAAGGTGTTTTGAGTGATCACTTGTTATGGCAATGTTATGCTTCATCTTCCCACAGGTCCACTTGCTCAATATGGAGGCCTGAATCGTGTGCCTTGGTCATGTGGGTGTCAGCTGAAAGGAAATATGTCAGGCTACATGACTCTTTACCATGTGACACAAGCAGAAAGACTCGTGGCTGTCAGCCAATATATTCGCTCCCATCACCACCTCTGGCTAACTAACTTCCCAGGCTGCAACCCCTTTGATTATTATTAAGGAAGAGGCTAGTTGAGCGAGAGTCTTGGTTAAATCCTTCTAACATTAAAGATGAACTGAAGGCAAGGATTATTGGTGAATCTAATACTCACAGGTCAGATTGAGAGACAAAGAGAGAGGGTAAATCAGCGGATAACATATTTGAAGAGCCTGACTGAGCAGGGTTTGGGTGGGGTAACAGGATAAAGTATGCTAAGAGCCAGCATGGATACGGAGACGTGGAAAGCCATGATTATTTTTGTCTGATGATGATGGCGTCCATATTCTTTTGTACATATTTGTTCTATGAATATACGTATTATCGTGATATTGTTTATTTGAT
Source organism: Ascarosepion bandense (assembly GCA_037127315.1). Taxonomy (NCBI): domain Eukaryota; kingdom Metazoa; phylum Mollusca; class Cephalopoda; order Sepiida; family Sepiidae; genus Ascarosepion; species Ascarosepion bandense. The sequence continues at coordinate 5,168,213 of JBBBDQ010000303.1, forward strand.
ATCTTATACTTCTTCTTCTATGTGCCCTGTCCCTTCAGGACGTAGGCGATTATGGTTCTCCACGTCTCCTTATCACTTCTGGCTCTTAGTATGTTTTTCCTGTTACACCTATCAACCTCCGTTCCGTCATCCACATGATCAGGCTCAGCAAATATGTTATCCACTGCCTTCCTCTGTCTCTCTTTCCTTCTATCTGTCTAGTCAGTATCAGCTTCTCAAAGCTCTCCTTCCTCATTGCGTGTCCTAGGAACTTCAGTTGTCTCTTCCTGGTGCTCAGTATTAATTTCCTTTTTGTTGCCATTCATTCCAACACCTCATCGTTGCTTGCATGCTCAGTCCACGATATCCGCAGCATCCTTCTGTAGAACCACATTTCCGATGCTTCCAGTTTTGTCCTCATTTTCGATGATATTGTTCAGCATTCACTGCCGTATTGAAGAACTGACATCACATAGCAATCCAGCACTCTTTACTTTGTTTCTAGTGAGATTTTCCTGTGTGTTAGTACTTTACTCAGCTTCTGGAACGCGTCTTTTGCCATGCCAATTCGCCTTCGGATCTCTGTGTCGCACTTTCCATCTCCTGTTAGAACACTTCCTAGGTATTTAAATTTTTGTACTTGCTTGATTCTGGTATCTCCCACCTGTATTTGGCATTTTGGGTTGCACCTTTTGCTAATGACCATGCAATCAGTTTTCATAAAGTTTATTTGTAGTCCTTTTTTGTCACTCTCCGCCGCTACCTTTGTTATATATCCATAAACAGACAAACACGTCTGTATATAAAAATATGACTGGTGTTTTTATTAATGACGATGGACCGTGTGGCCTAGTGAACAGAGAGTTGAGGGAGCGCGCCTCTAATTGGGTTCGACGGGAGTCTAGCCTCTCTGCTTAGCTCTTCTAGCTTCTTCTTCGACTTCTGGCGAATCCTTGTTTTCGAGGTCTTTTTATATCTTCCAAAACCGGAACTTGTTTCTTCCGGGTTTTGCCTCGATCCGCGACGCCCACGCGATTCTCAGAGTCACCTGTCTGTTTGCCTGCGTAGGCATTTCCGCCGCTGTCGGAAATAGGGTCAAAGAGACATCCGCTACTTTTCATCAACCGGGAACACCCACGCTTCATCAGCCTTCTTGGGTGGGGCCAGACCGTTATATTACACCTTCTCTAGGAGGTCTTGTAGTTTCCTTTCCGTGTTCACAATCATCACTGTATTATCTGCATACTTTATGTAGTTCAAGTTGTGGCTTCCAGTAACAAATCCTGGCGTGTCAGCTAGGGTCCTCAAAATATACTCGCTGTACAGTTTGAAGAAATCTGGTGAAAAGACACATCCTTGTCTTACGCCTCTTTCTTATCTTTGTAAATCTACTGAGATCGTTACCTGTCCGTATGCAGGCCGTTTGCTGACAGTAGATATTCTTGATTACTGTTATGTCTTTGCCGAAAATGTCGAGGCTGCCGAGCATCTCCATCAATTCTTTGTGTCGTATCTTGTCAAATGCCTTTGCATAGTCAATGAAACATAGGTACAAGTTTTTCTTCATTTGTATTGCCCTTTCGGAGAGCATCCTAATCATGAATATGGCGTTCCTTGTTCCAGTGTCTTTGACGAACCCACACTGTTCCTGCCGTATCTCTGGCCTGATTCTGCTTCTCGCTCTATTCATCAGGATTCTGACAATCAGTTTTGTAATGTGACGCATTAAGCTGATAGTGCTGTGTAGTTCGCACTCGTTTGCACCTGGTTTCTTCGGCAGTGCTATAAATATCGACTTGGATAGGTCGTCTGGTATTATTCTGCTGCTATATACTACTATAGTTATAATGATGTTTATCTATGTACTGTTTGATAGAAGATTGTTGTGATAAATTGCATGCAAATCTTATGGAAATAGTAGTTGTATAAACTATATATGATATGGTTTATTTTTTGTTTGCAGAGATAAAATTTTTGATTGAACAAAAAAGTCATTAACAACATTAATAATATCAGTTAGTAAAGTCAGAATTATCAAATTCATAAAATTGAATAGCTGACATAAATCTTTTTAATACATCGACATTTTTTGAATGTTTAATATTTATGAATAATTTTAATTGATTTTTCCGAGTTTCTCTTATTGGAAAACATCTGATTTATGTAGCTTATATTGATGATAAAAATTATTAAGGTTATCTTGATAAATTAAATTTTATATTAAAATTATAATTCTACTGGGAAGGTCTAATTCAATTATTATAATAATAGAATTAAAGAAACCATTATTAATAAATGTTTGCTTCATGTTACGAAATTTTAAGAATAGTTTCATTTTAAAGGATTAAGTTTCTCGTTTTGTAGTAAATTGATTATTACTAAAAATTTATATCTTTCAGGATATTCGCATTTACAATTGAGACAACGATAATGAGCAAAAGAACATTACACAAAGACACACACACACACACACACACACACACACACATATATATATATATATAAGATTCTGAATGTTGTCTTTACAGACATACTGGAACCAAACTTCCTCAAGTTTAATTCGTTATGCTTCTCTCTCTCTCTCTCTCTCTCTCTCATATATATATATATATATATAAGACTGTTTGACGGTACAAAACTAGTAAATTGCTTTAAAAAATCACAAACGGAAACATCTCTCAAGGAATCCCATTTGCCAACAGCACATTAGAAGTGAACCGTTCGTCGTGATCAAAGAAAAACGAAAAATATTCACGTGAGCAAAAAGGTTAACATAAGCGTATAAACAATTAGCTAGGGAAGTAAAATCATGTAGAAATAACTAAATATATACAATTGCATAAAATCTGTACAAAAATATGTACAAAAATAAATAAAAAGGGTGTGAGGGTTATAAAATATCCCCGAACAATTCCAACGGCATAACAAACTCTTTCTGTCGAAAGAGAGAGTATTTACGCCAAAGAATCGAGACCGACTCCAGAATACGTAAATGGTTAAAGTTGTCTGCCTTGTGTTGTACCTTGAACCAATCACCTTTATATGTCTTGGCCCAAGTGGATTATCCAACAGGTGCTGGCCGATAGCCGATTCCCCGGAAGAGGGGCGAAGGCGACTTACTTTACCCAGTATAATCTGTGAACTTTTGTTCACATGAATATTTTTTCGTTTGTCTTTGATCACTACCAACAATTCTCTCCTGATGTGTTGTTGGCGAAAGGGATCTCTTGAGAGATGTTTCCATTTGGCGATAGTTAGAGTGAAAAAGAGAAAGAAATAATTAGAGAAAAATAGAAAGAATTAGAGAGAAAGAGAGAAAGAAAGAATTCCAGAGAGAGATAGTGGGGTGAGAAAGAATTAGAGAGAAAGAAAGAAAGAAATACAGAGAGAGAGAGGGGGGAAGAATTAGAGAGAGAAAGAATTCCAGAGAGAGAGGGGGGTGAGAAAGAATTAGAGAGAAAGAAAGAAATACAGAGAGAGAGAGAGAGGGGGGAGAATTAGAGAGAGAGAGAAAGAATTCTAGAGAGAGAGAGGGGGTGAGAAAGAATTAGAGAGAAAGAAAGAAAGAAATACAGAGAGAGAGAGAGGGGGGAAGAATTAGAGAGAAAGAAAGAAAGACGAATGGTATATACATAAAAGATCGGCAATGAAACTGAAAATTCGGGAACGAATAACTTGAATATGAATAAGTCTTTGAGAATATTTGATTCGAATCAAGTGAATTCTGGTACATAGATTTAAGCGTTTCATAAGTTTATGTTGTTTATATTCAGAACGCGCTACATCATTTTGTAAGTTTCGAAATAAATGGATACAGTCAGGAGAAACCGAGTATTTCTTAAGAAACTATGATTGCTTCTAGAGCTCTGCTTATTTCTATAAGTAATATTTCTATCAATCTATATATTTAAATTGATCAATTTATTAGATTTACCTTTGTTTGAACTGTTGCATTTTGTTGATGAAATTTGTTAAATAACGATTACATTTTGTTCATTTTAATTTGCTGTCCAGGTGGCGCTTTCCTTTAGCTTGTCCTTTTTATTTGTTTACAATTTTCCGCGAGGCTAGTAGATAAGCGGATATTTGTCTGAAGAATTCCCGATAAGGGTATTTGCCCGTATCTACTTCAAGAATTCAGTTTGTTTATTTTCTGTTTTTTTGCGCGGTTTGGAGGCATTTCTAAAGGCAATTAATTTCCGTTTTCTCACGCTCAACAGAAAATGGCGAAAGTGTTGGACACTACGGAAGTAACGATAGAAATCACGCGAAATATTCAGAGCCATATTAATGAGCACACAGCTAAAAAGACTGTGAAGAAAGAATGATGAGCCAAAGAGCATATATATATATATATATATATCGTGGCTTAGATGTGGTACAAGGCCGAGTGTATAAGGCACCGGGGAAGGATCGAACTCTCTACTCAGTTACATTACACCACGTCCTGGTGCTCCCCTAGAATTAAAATCTGATTAATCTGACAGAAATTCATATTTAATTGTCCAATTAATTTCCACTGTCTGTATCACTGATATGAACTGGCTTTTATTAGTGTGATAAAGAAGATTTTGTTGGATACTAATCGCTTCTGTTATATATTATAGGTATTTGACGGTTATACCAATGGCTTTCCATACTTAATACTTCTCGCCTTCACTCTCGCGTGGTCATGTGAGACGCCACACGCAGTCGTGCAATTTTCGCTTCCAGCACGCAGTCACGTGTTTGCCAATATTCCATACAAAAAAAAAAAAATCAAAAACATAAAAGAAAGAAATAGACGACTACTACTATCTTTCCTTTGCGAACTGCTTAATACAACCAATACAACTGTCATCTTTGATAATGGCTGACGTAAGCCGAACGTTCAGAAAGGATTAAATAAACAACATGTATCAATATTTTGATTTTCTTCCTCTTTCAACGATAATGCTATTAAGCTTATCAGATGATGGGAAAAACATTGGATATAATAAATCGATAAAAACAAAATTTGTCCATATTAATTAATCAAATATGCATCAATGCTGTCTAAATACACACACACAATATATATATATATATATATATTTCTCTCTCTCTCTCTCTCTCTCTCTATATATATATATATATATATATATATATACATATATCTGTATCTCTCTCTCTCTCTCTCTCTCTCTATATATATATATATATATATATATATATATAACGTATAGTTCATTTAGTAATGAATTAGAAAACTCTTGGTTACTGGCATGTGTTTACATGGTATATCACAGACTAAAAATGTCTACATAGCTCAGAGGTAGAATCACTGACTGATAACATTTCAGTCTGGTTTCAATCCTGTTTAAAAGCAATCGGATATCTAACCGTAGTAATAAACTGTAATACAGCGAACCAGATCTGACTGCGGGTGATTATATATATATATATATATACACACATTTTAATCATATCACCCCAAGCAGGCGGCGACGCCACTGATGCGCATGGGGCTACTTAAGAGTAGAATGTTTTGAAAAAAAAGAAAGCCGGGAACCACATCCTAAACAGGAAACAAGAGATGAGCCTCTTTATCTGTTCAAAAGACGTGAGTGGAGTGTGAACCGGGCGATAGTTAAGTCTATCTACTCCAATTGAGAAAAAAAAAAAGAGAAAAGAAAAAAGTGAAAGAAGATTGGAAAAAAAAAAGAAAAGAAAGCCGGGAACCACATCCTAAACAGGAAACAAGGGATATATATACGTATAAGAAAAAATTAGGCAGACACATTACTTCAGGGTAAGTATCGAACTATTTCAGGCAAACCATCATCAGCTTCCGTCTTTATTGTACAGGTAAAATCTTCTGTACAATAAAGACGGAAGCTGATGATGGTTTGCATGTAATAGGCTTTTTACTTCAGATTTAGCATGAAATAACGTGTCTGCCTTAATTTTTTCTTATATTTGCTCTATATGTATTCATATACATATATATATTTAGAGCTCTCTTAGAGAGTTATCCTACCACAGTATGTACAGGATACTCCTTTGGATTATTCTATATCTACACCACATGCTTCGAAGTCCAACCGTACTGATCAGCTGTGATACAGCGAAACAGATCTGTCTGCGGATATATATATATATATATATATATATATTAAAAAAGGATTAATTCAATGATAATCCCTTTTAATATATATATTTACTCTGTAATATTTTATTACATGGAGCTTTCTTCCTGTATCATTTTTTAATATTAAAATAAAATTTTTAATATTAATTAGGAACGGGTTTTTGGAATTTACCTTCCTGATTTTTTCCTTGGATTGAAGAATCTGAATTAATATATATATATATATAGGGAGTGAGAAAGACTTTCGTATATATTTATATATTTATTTATGTATGCTTGTAGGATTTTACCTTCGAATTCGACACATGAGTGCATAAATGTCCCTTTAAGATTTTCAGTCAAACATTTTAAAAATACTTCATTCTGCGTAAGAACTGAAATGACAAATGCTCTACAAAATTTCGGAATATTTGAAAATTTTTCTCGTGAGCTTTTATTTGGTTTAAATTTAAAATCTTTTTCATTCTATCTGCTTCTTGAATTCACAATTCGGAAACATTACCATGCTATAACTTGATCTTTTGAAAAATAATTAGTTTAGCAACCATTCATACTGTAGGTGGGGAAAAGAAATATTTGAAAATATTTCTTATTGTTGTCTGATGTAACCGAAAAAATCCTCAAAATATGTTCAGCTAAAAATATTGTAGACTATTGTGCTCAGTAAATAATGGCTGCTATCTCTCTCTCTCTCTCTCTATATATATATATATATATATATATATATATATATATATCCAAGTGAATAAAGAACAAAGAAAGTATTAACAACGTTCAAAACATTAATTTAAAAAAATGCTCAATATAGAAATAGAGCAATGAATATTTGGAATATGGTTAGATTTGAAGGCTGTCACAATGCGTTTAGTAAAATAAAGGAAGATAAATAAGTTTCTGGGTATCATATATTTATTATACATTAATATTTCGAGATTAAAATCTCATCTTCAGAATGTTAGAGGGCTTGTGATTGATTCTGCCCCTTCAACAAATGGTCCTTCCTGGCTGCTGCTGCTGCTGTCGTTAATTGTAGTGTGTGTGTGTGTGTGTGTGTGTGTGATTTATAGTTGGGATTTTTATGGTCTAATGTTATCTGTCTGCTTTGATATGTGGTCTATTTAAGTATGTGTTGACCTGACCGTTCACTCACACAGATACACACGTACATGCTTTAGCACGCTTACACACACACACACACACACACACACACACTACAATTAACGACAGCAAAAGCAGCCAGGAAGGACCATTTGTTGAAAGGTGCGTACTCATACACAAGCCCTCTAATATTCTGAAGATGAGAATTTAATCTCGAAATAGTAATGTATAATAAATACGTGATACCCAACAACTTATTTACCTTCCTTTATTTTACTAAACGAGTTGTGACAGCCTTCGAAACCTAACCATATTCCTAATACACACAATGCTTCAAGCAAATTGCAAAACTTTCCTATACCTGCAATGAATATTATTTTAAATTATAGTTTAGAACATGTACACATTATAATTTACTACAAAAGTGCACATTATTTTCTACATCAAAACAAAATGTACTGTTGTACTAAATTATTTGTACATGTTCTAAACAATAACTTAAATTGATATTCATATATATATATATATATATATATATATATATATATATATATAAAGGAAAAATACCTCAATGTGGAGAAATTCGCAATAATATTACCTACTGTCTTGAAACGTGTTTGTTTTCTGTTTTTGAATACGGAATATTTTTAGAATAAATATACCGTACAATCTAGTGAAAACATTACCGCAAATCTTAGTGTTGCCAGCTGTAGCCCTATACTCTTCACCGAAGTCTACTTGAATAGTGTGTGATAAAATAAATATATGCATTTTGAATGAAACATTGTGCCAAAGTTTTCACTCAGCAAAATAAACATACCTATAGCAATAGCATATACCTATATCACATGTTACCAAAATACCATGTACATGTAAATAAACAGCTAAAAATACTGGACACATTAATAGTAAATAAAATAAAGTCACCATTCAATAACATCAGTTATGAAAACCGACACCACATGCTGAAAGTGTTTGGAAAATAAAAACATTCCTATCATTGTAGATACATACATCGTATCCATAAAATTTAAATATTCAGTAAAACAAATCGCTTGTTAATGGCTGATAGAGTAATCACAAACGTGCAAAAGTCTGAATAATTGTTTTACGCTTTATATCTTGAAAAATACTTCTACAAATACAAGAAACCTTAAATAAAAGCTTAATCGCATTACATTGTCAGTCAGTTAAGTGCCATACGTGATACACGCTTGGGTGATCATGTCTCGAACTGGTCAGAAGATTGTGAATAAGTTCTGAAAGTCCAACATTTTTTTTATTTTTGCAAGAATTTCGAATTTAATGTTTTTCACCGGAAAAAAATGAATTACATAGTTTCAAGTGTTTACAATAGAAAATATACTATTTGATTACCCATGAACTAAAAGAAAAATTCTTACAAAAATTTCTAAATTATTAAAAAGGATTAAAATGTTTATGAAATAATTAAAAAATACTTTGATTTTTCCTCTTAATAATAACTGAAATATTTTGATGGCGGAAGTTCTTTTTTAAGTTTGGGGTATTTTTTCTTCAGACTATGCAGATTTTCAGCGGTTTAGTGACGGTACCTAATATATAGAGAGTGAAATAATGTCGAGAAATTTGTTCCTTAGCTTACGAACATTTGAACGATAGGCATATCTTAGTGAGGAATCCTACAAATTTAAAAATAGATGAAATTAGAAAGTTAATCTATAGAGAATATAAAAACTTAAATGGAGATGTTATGGTGTTGTGATGCAATGGATATCGATTCGGAATGACAAATCGGTGGAGCCGAGTTTAAATTCCAGTTGAATTCTTTGCATTCACTTACGCACAAATCTATAGCTTTGGTTGGCAACCAGTCTACCGCAGAAAGCAATGGCAACCTACTGCGGGATAAATTTCGGCCCAGACAGTCATGTCTCTTTCGAGACATGGTCGCCATAGCGTGTATCACATATGGCACTTATCTGACTGACTGAATTTAAAAATTTAAATTTGAGACAAATATAAAAAGCAGATTTCCTCAATGTGAATTTAGATTTAGAAAATAGTATATAACAAACATATAATTAAACAAATAGAAATTTATATATCCACCCAAAATCTAACCATCTTTAATCCATTATTAAGCATATAACCTCATCCATAGAATATAGAATTGTTAGAAATTCAACAAATGAAAAGTGTTTAAAAAGCACAGTAATCTTTATAAAACTGCCTTAAAATAGTAGATATAAATGTCCAACTATTAAATATGTAAAAGAGAAGATCCACCCCTGTACCAAAAAAAAAAAAAAATAGGTTGTTTGGTATACAACCAAGTTCAACCAAAATTGTTAGCAGTAAATTAGACAAAAGTTCCTCGCTTTAAGAAACATTTTCTGAATAATAAATTAAGTATGATTTTTAATAAAAATAATCTAAGCTTAGGTTATACTTGTACGGTTAATCTGGAAGAGATATAAAAATATCATTATATTTTAAATAAAAATTTAAACATAATTGAAAATAAGAATCATCCAAAAACAAAAATCAATAATGTAGAAACGCTATCGTGTATCCTTTGGAAAACAGTTGACTTACAGAATCCATTGTTTAACAATATACTTCTACTTCTACGGAAAACCCTAGTAATATCAAGAGTAATGTTGACAGTACTAAATATTCACTAAAAAAAAAAGATTTTATCAACACATTTCTTCAATTCATATAATAAGTACAGAAATAGAACATCCCTATGGAAATCTTTTTTGTATCTAAAAGAAACACATAAACTCCTACATTAAAGTAGTACATTTAAAAAAAATAGTACATGTAAGTCTTTCAGCTACCCATACCATTTGTGTCTATATGAAAAATATGTATTATTAAATTTCTTAAGAAAAATCTGTTAAATAAACGAAATGAAAGAAATGTCATTTCTAAACATTGTAAGATATTCACATTAGAATATGTCTAAGAACTTCTTATAAAATATCCATTAGTTTATATATATCTGATAATTTATTTGTTTTTTATAATTTTTTTTAATCATATCACCCCAAGCAAGACATTCCACTGCCACTATAGCGCAGGGGGTTACATAGAGCGATTGGATATAGTAAATGTCAGAAGGAGAGTGATAGACGAGTAAGGAGGTACATAGGAAGACCAACTTTAAGTCAGATCAAAAATATGATATTTTTCTTTCTTTTTTTAAAGTACTGGGATAAAAGTAAAATTAAGACAATAGTCTTGTACCCAAAAATGGTTAAATCGCACCAGAAGAGAGCAGTCAAGACGGTGGCTCAATAGACTCAATATTCCCGTTAAGATTGAAAAAAAAAATGTATATTTCGACAAACAATTATTTACAGTATTTACATTATTTGGACTATTTGTATGATGTTTCGGTCGTTATACGTTCCGGTCTTCTTCATGTGCTCGGAATTTCGAACCAAACCTTATATATATATATATATATATATATATATATATATGTGTGTGTGTGTGTTCGCGCGTGTGTGTGTTAGTCATATGTATCAGAGCTTATCATCAGTGTGGCTAGACACATCCACTTGCTTCTGGTTTGGTTGGAATCGAAACTAGACAGATTTGGTGTCAGTCGGAGTCGCGACTCCCTAAGACATAGGCGCATGGATTCAGGGAAGGGAAATTTTAAAGTGTATACACACGCCAGTTACCGAAAGAACTCAATTAATTTCTGAAGAGTCACGCTTAATATATATGGCATTCTAAAATAGGTGGACAGTAAATGATAACATTTATTTTGTGATCGCATGTACAACTATATTTACTAATACAATTATTACATTGACAATTAAATTCTATTGTATACAATAATTCAAATACAATAGTTATATCATTATGATAAAGTAACAGTTACCCAAATATATTCCACCTAGTGTCTACCTACTTTTGAACCATCCTGTATATTAAATCATCACAGAAAAAATATTAATGATAAAGCGGAAATATATTGCTAATTCTTAACATTTCCCTGTGAAAGATCTCAGAAGATTTTGGATATGTAGGCCATGCTGTGATCTTTCTCTAAGCATTTTATATGTATATTATGAAGGCACGCGCGTTAGTGGGTCTATTTCAATGAAATATATTCAAATCTGAAATGCACATTTTGTCCATTGCAAATATAATCAGAATATAGGTACTGATTCTTCGAAAGCCAACTTCAATATTCATTTTTTTCAGGCCTGATGGGTTTCTTGATCACCTCCCCCGAGGCGCTCAAACCACCAGATGTCTCTGTTCGAGAACGTACAATGACAGTCATGTCCATATTAATATATTTGGTATGCAATTTTATGAAGAAAACGGTGATGTTCGATCAAAAGATGCCCTGAAACGAGTATGAATATATTTCGAATAGTAGCATATGATCGTATTCCCTCGACATTCAATTTTGAAAAGTCACTTAGTTTTCATTTTGGGTCAGAGCAATGCTCAAATAGAGACACTATTAGTGGTCGTTCGCATTATTTCAAGTAAGGATATGAAATCAAACAATGATGAAACGTCATCTGCTTCTGTGTTAATCATTTTTTGTATCAGTAGTCTGCAACTCAAGTCTATTCAATATCTATCATT